>WPIO01000019.1:1915000-2252500 GCA_009760855.2 Cristatella mucedo | reverse complement strand
ATTGCTTCTTAGCAATATTGTATTCACTCTGCTCGGAATATGTATCTGCTTGGGATGCTACACAATGTTATAGGCCGCCAAATGTAGGTCCCAAATTTCTTTTGAATCAAGGTGGAAATGTCCCTTACTTTGCCCATTTTTTCAGCAGTTATCAAAGACCCTACCACTTCAAGATTTGGCTGGAAAGGAAAATGCTTTAATTCATGCTATCCGGCATGCATCGATATGCAGACACAGATACTTTTATGCAGTCAATACTGGCCTGCTACCAGGTACCGCAACATTGATTAGCTGCCGTTTGTAAGTGCATCTTCCTGTTAAGAACCTTGTTTACTACTATCATTTAATTTCCCCTAATTTGGAAATCCTCTTTTTCGTGTACGTGAACGAAACTATTTTTTGGCACGGCTTGATACAGTGATTAGTATGGTTTGCTGCGTCTGAGCTAGTCGGGGTTAGATAGGCCTTAGTCAGAGGAATTTGTAGTTTACTGGAACTCATTCGACTTTTTAGTGGTACCTGCATATAATTTCTAGCAGTCGCTCTTAGGGGATGGGCGTCTTATCATGTAATGTACTTATCCTTCTCTGGAGATTGGAAAGCATGTTTAGTTGAATTGCTGTCCTCAAGTGTCATACGACCAGCTCGCTTGACCCTCACAATAATGAAATAACCGAATGGGCCATATATGTATACATACAGATATATATATATATATATATATATATATATATATATCAGCCGAATTTAAAATTGCTTGCTCCTATTCTACTGCAGCAGTTCATCAAATAGCAGGATAAAAAGAGCAAAGGGATAGCACCAGGGTTTAGACATGACATGGCCACTCTCTGTCTAATTAGCAGAATCGTCTGCTGCAAAAGTGTACTAAGGTTTTTGGCAGGCTTAAAGCCATCATACAGCTGAAGACTATTACGTAATGGGCTTGGTAATAATAATAATAATAATAATATTGCACTTGATAAAGCGCCCTCAGAGAACTTAATCTCTTTCTAGGCGCTTTACATTTGCTGCAAAGTGATACGCAATAGAATAGTAAGTAAAATCATGCTTGAAAAACAAACAAAATGAATAACATGGTTAGGGGTTACATGCACTGGGTCAGCATGCAAATGTGGTTAGTGGCAGCATGAACAGTGTCAGCACGCATATGCACATCGAGGACGAATCACAAGGACCCACTAAATGCTGTCCTAGATAGGTATGTTTTTAAGTTTCTTTTAAATGTGGTCAGGTCAGGGGATGTTCTGATGCAGGTCGGGAGGGAGTTCCAGGCTGTGGGAGCATACGAGCTAAATGCACGGTCTCCAAAGGATTTAAGGTTTGTACGAGGTATTTCTAGATTGTTGGATTCCGAAAAGCGAGTGGTACGATGCTTGGCCTGATGGGGTAGTATATCTGAAAGATAGGCTGGAGCCATAGAATGAAGAGACCTAAAAGTGAGCGACAAAACCTTGAAGTCAATCCGTTGCTTGACTGGTAACCAGTGCAGGTCGGCGAGAAGTGGTTCCTTCAGTGTGTGCCTTCAGTTGGCTCTGTTTGCCTAAAAGCAAACCAAAATAGTTGGCTACGGTTCGAGTGACCTCTGAGACACCATGACCTATTTCGTACTGCAGTCTGGTTAGGTTTTGTTGTCGGAGCTGCCACACTTGGCTGTGCCTGATTTTGATATTAGTTGTAAAAGTAGAAATGATCGTAACCATTCTTGCCTTTAAGCAGGTAGACGACTGTGGGACAGAGCAAAGTAAACTCATCCACAGTCATGCCAATGAGCCTAAGGGAGGGAGGGCGGCTAAGCCAAAGAGCAAGACGCGCTTAAAAATGGTAAAAAGCACATCCATCTGTCGCTGAATTCAAACAGCAATGAAATATGCCCCAAACATGTGAATCCATTGTTTGGCAAACAGCTGCACTCACGTAAATGTGTGCAGGGCCTACTGATGCAGTCCACTGAGTTACACTTTGCTGCTGCTGCTTCTGCTCTGCTCTGATCTGCTCTCCTCACTACACAGCCTCTGCCCCATAACATAAGCATAAAGAAAGCTCTTTATTTTAATCCTCCACAAAAGCTGCATTCTTAACAATCGTGCAGACAATATCTGCTGCCATTAAATCTGAGCCCCATAGGCAGCATTGCCTTAGAGAGCTTACTGAGATCACGCCCGGGAGATGGCATAATCTGACCTCACGGTCCCACAGTCACAAGCAATGTGGTAGCTGCTTCTCTTGGCCAAAGTTGTGTAGAGCCTTGCTATTCGGCCTTCTGCACGAGCAAGACGCCCTAGAATCAGAGCAGCAGTAAGCGTTGTCTCAACCACTGAATGCATGGGAGTAACGAACAACTTGGCTTCAATTGACATCCGATGTGGTAGCCAAGCTAGAGCCAGTGTGACTCTCACTGGGATTGGCTGAAAGGCCGGCTAGAACTATTAGCAGAATTAGCTATTTGTCCTGGTGGAGTGTGGCATCCATGAGAAGAACCGCGATGAATCCGAATTCAGCTTATGAGTCGAATGTTTCTATGCGGAAAGCTAGCAGAAAGCTCACAGCATTGCATAACCTACCTATCCACATTTCACTCAATCGAAGTGGGAGCATCCAGCCGCTAGCGGTAGATAGTGTCTGCTGCTTGTGTAGCTGCCCCTGAATGCACTGCATCTCATCGCCTTTGAATGCTCATTGCAAGGTTGCTCTGACAGGATATGCTGCTGCTCAGCAATGGAAAGCCTATGACATGCAATGATCGAGCGTATTACCTCAGAAGCAATGGTGGCCCTACAGCAGCGGTCTATGCCACCACCCAATCTGCAGCAATACTCCAGGCACTTGCATTCATTCGAGCCAGTAATACCTCCCCCCCCTCATCTGCAGCTGCAGCTGCAGGAGTGCAGATGGGGCATCTATACATTATGGGCCCCTCTATGGGCGCCATGCACTGAGCTGAAACAAAACTATATCCAGATGCCCCATCGGTCGATCTCCTGTGCACTCGGCTTGCTCTTCCACAGTCTACATTAACACCGAATCCATTCAATGTACTAGTACAATGTACCATTAATGTGAATTGCTGGCCCACCAAAGAATATCAGAGCGTGACCTAACTGCTGGCTCGACCCAAGCGCATACGCTGCCGGGTTGCCTGAAAGGACTATGGTTGCCCTCAGGAAACTGAGCTCATGTTTGCGTGTGGCTCACTGCTGCCTGCCGCCAGCCAGCAGGAGCACTGATTGTATTTCCCTTACAGCATACCTCTCAGACCGAGGCAGCGGATATGAGTAATCATATCCAAAACGAAGCCAGAAAAGGGTCTTACAGCCCAAGCAATAAACGAGGCGACATCAGTTGGGCATTGCCAAGCCAGCCACCTTAGTTCTACTAATGTCAATGTTGATTGTGCAAAACTGAGTCAAAGCAGGTACTTGGAGCCAGACAGACACATTCCACGGCGGCGGCGGCGTCATGGCTCACTCGTCGTTGCCCTTAATGATTTAGATTACTTTCCACTGGCTGCTCTCATCCAAAGAGTCAACTGGTATACCATTGGTCGGGTCGAGCAGAATCACTAGGAGAGAATTCACCAGTAGGGCAGGCTCTTATGGCAGGGCTTCGAACAACAGCGAGGACAAGACCATAGAAAGACGCAACCGAAATGGCCAGAACTGCTGGTGTTGGTTCTTCTGCAGCTCTCGGGTAAGCTTTGTCGTGGCCGACTCTTCCGGGTTCTGCCAAGGGAAGCTTCATCTGGCTTGCTTCTCGTGCAGAGAAGGTGGGTGGAAATTGAGTAGGGTGGGCGGGGCAGGGGAGAGGCAGTGCGTCATTGCTGCTGCACAAAACGCCTCAGCTAGCTGGGTCTTCGGGCAGGCGAGCTGCGGCCTCAATTCTCATGATGGCCGAGCTCCCTGTAGTTGTGTTATCCACAGAGGCAGAGCCAGAATTTTTGTCGGCCCTTCGGTGCGTAGGGGTTGGGACGACCGAAACAAATGTCAAGTAAATCTATGTGGCTCTTGTAATCTATAATCTGTAATGATATATATATAATATATATATATATAATCTGTAATCTATCTTGTTATTTATATGTGGCACTTGGCAATCTATGAAAAATAGCAGAAACAATGGTAATACCATTACCATTGTTTCTGCATTGCATAATGTATGTTATGTATTAATATGTATTAATATATATGTATATATATTAATATTAATAGTATATACATTGCATACATAATATTATATATTTTTATTATTTATGTAATTAATTAATATATTGATTATATATTAATATGTATTAATTATATTTGTGTTGTAGCGTTGCCTGCAGGCAATGGAACATTAAAACGCGAAATACTATTGCTTACTCGATACTCACTCGGCGGTTTCGAGTGGAAGTAAGGACATAATTTCGTCGCCGACAAAGCCCGGGAGCTGTTGATTTAGGAGGCATTGACCCAGTTCTCTGCCCACCACTCCCTAGCCCAGCTCTGGGGGAGAGCCAGTGCCCCCTGCTCATCCCTTGTTTCTACCACTCAGTATCCAGCTGCCCTCATAGTCAAAGTATGCCTGCTCAAATAAATTTAAAGCGGTTAACCCCCTGCCCCTTGCCTAGCTTAGATTCGCTCTAGTGAGTGAACTAGTTGCCACATGCCAGAGGGCATCAACTTAACGGAGAAACGGTTGCTGCTGCTGCTGCTGCTACTGCCGACGGTAGCTGCTGCTGCAAAGACTTTCAGGGGCATCAGACACTTCATAGCAGGCAGCATGGGGTTTGAGTTTCTCTGGCTCCCATCAGGCGGTCTGCTTGCCACGGCTTTTGATATCGCGAATAGCAGAAAAGTAGTGCGCCACCTCCCAGCCACTAATGGTGCTCACTGGACTACCTAATCGCACCCCAAAAACGACGCCATGCTCGGTATCAGCACACAGACATCCTGACAAAGTAGTGATGAATATCTGAGGAAGTATGTGCAACTATGCCGATTATGAATGTGAACCTTCTCTGGCCTCTGGCCCGTGGCAGTCTTCCTGAATGAGCTACGAGAGTCTGGTTCTCATTGGCAAGCCTTCGGCACCGACGATGTCTCTCGTTGCCAGAGCCAGCTGATTGAACACCTGACCTTTAGCAAGACCCTCCTGCAAGTTGCAAAGGGTCAATAGGGTAAGGCCTCTCACGAATTCCTTAGGGCTTACGGCGATTGATCAAATGGAATCTCTCGGCATGTGGTCAGGCTGGACTATCTCTGGCCGCACGGTCAGCGTTGAGCAAGCGGGTTTCGTGATGATTAATACTTTAACTCTGAGGAATTCATCGCACCCAGGTGCTTTTTACAGCTCCCTTGCTACTGTACTTCAATGTCAGAACAAAATAGTACGGTATTTGTCGATGGCAGTCGAAGCGCTAGATTTTCTCTGCTTACTATAATTGTATCAGCGATTTGCTACTGCTGCTGTCCAACTCAAATAGTATTGAACATAGTTACTTTCGAAGGAGTGATGAGCGTGCTACTTGCTGAGTTCCTGGAATCGACTTTACTATGATTAAAGTACGACGAAAAAATGTCATACTGATAGAGGCGTGCCCGCAGCAAGGCTTTTCGAGCTCGCTTCCTTCTTCAGACTCACAGTTTCATGCCTCGATAACACTTCCGACTGGCTACTATATCCGTTAAGTAAAAAATTGCCATTCGCTGAGGAAAATTTTCGAGAAATGGTGATAATAAGGAGGGTAAGCCGCAGAAGTTCTTCACCATCCGACCTTATTTCTATTCCAGCTCAATAAACACAATTCATATTCCGGCTCCTCTGTTGAGCTCGTGGTTAAAGAACGTTTGCCCAGCTACAGCTTATGCTTCAAATGCCTCGTTCGTTAAAAAATGTGCTCAATGTATTCAATTTGGCCATCCTTGCCTAGAAAGAGATTCAGTTCCCTTAGGACACAGCATAAATAACGTAATAGTATTAATTACAGCCATGTGTATCCAGTCACCTTTTGTCAAATGATGACGCTATGTTCGCTAAATCACTTTCTGTAGGAATACAGTGAAGATGTTTGCGTATCAAGAAAATTTAAACGGCGCCATCGTGCTGCATGAAATCGTCTTCTCCGTGTGACTAATGATATCCTCAGTGACGTGGATTTCGGGGAAAGTAACCTGCTTTGTCCTCGTTGATTTTTGGTGGTGAAAGATGTCATTGATTAACACACGTTTACGATTATACTGCGAGCAACAGTAGGCCTCACAGATGAGATCGGGGCATAGTTTGAATTGTACCTGTCCGACCATGATCATTAAAGTAAAGGCTGGTTGATTCATTAGTCTCATATATATGGCGGCAGAGCAACAGCTTGAAGTGGGCAATAGAGCATTGCCTGCTAAGATTCGAACCCACGACCTTGGCCACGATTTTCAAAAACCTTACCACTGGACTGCTGTCATGTGACGCTTACGACTTATCTATCAGGCCTGCCATTTTTGGGATCTCTCTTTGGTTAGTTTATTCCGGTTCTTAGAATACGCAGCCAGCTCTGCAATACAGATAACTCAGGCCCATTACAAATTGAAGATAGCTGTGGTAGCCGGGAAAATAAACGTCCATGTTGCAGAAAATATGGGTAGCTAAGGACCCAGCTACATCCAATATTAACTCCAAGCTGGGCAATCAAAATTTTTCAAAGCTTCCGAAAATTGCATTAAGCCTAAAGTTAGTGTTAAATACAGCTGCCAGGTGGACCTTTATCAAATAACGTTCCTCTTTGCTATAGGAGCTGTGATTTCTCTAATCGAACTTCGGATAAAGACAGGATGCTCTTTGACCTGAAAGTCTAACATGGCTAAACTATCTGATACCTAGCTGAAGCAACTGCAGCAGAAGTAACTTTCTTGTGACCTTGTGACCTCTGATTCTCTCCGAAAAAATTATTTACTATCCTTTTACTTTGCTTAAAGGATGTCGGTGACAGATCAGTTTTCACGAAACGACGCCGTATATTCTCCTACTGGCGATTTTGGAACTTCCAGCCATACTTCCCTTTTGCTGTGCTATGTGCGATTGCCGTAGTTCTAATGTGCTCTTCACGCTGTCTTAATTTTCAGGTATGGAGGTCGTTGGCATCTGATCTCGCTCCGAATGCCGCACAGGCTCGAAGTGCCACGCTGAGCACTTTCCAGTCAAACAATCGAATAGTTCTCATTTGTAATGCATTGACATAAATTCTGGTCACTCGGCTCTACTAAGCCACTTATCAATCATGAGCGAAATCTTTCTTTCTGCAAGTTATTGCATATTGCAGCCATGGCAGCTGCTAACATGGTACTGGTGCATGAGTTCAGAAATCCACAAAATGTTAAGGCACCAGCAGCCGAATATCCCTTCTTGGATCGAAGTTCCTTGGTGGTTTACCCATGGCCTTGGACGTCAGAAATGGTCGACGCCAAGGCGGCAGTGGCAGAGACAGCCTGATCTGGCCATCTTGAGGCTAGCCCTTAACGTCTACGATGGCAAGACCAACGGCTAAGCCGAGCCAAATCTAACGGCCAGCTTTGCAAGGAAAGCTGCAAGTGGCATTGTTGAATCGTAAGCCTGAGATTAATCTTACTTCTGTCACCTTCTTTGTCACATGTTTTTCTTTAAATAATTGACATCTCCAGCCGCACTCTCATTGCAATTACTTAGGTCAGACTGCAGACAATATCAGCTTTTAAGCGACCGGCTGCTGCCTACGGCGCTTCCGACGCCTTCGGCTAAACAAGCACTGGCCTTGGCCTTGGCCTTGGGATAACGCTCAGGGTATTATTGGCAAAGAAGGCCTGGAGCGATGCCATGCCAATGGGTGTTGCCAAGCTGCAATGTAACTGAGGACTTGGCAGCCCTGCGTATGACGCTTAAATAAGGTCAAATAGACAGGCGGATTAACGCGATGTTTCTTACATGATCCCTACAATCCGTCCTTGCTAAAGCTAAAAAAAGACTGGCCTGTGCCGGGTCGATCTGTGGATTTGATCGCAGGCCCTGCTCCGATTCGCAGTAACTTAGTTGTTCACTACGCTTCTAAAGTCTGCCAGCGAGTGTAAGCTGCCAGTGAGTGAGCTAAATCTGCTGGGTCTTCCTCTTCATACTCAGCAGACCGTCTAACTGAACTGAATGTGTGGTAGACAAGACTGTATTGGCAAGATATTGCCAGGAATGAACCCGATAAGTCACGGTCGAAAATACTAGTGAGACCGTGCATAGAGGCTTGCTTCTCCTCGCGTCGTGTACACTAATCGGATTCTAGTTTTGAGATCATTTTATGTATCTAGTGAGATACTGATAAAGTAAAGATGTTTGCCCGTCTCCACCCACCCATGTGGCATGCTGGTGACTTGGACGGCAGGCAACTCAATCGTTCGGTAGATGCATTAAATCCCGTTCGATTATGTGATGGCGTCCGGCGATACAGATCACGAGAACACAGCTAGAACGATAATTGAGGCGAAGGTGTCTGATATTCTCGGCGGTAATTTACGCTAGATCCTTACGAGGTGGCGTTAATTTGTACCGCAGGCGCAGATGGTTTTCTTAGGTTTTTTGTATTACTTTTGCCGAGAATGGCGAGAATTTGAAGGAGGGGCGGTGAAGTGCGTTCGCGATAAATTTCTGCGAGGCAATGAATAGCGCTTGAGAATGCTAGCAGTTTCTGAATTCGAACCGTTGGGAACTGCAACAGCTTTCGCCGGCACCGACGAGTGCGATCGAGCCACTCATCAGAGTCGGCACTGTCGCATGCTGCGAGCACCTGCAGCTTCCGGCAGCTGCTCTCGGCACACTCATCGACAAATCGCACTCGGCAGCCAGCCGACTAGTCAGTCCCGATTCGGATTAGAAATGCTATCTCTCTGTACTTGTTTGTTGTCATTCAGCACGCTAGCGCTAACCATTCGATCGTGCTTCCTTTGCAAGAAATGTTAAGTGTCTAGAAAGAGATTGAGTTCTCTGAGGGTGCTATACCAAACGTATAATTATTGCTATTATTACTGCACCGCCTACGTCTCTGCACGGGGCTGTCTCTACACCAATCCACCGCCAGTGGCGCTGCGGCGAATTGCATGAGAACGCGAGAAATGCGAAATTTTTCGTGTGTATTTGAACAATAGTGTAGTTTATTATGTATTTACTCCACATTGGAGTTTCTCTCAGCCACTTTTCTTTCGATTTTCGGTGCATTTCAGTGGATTACGGTACGTTTTGGTAGTGGCCGACGTCTCCGGACCCCAGTTGCATGAGAACATGCGAGCACAACAGCATGTAATTTGCTGGGTACACGATGGCGCCCATTCAACGGAATAATCACTCGACAGTAGAGCTTCGTGCCGTCAATTTCTAGTTATTTTCGCTTCATTAGAATTGATTGCGAGAATCGAAGCGGATTGCAATAATAAGCCGAACGCCTCCGCTGACGGAGCTGAATTTGGACCGATGCGTAATGCCGAGCGGGACAGCTCGTGCATTATCGTGGCTTACCGCTCATCTATATTGTGGTCTTGCGGTAGTGGGAGCGAGCTTCAACCTCCACAGCGGGCCTCCCGCGCAGGACGGCGGTCGGACTTCCTTGTACCCAAGAAGACGACGTCGTGTAGACGTCTCGAGGGCGAAGTTCTATATCTGGCACGTATAGCGGGATACAGGCCGGCGATGATGCTTCTGCACGGCGCACGGACGTCGGATCGGTAGCCGCTGCCAGCGATGCCACGCCCCACCATTAGCTTTCTCGTTGCATGCCCCGCCTCTGTCTGACAGCGAGTGCTTATCAACTTATACTTCCGGGCGGGGGCTGCCGGCCGCTGGGGGACTGGGGCGGAACCATAACAATCGGTTCCCTGTGACAGTGACGGCGGTCATCAATCGGCCGACCGTTCATTGCTAGCATCGGGGCCGACGTCAGTGAACGGATATCCCGGGGATTGCTATCCGCCGCACTCGGCTGCGGCCACGATTTCGACGCAACGTCTCGGGTTCTTATTAAGTGCTCTCCTTGTAAAAGAAGAGCTCTCGGAGGGGACGCATCTTCCCTCCATCGCCAAGTGCGACAGGTGAGACGAGATCCGCTTCCCCGCTGCTTCTGCCGCAGCAGAGCACCGGAGCTCCCGGGGACGGCGAACGCGGCTGTGCGGCCACACGGACACTTTGGATTGGTTGCGACCTCAGGTATTTTATCGTTGGCGTGCTTTCTGTTGTGCTCGCTGCGCTAGCACTGTCAACGAGAGATTCTTTCGGGCTGTCGAGACTACCGTGGCGAGGCGAACCTTGTAGTGCGTGAGCCGCCGCCGCTGCCACGCTCGGGTCTGGGATCTGGCCTGGCGCTGCAGCTGATGGACAGCGGTCGTGCGAGCCCGCCAAAAAGATCACGAGATCACATGCTCGCCGCACAGCTAAGCGACAGTGTATGCATTCTAAAAAAAATACCCACCAAAGACTGTCTGAGCAGGAGCACGAGCAGAAGAGGCACCTACTGTCTACCGTCCGGCCACTACAAGTTCGTTTAGCCCGCATCGGCGCGCCTCTCGCCAGTGACTGGCGCCGCCGCGAAAATACGCTCGTCGCCAATTCGTCTGTAATTTGCCAGTAGGTCGCGGGAAGTTCGAGGTCAAGATCGGTTCGTCGTTTGCCTCCTTTCAGGTTATCTGCAATGACCGGGTTCCTTAGAGGTCTTGACTGTCGAATCGCGAGTCGCTGCGACAACCCGAAACGGAAGTCGTGAGGCGTCGGAACTCGTAGGCTCGCCTCCCTTAACCACGCGAGACGCGCATTCCTCATCTCTAGCACCAGTCGGTCGCGAGGCGTGCTGCACGAGAGCTCCCCCACATGCTGCGACTGCAGACAGCGCGCCAGTCTGCGTGCAGACGCGTGAGAAATACTGGACTCGCTGGAACAGCTCGAAACGTGGCACAGCGAGTCGTTGCTGCCGAACTGACGCAGGGCGCTAGGCGGACCGTAGCAGAACGGGGCACCAATCGAGGGCGGCCCTCCTTAATTTGGGCAGTGCTTGACGATAATTCGAAGCATTCTACTCAAAAGGCTTTATAATGGAACTAGTGTACAGCAGAAGCCACGGCACGCTACTCACTATTTTGAAGCGAAAAGTGCACGTGACTTGCCACTTCTGCAGATGTCCAGCTGTACTTTTTAAACTATAGATTATAGCATACCCAGCTCCTGTTGGTTGTCATTAAGAAACTTTTAATAATATGGAGCTCTGTCATGATGAGCCCCTAAGTCTGTGATTTTGCACGCTTGCCTAATCCACGATATCAGAATGATTTTTGCACGGTTGGCTAAAGCTAGATACCTTGCTGGTCATTAACTCTTGGCTGTTGCTTACCTAGCAGCGAGAGAGATACGTCTGGAAAGAGATTACATTATCGTAGGGCTCAGACGGAAAACTTTTTTACTGCTGTTATTTAAATTATGCCTCAACACATTTCGCCGTGACGTGGCGACGTAAGTGCATCTGAGGCAACGCCGACTAGATAGAAGCGCCTACTGATGGGATGTTGCTATCGCGGTCTCCTCCCATGAGCTCTAATTATGGGCGAAAATTGCTGAGCGATTTGGTTTGAGCAACACTGACCTGCTAAGGCTACTAAGGCATGTAAGCAAGTCCTAAATAATGGGTGCGTGCAGCAGGACCCACACTATTTTCATGTAGGCGGGGCTAGGTTGATAATTAATGAAAAGTCATGGTGCCAAATCATTGCGTTTATTCGACACGAACTCTGAGGTTTCTCATCGAGTGCAATTAAGACGTAATTTCGTAAATGGCGACTGCTGGGCGGCGTAGGAATCGGGGAGCGGCGAAGGGCAATTCCCCCTGTTGGGGGAGGGAGAAATGTCCCCCCCCCCTGCGCCTCCCCTGGCTCCGCCGCTATGCATGGGAGTACTTACTGGTACGTATATGATGAGAAATCGTGACTCTCATGAGCAGTCAGCTTCAAGACTACAGCATTAGCGAGCGAAGATAAACTTGTGATTTTTGTTCGTCGTCCGTCGCGGCGACAGTCCTCACGAAGTTCGTAACATCGAGCGAGCTGTCGGTGCTCGCAGATCGATGCCGGTGCCCGTTGGTCTTGGAGGTACGAGATAAGTTGGGTCTAAACACGGTTTTACCCAGTCTTTACACTCTCGGTTAAGCATAATTTCTCCACATTTTCTTTCTCGTCCGCACGTCTATGCTATGCTGTTTATTATATAGCATATTTAGCAAGCCTTCATCGCCCGCTTGCTCTAGCCTGGCTCCCAACCTTGATGCAAGGCGCTCGCTTACCCTTCACGATCCAGATCGTGGGTTAGAGTCCTGCAGGAGGTAAATCTCTATTACCCACTGCAAGCCGGAATCGAAGCTGCTGCTCTTCTGGCTGCTACATAATTTAGACTAATAAATAAGCTGACTTGTACTTCTTCATCTCCCTCTCTCTCTCTCTCTCTCTCTCTCTCTCTCTCTCTCTCTCTCTCTCTCTCTCTCTCTCTCTCTCCCTTTCCCTATCTATTTCTATTTGTCTCTCTCTCCCTATCTATTTCTATTTCTCTCTCTCTCTCTCTCTCTCTCTCTCTCTCTCTCTCTCTCTCTCTCTCTCTCTCTCTCTCTCTCTCTCTCTATTTCTGTGTCAATCTATTTCTGTTTCAACTTTCTTTCATGCTCCTCACTATATTTACAACTGATGCCGGTGACTAAAATACCAGATTGTCGCATTTTGACTTAGCCATTAGAGAAATTCCACCTTTACTTAGAAGTTAACGACTATTGTAGCTTGAAGGACTATTACAGCATAATTAAGTAGATTGTTGTGCCTCACGTTTACTTCCGGTTAACCTCTCACTGGTACTGATTTGCATGCTACTTCGTTAAGTTAGTGGCTGCAGGCTCGGCAAGATTTCAGCATACCGTGGCAGCAGTCACATTGCGTCAAATGGTCTTCAGAATTTAGCAAGTGTAAGAGAGGATCTTCGGCAAGCTAGGAAAATGATGATTTTGACTGAGGGATTTTCCCGAGATAGGTATCGTCGTCGATTCAACCTATACTATGGAAGCAGGGGTCACATATTCCCCAGAGATCAGAGGGCTTCAAGCAGAGGCTTTGCTCTGAGCTATACTTAACAGAATTCCCAGGGATATATCAATAACAGATGCGGCTCAGAAACTAAAGATAAAAATAAACTAAAGAGAATAAAAACTGTAAATAAAGCGGCTAAATTGCAGTTACAAAATATAAGCGTGACTAACTGCTGCATATTCACTGTTGTGGCTATTGAATCGAGTCCTAGGCCGCAAACGCAGAGCTCGTAAATGTGCGTGTACACAACTATGGTGCAAATGAAGCTGTTTAAAAGTCACATGAGTGTATTTCAACAAGCTGAAAACACCATGTACATCAATTTATCAAGGTTCGAGAAGTTGGGACACAAGCCGTATACCATACAGATATATGTAAATTCGTTATCGTTCGATGCCTTGCTTCCGGTTTGCTTCCGGTTCAGACGCCGGTTACATAACGATTTTCCTAATGCTTTTCTTTTAAGTGGAAATCATCAAAACTTCACATCTTTTTTAAACCTGCTTGTCTTATGAAAAGGAACTTAAGGAACTATTCAATTGCTGGACCAATTTTTTCAGTATTTTCTCATAATCTACTCTTAATGTGGCACAGAGCAGTCTATTCGAGAGCTTCGGAGGACAGCAGGTGTCCAGCACCAGCCCCAGCGAGCGATTACTTTCGTTCGAACTGCTTAGCTCACAGCGTCGGGCGCACCCAGTCTTTACGCTGTAGCGCGTTTCTAGCCTTCTCACCCGATCCTCTAATCATTCGGTGACTAAAGGGAGTGAACGCCCAGTGTGCCCAATGTGCACAGCTGTGCAGGCTGCTGGCGAAAGTGCTTGTGGCTTCAGCATCGCGACACGCAAGCATCTCGAGTGCACACAATTCAGAAGAAGCATGCAATGCCCCCACGTGACCACACATGAAAGCTAAATCTCTCTGCAGGCGCGTCACGTGCGCCGCAGGGCTCGGGCCGGACCGCCCCCCCCCAGCGCGACCTCAGTACTTAGAAGGCGAGCGCCTTGCCCCTGGCGCAAACCGGGGCGTCGCGCGTAGAAATGGACTGCTGCTGAAAGAAGGCTCACATTGCGCTAGCCTTCTTTCAGGCTCGCTGCGCCAAGCGATCCCAGTCGGGCTGCGATCTGCCAAGCGATCCCAGTCTCAGCTCAGGGAGAGGGGCCCTCGCACTGCATGCAGTGCGGGCGCGTTTGCTGCGATCTCGGCCCGTCGACTTCGGTCTGAGCAGCTGGCACGTGACCGCCGTCTAATACCGGCTGCCAGCTGGCTTCGCTGGCCGCAGCAGCGACTCGAGTTAAACAAACGGCGGCGCCGCGAAACCGGGCTGCGGGTGCTCAGGAGCGCGGCAGTTTTACGTTTTCATTTTTCTGCTTGCAGCTTTACGCGGGCAGCTGTCACCGTAGCGAGTTAGTGGGAGCGACGGTCCGCTGCAGACACTCCGTCGAGTCTACGGACGCTCTCAGAAAAAGCAACGCAAACTTCGGGAGCTAGGGCAGTAGTAGCATAACGTTAGCAAAAATACGCAAACGCTTGAGTCGTAAGCGCACTAGGAGTGACGAGACTGTTAACTATACCGCCACGAGAGGAGCACTCCATGCCTACGCCCAGTGGCGGAGCCAAGATTCTCATCGAGTTGGTGGGCAATACCAGCGATATTTGTATGTAGGGGCGGGGGAGAGGGCAGGACCCGCGTGGCTTTCGTGCAGCCGGCTAGATCCGCACTTAATGGAAGTTTATTGTTTCGCAAAATACCAGTGTTTATACGGACGGCATGAACTCAGCGGTTACTAATCGCGTGAAACTAAGACGCATAGCTTCCTCGTCGATGACCGTCAGGCGGCATCGACCGTCCCCTGGCTTCGCACCCAGCGCGATCGCCGCGCCGCGCTCGCGCTCTCCAGCTTGGGCTTCTGAGTTCGACACGACCCGAGACTGAGATCCTTCACGAGCGGCGCATTAGAGATGCGCGGCGCCCTCCGCTTCGGACCGATCGACTTGTCAGTAGTGGGAGCAGCTGGAGCGGCTGGAGCGGCGCCGCCGGCCGACCGTACGAACTCATCGCAGCTCGCTCGAGACCGCACCGCGTTTGCTCACAGCGAAATGCCCACGCGTGTTCGCGCACAACAAACGCATTAAAAGGAACCTAAAAACACACCCATTTAGGACAGCATTTAGTGGGTCCCTGCGATTCGTCCTTGATGTGCTTATGCGTGCTGACACTGTGCATGCTGCCACTAACCACATTTGCACGCTGACCCTGTGCATGTCACCCCTAACCATATTATTCATTTCGTTTGTTTTTCAAGCATGATTTTACTTACCATTCAATTGCATTTCACTTTACAGCAAATGTAAAGCGCCTAGAGAGAGATTAAGTTCTCTGAGGGCGCTTTATCAAGTGAGTTATTATTATTATTATTATGCATCGCACACACGAGCGCGCACGCACACGCACGCAAACGTGCACGCAAACGTGCACGCACGCAGGCTCGCGAACACCTACGCACGCTCACGCATGCGACACATACAGCGCACACGCGCGCACTCGCCGCACGAAATAGCTTCAGTCGTTGTTCGAAGCCACCCCAGATCCTCCTCGCTCGCCTCATTGGCAAGACGATACTTGGGAATCGCGGCGGTTCTTGATGAGGGAGAGAGTGTGCAATGGCGGAAGGCACCGGCGGCCAGGTTTACAGTTCGCAAATAGAGAGGGTTTCCCTAGTGGAGACGCCAGCGCCGCCGTCGTCTCCAGGCAGGATCGAGCGTCCGCGGCGAGCGTCCGCGTAGCTGTGGCTGGGAAAGAACCGGACGGAGGACGAGCTTCCCAGCCGACGCCGGTCAGCGTATAGTCGTAAACGCCAGGCGTATTAACTCTCGGAGTAGGAGCGACGGTGGCACGCGTTTCGTCGAAGTCGAAGCAGGCGGCTAATGAACGCGGCTCGCTCGCGGTCAGCGATCGACCGGGTCAGACGGCAAGGAGGGCGGTCGGCCGGATGGATAGGCGCTTCCGCAAGACCGGTTGGCTACAATTGCTATGCGCATTCGTTGGATTGTACGTACAATGGCGCGGTGCAGTCGGCTGCTGCGTCGCCCGGTAAGCGTTCCTCTTGCCGCTTCAAAGTTGCCGTAGGCAGTAGCGCTGACGCACGCACGGCACGGGTCTTTCCGGGCCGAGCGTACGGAGGCCAGCATCATCTGTGTTACATGAGACATAGCTACATTCTACTCACTCCCTATGCCTATGCTGCGGCCCACGCACGCCGCCGCTCCGAATTCACTGGCGATCGGCGAGGCAGCCGAGTCGATCGTCGGCACAGTGCTTTCGATGGAAATGCATCCGAGTGCCTTCGGCTTTCGAGGTCTTGCTAGTGAGTGGGTCTCGGTTTTAGGTTTATTGACGCTCGGGCTTGTTGCGTGACTGTTGGCACGCCGACAGCCGCCGGGCTGCCTCGGACTCGTACCGGAGCTGCTTCATCCGAGGATGTGAGCGCTTTCGGATGTGAGCCAGGCAACGAGCCTCGAGCTCTAAGCGGCATCGTGCTTTTGTCTCAAAATGTTAAATACGCGCTGGCGCCCGTTTGACTGAGCATGGCAGGGCTCCTGCTACTCCGGCTCTTTCTGCAGGATATCGCCCGAGAATCGGTGCGGCGGAGAGAGGGGGGGGGGGACTGGGGCTGGGGCGTGGGGACTCTCCAGCTCAAGTGCCGGGGTCGGCCTAGTATCCGAGAAAAGCTTGGCCAGTCGGCTGCTCTCTGCACTACCGGTCTCCGCCAGGAGCCGGTTGGCTAACCTCGGTGTTGATCTTTTGTTGGCTTACTTCTGTGTTGATCTTTCAGCTTCATAGGTTGGTTGAACGGATGACCGAACGGTTATAGCTAGCCGCCTTATTTATTTTGCCCGCCCGTGGGACACCGGTAGACCGAGGAGATCGAGGTCTGGCCTTAGCTGGCTATAGCCAGCCGGCATTTCTCAGGATATTTCTAACAAGGTGAGCTTTCGGCAGGCCGTAAATGCTTTCGGCCTCGGCTGACTGTGCAGCTTCGAGGCCGACTGAATGCAGTTAGCACCAAGTCGTAGGCAAGTGGTAGTCACGACACATCGTATTATTACAATCTGCTTGATAACCAACGGGTCGAGCGTTTGTGATCAACAGCATGGTATGAGCAGATGAGTGCTAAGCGATAGTTGGAACAGATCCTGAAGCTGAGTGGTGACCAGCCGGGCATAGGTACCGATAGTAAAAATGTCAACCCCAGGCCGGGGCTTGCGTCATCGCCGTATTTGCACACGAGTCCCGGTGGAGGGTGATATAACAGCAGTGCTAGACTGTATGGTGCTGCCAGCAAGCCGCATCTCCCAAATGCATCGCCTGGCACGGCTGCTACGAGGATTCGGTACTAACTGAGATAGCATACACCGTGTCTTGCTTATCAGCTCAAGGTTGCAGGAGTTTATAAGATCTTATGACGGGCATTGCCTGCTTCAGAGATGGAGTACGGTTTTCAGATTGGAAACGTATCGGCTTGATGAGGGGCATGCTGACTGTAGCTCAGCCAGTAGCCACACTTTCCCAAGACTCTCCAGAACTATTGCCAGCTGATGTGTGACGGTTTTGTGAGAGCCAGCTGTAAGGGGTTCTTGCTTTTGAAATGTGGTGGCAGAACTATGTTTGGTTAACTGTTGGTACGTTTGGTTTATCATAGTTTGGCAGCTGTTAAGTAAGAAGGACCTTCTTGGCCTGTGTTCCCCTCAGATTAGGTTAGTTTGCCAAGGGGCTGAACTTTAGGTACGGTGGGGCTGGTCGAATAGCAGAGAATGAAGTTTTGCTGATTTAGCTCAGGGAGCCATCAAGTCCATTCCTCTTTTCTTTGTCAGAGCAGGAATAACTCTTTTTGGTTTCGGAAGTTGAACCCGAGCCTTGCCCACGGCAAGCATTGCAACGACTCCTATCACAACCTTACGTCTCTACTCATGCCTTACAGCTCTCAGGACTTATCACGAAACAGGAGAGAGTCAGCCTGCCACCTGAGCCAGTCTGCCAGCATGCCATAGGTTGAAAAGCTGTACTGTTAGGACATGTTGAGGTCAGGGGTCGCCTCCATCCAGGTTGTATTTATACTCGTGCAGTGAAGATACTGCTTGCTGAGACCTGCTTTCCATGACTGCCCAAGCTGCCTTCAATCTAACTGGATGGCACGGGTTCATTATTGGGCATGCATTGTCAGCAAGCCATACAGCATTCTTTGACCTGAGGTAGACCTCCCTGGATGGGATGGGGGGGGGGGGTTGGGAGGCTGCTGGCTCGACCTGCCACTGCTGAATTGAGCTCCTGCCATCACCAGTCTCCATCTCATCATCATCACCAGTCTCACTCGGAAACTGCTGTGTTCGGCCGACCGACCGACCACATCCCGGCCGAGCCAATCTGTCTGCTGGTGGCTTAAGGTGTATTCAGGTCTCGTGCACAAATTAAGGTCTCCTGCTCTTTTTTCGTTCAGCTGTGGAGCTGTGAAATCACCGGCCGGTAGGAAGTAGCTGCTGAAGCCACACGTGAGGCATCTGGGCGGAGACTCCCCAGGGTCCACCGTCGTCAGCAGCTCGGGCCTGATTCATTTCGCCTGGGGCCCAGCGATGGAATGGAGCCCCCTTGGTTCGGCAGGAGCAGCAGCAGGGAGTCTCAGCCTGGCTGGAAGCCTGGGCCGCAAGACCGATCTTCAGAGCAGCAGCTGCAGCAGCAGCAGGTCGTCGGCTGCTTCCGCTGCCACTCATGCACCCGAGATCGACGAGAGGAATGAGCCAGACGGCACAGCCCTGGCTAATATCACTGCTGCTGCTGCTGCTTCACCAGCGCTGCTGCTGCAGCAGCAGCAGCGCCAGGCGAGCCATTGTTCGCAGGGTGACTGCTTGCCACTGCATCAAAAGCCACAATTGGCTTTTGCTGGACAGCCGATCACTGATGCCAACGGGAACGACGTGGCCGTTCCACCACATGGCTGCCCTTGCTGTCTGGCCACGATTCGTGGGCACGATGTAATCACTACGACGGCATTGACGACAATCAAGGGTGGTGACCAAAGACTGTCTGCTTTGAGGACCAGTACGTCATCGTTTCGGGCGCTGCAGCATGCTGTTCTCACACTATACCGGCAGGACGACTTCACGCTGGAGAAAATAGGAAAAGGCTTCTACTCAGATGTCTTCAAGGTACGTGTTTCTCTGGTCTTCCAAATTAGGATTAATTGTAGTACTGTCTGTAGGTTAGACTACATGAAAATAAGTGTAATGGATGATACAACCAACTTAATATTTATGGACAACGACGTGTGACGTAGGAATTGAAAACGTATTCCTCAAAATAAGCTCGGCCAGCATATATGCCGAATTTGTTTGGCACAGTAGTATGGGTGTTCACCCCGACCAAAGTCTGACCCGAGGTCTTGGGCTCGAGCCGTGTGGCATATGTGAAAAGCCTGAATAGAGATTAAGTTGTCTTAGGGCGCTATACAAATGAATTACACACACACACACACACAGACACACACACACACACACACACACACACACACACACATATATATATATATATGTATATATCCTGTAGCAACTCCATGAATTCTGAGTGATTGTGCATGCTGCCACTAACCACATTTGCATGCTGACCCTGTGCATGTCACCCCTAACCATATTATTCATTTTTTTTTCAAGCATTATTTTACTTACCATTCAATTGCATTTCCCTTTGCAGCAAATGTAAAGCACCTAGAAAGAGATCAAGTTCTCTGAGGGCGCTTTATCAAGTGCATTATTATTATTATTATTATTATTATCTGTTCCAAACAGACCTTTTACTAGATAATGACTTCAGCTCCACAGTCAAGTGTGCCTACTTTCAGCTACAAAACATTGCAGAATTCGGGCCTGCTTATTCAGGGATACGACATCCAAGTTGATCTATGTATTTGTGACATCAAGTCATGACTTCTTTAACTCGCTACCTGCAGGTCTAATGGCCTGTTCAATAAAGCATTCACAGATGGTGCAAAAGTCTGCAGCCAGGCTTGTCTGTCGTGAGCTGCCCAGTTGGCACATCACAACACTTTTGTTCCGACCTACACTGGCTCTTAATCAAGCAGCCTATCGACTTTAACCTTTTTCGCTCACTTTTAGGTCCCTTCATTTGGTTGCTCTTGCCTATCTGTCTGAACTACTTCCCAATCAGGCTCAGGCATCGTACCGCCTGCTCTTCAAACTCAAATCATTTAGCCATGCCTCGAACCAGCCTCAAATCCTTTGGAGATCGTGCCTTAACTTATACACTCCCAAAGCCTGGACTTCACTCCCGACTGACATAAAGACATCCTTGGACTAGGCATTTAAATATAAGTTAAAATGCACATGTTCTCCACATGGCATTTGCTGAGTTCACGTGAATTGCACTTTGTGTGCCGATGGATGCTGATGCTGTGCATGTCATTACTAGGCATATTTACATGACTCCCCTACACCAAATATAATATATAATATATAATATAATAATAAAGTGTATAGAAAGAGATTTAGCTCTCTGATGGTGCTGTGCGAGTGTTGTCATTATTGTTATATTAAAAGTAGCAATAATAATATGTAAATTAAGTAGCTTCCAAAGAGAACCAAATCTCTATCCAGGCGCTTTACCACTCGCTGCAAGAGAAACATCGACCAAATGTTAATAATAATAATAATTCACTTGATAAAGCGCCCTCAGAGAACTTAATCTCTCTCTAGGCGCTTTACATTTGCTGTAAAGTGAAATGCAATTGAATGGTAAGTAAAATCATGCTTGAAAAAACAAACGAAATGAATAATATGGTTATGGGTGACATGCACAGGGTCAGCATGCAAATGTGGTTAGTGGCAGCATGCACAGTGTCAGCACGCATAAGCACAATGACATGCAAGGTAACATGCATGGACAACCATGCACAAGAACGTAAGTAGTATGCTTTGACTAGCATACGTACGCGCACAAGAAGACCCTCAGGGGTGCTGCTGGTCGGACCTCGGTTCAGTAACAACACTGCATCAGATAAGCAGGTAAATCAGACAGGAAGAAAACTACCAGTTCACTGAAGGGAAAGGAACGCTTGAATAAAAGTTTGTTTCGGTTTAGGCGTAGGGAATTTGCCCAAGGCTTTTCCGCCGTGGCTGTCCAGATGCACAGCTGCATGTCACTTGCTAAGGCGGTTGCTTTTTACGATCTTAGATCCGAGGTCGTGGGTTGGAATCCTGCGTTGGGCGATCCTGTATTGCTGCTGCAAACAGTGGTGATAGCATTTTAGGCTCTTCTGCTCCTATACAAAAGAGACTGTTAACTCTGCTAGTATTTTTTTCTCTCCACCGTCCTAGGAATGGGGGATGGGAGCGGAGCCTCTGGGCCCTGAGTCACCTTGCTTGGACTATGGCTAAGAGAAAATGCCGGATGGCTGAGCCACCGATTCTGCCTCCTCTGATTGGCTGCCTCTAACAAGGTTCAGGTGTGAGCCCTTCTTGGCTTAATCTTGGCAATGTCCGTGCTTGCTGCTTGACTTGGTCTGCAGTCTTAAGGTGCTCCACACTACCAGTCTGCCTTTTTTATATTTTTTGGTCAGGTGGCTTGCTGAGTGAATGCTTTTTGTCGGCTTCAAGTCGTACTACTTTGTGGAAGAGGCAGCTGCATAGGCACAGGGGGGGGGGGAATCTCATAGAGAAAAGGGATTTCCCAGACGGCCCTTGCACTCATCTTCCTCCTTCTTCTCCTTCTCCTCCTCCCCTCCTCCTCCTACCACCCCCTCCTGCCCCGTGAAGCGATTCACAATGGGCATGCCGGGTGGCTTGATGATGACTTTGAGACCGCCCCTGCATCGGACCGATGGCTGCCTTTCTCAACGTTTTTTGTTCGGTCGTGAACTTTCTTAATTTCCACCTTGTCTTACCGAGGCAAATTTTGCGGTTGATCGATTCTGATCTCCCGTCGTAGACGCATCTTCTTTGCTTAAACTGTATGTCCTACTTGGTGTGCATTACATTGTCAGCCACTGTCAGCCCGTGGCTTACACTCTGGTTAATAATGATAATAATAATAATGCGCTTGATAAAGCGCCCTCAGAGAACTTAATCTCTTTCTAGGCGCTTTACATTTGCTGCAAAGGAAAATGCAATTGAATGGTGAGTAATATCATGCTTGATAAACAAACAAAATGAATAATATGGTTAGGGGTGACGTGCACAGGGTCAGCATGCAAATGTGGTTAGTGGCAGCATGCACAGTGTCAGCATGCATAAGCACATCAAGGACGAATCGCAGGGACACACAATAATGTCCGAAATAGGTGTGTTTTTAAATTCTTTTTAAATGTGGTCAGGTCAGGGGATGTTCTGACGCAGGTCGGGAGGGAGTTCCAGGCTTTGGGAGCATACGAACTAAATGCACGGTCTCCAAAGGATTTGAGGTTTGTATGAGGTATTTGTAGACTGTTGGATTCCGAAAAGCAGGTGGTACGATGCTTGGCCTGATGGGGGAGTATATCCGAGAGATAGGCTGGAGCCAAAGAATGAAGTGACCAAAAAGTGAGTGACAAAACCATTGAAGTCAATCCGTTGCTTGACTGGTAGCCAGTGCAGGTGGGCAAGAAGTGGAGTAACGTGGCAACTGCGACGCTCACGACAGACAAGCCTAGCTGCAGAGTTTTGGCACCAGCTGCAATCGCCTGATCACATATGTTGTCCTCCACTTGCAGCTCTCTCGGCCGAACCATGGAGGGGAGCCACAACCATGGCCAGCAGGGCTGCTCTGCTGCGGAATTAGTCGTCTTTGATGCAAGCTTGCCTCTGTGACCAAGGAAGTGCCGATCTTGTCTGCTTTAGTCTCGGTGAACTCACGGCAGCATCTAACGTGTAAAAAGGGGCATGTTGGATAGGCCATCCACTTCCGGGTGGTAGGCAGCAGCTCTTCCGGCAACAGGTGTTCAGTTTCAGAGAGAATCCATCCGAAACTGGTCCAAGGGAAGTAGCTCGTCGACGAAAGCAGCTGCGTTTGGAATTGTCCCGTGTCACCCAGTGCTGCCTAAGTGCATTCATTTTCGAGGTTAATTATCTGGCAAGGTGGGTCGTGCAATTGCTCATACTTATACGAACTTGCCAACTTGCCATATAGTTGAGCTTTCCAGCTGTCTCACCAGTGATACCCAGATGACTTTGCTGGACTTGGAACTTGGAGGCTTGCATGTCATCGATAATTCACGTGACCCTCTCTGTCAGTGGTTTGGACGTGTCACCGGCACCTCACTTTGCCAGCTATGCTCGAGTAAGCTGCTGCTGCTGCTGCTGCAGGGGGGGGGGGGGGAGGGAGGGACGACTGACCTGACGCCCTGTGACGCTGCTTCTCCCATTCGGTCCGTTGTGGTCCAGGCAGGCAGCATGCCACACCCTCGGTAATTGCACTAGTGCTCACAGCTTGAGCTCCACGGCCCAGTGCAGTGGGCACTAGGGCAAAAGCCGCGGTTCTCGGAAGCAGAAGAAGCTTAGTCAGGTTAACTGCAGGCAGGCAGCTGCTGCTGCCGCCCCGGGCAGGGGCTGCTGCTGCCTGCCTGCAGTTACTGTCAGTTGCTCTCATACCAGCGCCCCGGCCCCCGTTCTAGTGCTCTGAATCGAAGGGATTCTAATTACTCATGTTATTGGCTCGAGCGATCCCGGCTGGATTTCAGCGATCCCGGCTGGTCGACGTGACAGTAAACTGGCGTATCAGTTGTCCCCGGCACTTAGGAGTGTGGCGGTGCTGCACTGTCTAGGGTACCCTAAAAAAGCTGTCGCCGGGGCCCGCAGGGTGTGGGCGGCGGCAATGGCATTAGAGTGCTTTTTCTGCTTGCCCAGCAAATGTCGATACAGCTTACACGATTCTCTGTAGGAGAGTTTGACGGTCTGCTGCTTGCACTCTGCCACTGCGAGTAGGGGGGGACCACTGTAGCAAGTAGCGGGACCACTGTGAAGCCAGCACTGCCCATTCCGCTAAGCTAAGCCTCTTTTGTTACTTAAAGCTTTTTACCGGATGTGGGCGAGCAATTTGAATCACTGGAGAGTTGAGCTTGTACTGGACTTTCAATCCTTGTGGCGCAAAGATTTTTCGCCAGACATGTATTGGTGCCGTATGAGGTCCAGGTCGGTCCGAGTGCCCAGTGGTTTCGGCAGTGTATCCATGCTAAGGGACATGCATGTTGGTGCCCTAATCTTTCTTGCTAGCAGCCGTGGGAATTCCTTTAACTTAATCTAAGCTTTATCTTAATTTAATTGTAACTTAATCGAATCTAAGTGGTGAAGTTGCACACAATGAGTTGGTGGTCAGTGGGCAATCAGATCTAGGCATTCGATCGGGCTCTTGCTTTGCAGCAATTGCAAAGGGTCTAGAAGAGAGTTCTAGTTCTCTGCTATATCAATGTATTATTATTATTGTTATTATTATGAAAGAATGAGAGAGGTTTTGCTCATGTGGAACTCGTGCCTTCTTTTACCGGTTCTACGCGTTCGTATGAGCCGGCCTCAAAATAGTTTCTGCAAGTGCCTGCACCGGTCCACGGGTAAGTAAGAGGTCCCGTTTCTCAGAGGCTACCTGAAACTAAGTTTAGGTGGGGCCAGACCTTGGCCTTTCTATAACCGACCAATCAAAGGACGGCTGAAGGGCATCGCTGCCAAACAGAATGGTTACCTGAAGAGGGATCGGTTCAAGGGGATGGACGAGGGCTCACTGCCCCCTCCTTCCTACACCGACTAGCCCATTCTGACAGTACTGGCTGTACACTTGCGTTCGTATTCCCTGCTGGCTGAAAGTAATCCCCGTTCGTATCACTTGGCCTCGAATTCAACAGGCGCTTCTTATCCTTGAACGCGCAGTGCTTGGATTGGAATACGGTAGCGTTTTTCAGCCTCTACCCGATTAACCGCATTGTATATTATTCTTGTTGCTTTTGAGCACGCTACCACTGACCATTCGATCGTGCTTCCTTTGCAGCAATGGTAAAGTGCCTAGAAAGAGATTGAGTTCTCTGAGGGGGCTTTATCAAATGTATTATTTTTATTTTATTATTATAATCATTATTATATTCTAGCTACTGTGTCGTACCTGCGTTCTGCCGCTGGCTGATGCACCGTTTGTTCTTCTCGGGGCATCTTGTCGTGGAATGATCGAACGATTGTAATTTCGTCTACGACATGGGTATTGCTCGATGCTATTTATTGGCTTGATCAAACTGCAGCTCAGGAAGCTGTGCAGGAGTCAGGGCAAGAGTTTGACAGCCTGGTGATTTTGCTCAAGCAGAGCATGCCGATAACAAAACAGGGATAGCTCGACTTAATTTGCTAGGGCTGCAGTTAGGGCTTGCCTGTGAGCTTGTCCGATTTGTGGTTCCAAGGAGGCTGCGCTATTTTTGCAGCTGGGCACTGCCTGCCTTTTACTTATCTGCTGCTGGTGCTGCTGCTGGTGCTGGTGCTGCTGCTGCTGGTGGTGGTGGTGGTGCTGCTGCTGCTGCTGCTGCTGCTGCTGTGCAATGGCCATCCATAGGTGCTACTTAACTGAAGGTGTGAGCTCCTGAGCTGCAACACCAGGGTTGCCCGGCTGCTGGGTGTGCAAAGGAGAGAGGCAGCTGATGCCTGACAGGTAGCTAGCAGCAGAGTTGCTAAGCAATGCTGTGCTGGTGGGTGGCAGACAAAGGCTGTTCCTACACAGGCCGGAATGCTGAACAAACAGTGAAGCTCGCCGGACGAGGGAGGATTGGTAGGTGGAGGTGCAACGAGACAGGTGATAAGTGAGTGGACGGCTACCCTGATGGAGGCTAAAGGAAACATCTCGGCCTAGTCTGCATATGCACATTGCCGGCTGGCTGGCAGTGACAGTTCAGGCAGTTTTGGCAGTTCAGCTGTTACCATAAATTAGGCATTGCCAGCTCTCCTGGCCGATTCCAATGTCAACTTTGACCTGGCACATGTAGGGTGGGGGGCACCCTACCCCTCGTGCATTGCTGGCTGCACCATCGTGCTAGTTCTCACGCAGAGCTCGGCACTCGCTTCTAGCCCATTTGCTCCGGCAGTGCCCACTGCTGCTACAGCAAGCTCACTGCGCATCCGGCGAGCCGCCGGGCGCCTGGCAAGTGGAGCGCGCTAGCACTTCGGCCGGCCGGTCCACTCGCGCCCTATTCGGCTGCAGGTCGTCCATCGTGCGAGCGGAGAAGTGATGGCGCTCAAAATGAACCGCAGCGACTGCAATCGGCAGCTCGTGCTCCGAGAGGTTGAGCTGATGAACCGACTGGCTCATCCGAACGTGCTCAGGTGGAGCAGCCGCGCTACCGCTTTCTGTTTGCACAGCAGCGCTAGCTCGGTCAGCTAGCTTCGTGAGCTCGGCCGGACTCCGCCGAACGAGTGGCTCGGCTTCACGTAGCAGAGACTCGGGCGCCTCGCACGCGAGTGAGCAATGGGCAGCTGGCTCTCGTGGCACGCGCCACCCCGCGTGCACACGCTCGAATAGTTTCGAATGTTTTCTTTCAGGTACCGGGGAGTGTGCGTCGACGGTGGCAAGCTGCACGCCGTGGTCGAGGTGAGCTGAGGGGCGGCAGCTCGGTGCCTGTGCACGCGGCAGTGCGCGCGCACATCTGTTTGCGTCCGGTGCATTACGTCTCAGCCGTCTCTCACGCTGTCGCCGGGCGACGCCGCTCCCGGACGAGGGCGCCTCCTTGGCAATCGGCTCGGTGCTGTGCTAGCACTTGCTAGTGGACGTGGCTGCTATGAAGCAGTGTTGCTGCTTTGGTCCCAGTTTGCTGTGGCGCTGGCCAGCCAGCTTGCTTGAGCACACATAATGAGAGAGAGAGAGAGAGAGAGAGAGAGAGAGAGAGAGAGAGAGAGAGAGAAAGAGAGCAAGAAAGAGAGAGAGAGAGAGAGAGAGAGAGAGAGAGAGAGAGAGAGAGAGAGAGAGAGAGATGTGTGGATGCACGCGGTTGGCTGCAGCAGCATTGCTGTTCGGCGCCGGTTTACGAGGAATACGCCATGGTTGCCCGAGCCGAGACTGTGCAGCTGCTGTGGCCACGTGGCTTTGCCGAGACAGACGGTTGCCTTTTGATTGCAGTACGCTAATGGAGGCAGCCTCCACAGTTTTCTGGTGTGCGACCGAGATAGCGCTGGACTGCCCTGGCAGGAGCGTGTGCAGCTGTCTATTGACATAGCAAAGGGCATGCGCTACCTGCATTCGCAGGGCTACATCCACAGGGACCTTACTTCAAGGGTGAGAAGCGAAGTTGCCCGCTGTTCTTAGGCCGGAACTTGCTTTTGTGTTGCTTGCTGGACGTCTGTGTGTTTTTTTGTATGGGGCACCCGATGTTATCTCAAGGCAATTAATTAGTCGGCTGCTGCTGGCTGGCCGGCTGTGCCGATATGCAGAAAAAGATTTGCTGAACCTTCTCCATTAGCATGGACCTACAGTATTTGCCACTGCTGTCTCTCCTGCTTGTCATGTGGCCGTCATTGGAAAGGCCACATAGCAATCCAACCCTGCCTGCCTGAGCTTCGTGTTCGTGTCCGAGGCAGCTGCACAGTCGGAATCTTTCTTTCACTGGCATTAAGAGACCGCTGCTGCCATTTTCAGTGAGTTCATGATGAGTTAATAGCATGCAATGTCTGCGAGTGAGCTGAATTCACGCCACTCACTAATAAGAGACCGGCAATAGCTCAGATGCGCAGTCCGTTACCGTCCGGAGAGAGGAGCATTGTGTCTTGACTGAAATGTGCCGTATCATGCGGTGCTTTCGTTCGTATCAGCCGTGCGACACACCCTGATAACTATAACAGAAATGAAGCATCAGAGAACGTGGTGCCGAGCGAGTCGAGTCGCACACATACGCATTCTCCTGTCACCGTTAGGATTGCGTCAAGCAAACAGTGCTCGAGGCAAACGCCCCTTCCACCCAGCCGATGTCTCTCACTTTGGGTGGGGGGGGGGTGGCTGTGGTCAGTGGCGTCGGTTCGTGACAGGTCACGTGGCACCTGCTGCCACATGCCGGTTCTCATAGACATCGGACGAGTAAAAGAGCTGTGCCTACTAACAGCCTTTGCTTGAGGGGGGCTGCCGATGAAGGTCGGTGTTGAGAGATCGTCTTTTGAAATGCTTCACAAGGCAAACAGCAGCACTGCCGTCTGTAACAGCAACAACGATAATAATAAGAGTTATATAGCATCCAATGAGAACTAATAATCTTTCTAGGCACTTTACTTATAAAAAATACATGTCAATTGGTTAGTGATACAATGCGCATGGTTAGTATAGATGAATATGCAAAACACAATTCATACAGACCCGGCAAATATTGTGAAGAACAGACGTGTTTCAGCTTCTTTATAAAGGTCGTCAAGTCAGGAAATGTTGTCATGTCAGTTGTGAGCAAAGTTTTAGACTTTTGGAGAGTAGTATAGGAACTGAAGGCACGGTCACCAGAGGATTCGAGATTGTGTTTAGGCACAACTAAATGGCTTCAGTCAGAAGAGCTTATGGCATAATGGGCAACAACCTTAAGCTTCATGTTGGACATTCAGGAAGAGTTAGAGAAGTCGAGACAGGATGTCACAATGCATTGACCAGCTTGGCTCTGTCATCTCTGTCTTAACAGTTCTGTATTTTATTTTTGGAATAATACATATCTGAAAGGCAGGCATGACTGTAGAGCTTATGTGATCATCTGTAACAGATTGCTTTGGAGCAGGACACCCAAATTGCATGCAGAAGGTAGAGGAAAAATGCTGACCGAGCCCCATTTTAAGGGTTAGACTTTCTAATTTCTGAGTTGCTCTAGGTTTGCCCATTACTAGTAATTTGTTTTTATCATTATTCAATTTGAAAAAAATTTACTGCCACCCAATTGCAAATGTAGGCAATACATGCAGCAAGGGATTTAAGAGAGTTTAATGTGGCGAATGGCACGAAGGAGTCAAAGTGTAGGTACAGCCGTGTTTTATTTGCATAAAAATGAAAGCCTAGATTGTGCTTGCGATTACGTCGGCAACAGGGAGAATATAATTCGTGAAAAGAATTAGACCTAGTGCTACCGATGAGGTGATCGGTTGATAGAATCTGGTGAGAAAATTCGTGACATGACTTCCAGACTCGAACTTGGGATCTGGTGCTTGTAAAATGGCATAGGCATATTTAGGACTGTGGCTGGGAAGGGCTGCACCCATGTGGATCAATACGAAGGGATATCTTTGTGACCTGGACGTCTTTGTGACCTGGCACCCACCCCCTCCGGCAGTTCAGCCTCCTTAATTGTCGAAGTTCATGTTGAGGGCAGTGGCTGGGAAGGGCTGCATCCACATCCCCCCATGGGCCATCTCACTGCCGGACGTCTTGCTGACCCGGCACCCTCCCCCAAGTTAGCTTTCCTAAGACCTCGCCAAACAACGTCGAAGTTCAGCTGCCCTTCGGAGATTTCTGCTTGTGCGAAGCCGTTGTAAACTAGTGACACTGCCAATCGACCACTCCTGGGTGCTGCTGTGAGAGATTTCCGTGGCAAGA
This sequence comes from Cristatella mucedo, assembly GCA_009760855.2. NCBI lineage: Eukaryota > Metazoa > Bryozoa > Phylactolaemata > Cristatellidae > Cristatella > Cristatella mucedo. Next base: position 2,222,839 of record WPIO01000019.1, on the reverse strand, counting down.
TATAGTGGAGATCACATGATTTGTCCATGCTTTTGTGTGCTTTGTGCTGCTTGCTTGCTGTGCTGAGCCAGTCGTTTGATTTGTGATGCTTGCTTGCTGTGCTGAGCCAGTCGTTTGATTAGTTTACTCTGCCAGATCAAATGATTATTACGAATTTAAGAGCTGGATGCAGTGCTACACATGCCTTTGGCTTTGCCTTTTATTGTACTGCTGGCTGGCAGGTGCAGAGCCCCTTGCCTGTGCCGGCTGCTTGGTGACCTTGTGCAACCTGTGTAAACATGGAGCACGATGTAGACCATCTAAGCATGCCACCGGGCCTCACATGTTTGTGCATTCTTGGCACGGAATGTTATTGCCTGTTCCTCAGTGTCCCTAATGAGAATTAGGCTGGTGACATGGCATCTCTTAAGGAAATGGCGTCCAATATGCAGTCGCTGCTTGTCAATGGACTATTAGCATAGTCGGACTGCTGATGTATCGGCAGTCAATTTTGTCGTGGCCTGATAGTGGAGCAGCTGTAACCCTAAAAGAAAATGCCTGCTATTTTGGTGTGGGTCAATCGCCATTATATCACCAGTTATATCTCCTAGTACATTGATGTGACTGACAGATCTTGTTTGGCAGAGCCTAGAATTGTCAGTGCTCTCTAAACAGGTGAAGGCTTGCTGTATAATTTTTCTATTATCTTTGGCCACTTGCTGTTTCACTGGTTTCATTTTTTAGCTGTGAACAATAGGAGGAACGAATAAAAAGAAACATTACATGGGTAGATCAAGGAAAACCGAGCCGAGTCGTATGTTGTTTGCTGCATCGGCACTGCAGCCGACTCGTCGGCTAGCCCCCCCCCAATGGTATGGACAATGTCTTATCTATGCAGAATGTGCCATCTGCTCGACACTCTTTTTTTTTTGGTTCATCCTAGCTCATGAATGGGCCTTTTATGTACTAAGAGTGAGCTGAGTCTGTTTGCTAGAAACTCTTGTAACCGAACTCCACAAGTTGACCAAGTCAAATCCAGCCACTTTTTCCGAAATTTCCCACTTTGTGTACAGAGGGCTTTCTAGTATTTCTTTATACTTTACCATAAGACCGAAGGTGAAAATGGAAACGCATGTACAAAAATTTGGTAAATGAATGCCCTGAAGGCCTTGGGAGAATGGCTTACTCTCCTTGCAATGAGGGGACACCGGCAAGTACGAGCTGCATTTATTTAACGAGTTTCCTGCTCAAGAGGTGGTGCTATAGGAGGTTTTTACATCAAAGAAGACTGCAGGAGCCCTGCAGGTCCTAGACATTGGAGCTCACTTATGAAATTCTTACGCAGCGACATCATCTCTCCTGCTGCCGACTGTGGCGCACGTGTTCTAGCCGTCGTGAGCTGCTACGTTCATGCTGACCATTTTGTCGACAGCCCTCCTGACTAAGCCATGCTGACCACTTTCTCTCATATTTTACATGGCACCGAAAGGCCTTAGGCTTCTAGAGAACCGTCCCTCAAATCGCCAATCAGTCCTCGTTGCTTTGCGGAGTCACAAATGGAGATTCGTTTCATTACAATATTGGAGCTGAATCGATGCTTCACCAGCAGCTGAAGCAATCAGCAAAATCGGCTGTAATTGGCTCAAGTCTGAGTGGTCTCGCAATCCTGTTGATTGGTTCCATGTGTAGAGAATGCAGACAGGTTAGCTACATTCGACCTACAATCAGAAAGGTAAAGTAAAACAGGTTTACTGATTTAATAGCCTCATTTATGTAGCTATCACTCCTGCTGCAGTGGACAATAAAGGATTGCCAGCTGCAGGACTCGAACCCACGACTTGGGTCGTGACGAGCAAGCACATACCCCTGAGCAAAGACCCAGAGTATTGTATCCAAGCTAGTATTATGAGTAATATGGTGATTGCCTGTCCCAGTGACTTGATCTGCCTCTTTAATCAGCTAAGAAATACAAGTAAGGGTACAACTCCCTGTTGGTCTTTTGTGGATGCCCAATGCATGGGTCAGCTGGCCGATTCAACTTGTCACTTGTGCACCTATGATTCATCATCCTTTCTGTTATTGCAGTTAGAGCTGCTTATTTTTCAGATATTAGTAGATCACCACAGATATTACGTCCGGCGCTCGGCGATGGAGCTCGTAACTATCAAAGATGTAGGGCTCCTCTGTAAGTCTTTTTAAGTTTTATACCAAGTCAGCTCTTACGGCCATATGCCAAATTAGCACTACAGTTGGTGGTCTCGATGAGCAACTAGCTTGTGCTAATGTAAGCCAAAGGCAGAGAGACTAGCTCCAGATTAGTTCACCACTGCTTTCCGGCATGTTTCTCTTGTTTATTTTACTCTTTCTCTCGCGCGCTCTCTCTCTCTCTCTCTCTCTCTCTCTCTCTCTCTCTCTCTCTCTCTCTCTCTCTCTCTCTCTCTCTCTCTCTCAGGCTATGGTAAGGATTAGTGAATCAGTGCTTAAGAGGCCGCGATTAGGGGCTGCCGAGATCTTGGCCAGTCTTCGGCTGGCATGACGAAATAGGCTACCAGGCCAAGGGAGGCTAGAGCATGGATACCGAAGGGCCCGGGTGCCTGGGTGCTCCTGAGTATGAAAAGGCTCGCTTCGTCCATTCTTTTGTTTTGCACTGTCGTTCAGTCCCCTCCGCAGGGGCTGGTAGTGCCGTGCAAAGGGGAGCAATGCGGGAATGGAAAAGAGTGGATGCAGCCTCGTTTCAAATTCATTCATTGAAAATTTGGCCAAAAAAGGCAGCATCGGTTCGAAGTGCTCTGTGCATCGCGCCTAGCCTAGGACTGGCGCAGCGCTGCCACCGACTGACAGTGCCCGAGTCACTGCCGGCAATTCGAGTCTTGCAGCCCGTGGAATGCTGTCGCAAAGCTTTCAAATGTGTCCTAGAGAAACCAAGGAAGCAAGCTCAAAAACACGTTTTTTGCGTTTCCACGGTAAATGTTGGCTTGGTAGGGTGGCTGAAGTGGTCCACTTCACCCAGATCGAATTTTGAGGTCGTGTTATTGTGCGAAAGATAAGCCAACTGCTAACATCTCGCAATTTGTGAATTTGAAGTTAGGTGTCATGTAGTATTTTTAAGACATGCCGCGCTAGTTTGGCCCAGTGGTTAAGGTGCTCACCTGTTACAACCGAGGTCTAGGTGCATGTATTTGATGACCAAGGTCGTGGGCTCGAGCCCTGTGGCATATGTGAAGCGATTAAGTTCTCGTAGGGCCCTATACAAATGACTTAAAATTACATTAAGATCGCCTGGTACCTCATGTCATTAAGCGTTTCTCTGGGAAGCTTGTGAAGTGCTTGTGCATTAAGGCCCTTAGGCTGCGTAGATGTGGCAGCATTTTTTGGAATCATTCTTATTGTCGCTAACATGGTCGTTTGCTCATTCAGGGTAGCTGGCGTGATAGTTATTGTTGCGTGTCCGGGTTTTGTGTTCGTGCTCACAACGGCCTGGTGCCACGCTTGGAAGTGGGAACACCATTGTTGATCCACCTTGATCTGAACTTGTGTCTCGCCTGAAGCTCACCTGGGAAGGAGGACTATGATGCACAGGACGTGCTGGTGTGAGTGAGTGAGTGGCTCCTGTGCACATAGGGCGTAAACGACGAAAAGCTCTCGAATGGGCACGGTCAGCTGGACAAGCGTTGTCGGTGCACTTTTAGTGGCTTACGCCTGCAGCCTCTCTTCACGCCATCTTTCCATGTTCTTCGGTGATTGCTAACCCGTAATCCGTAATTCCTTGATTGATCTTGGCCCCCTGCCTTTTACCCAACAGTCCCAGGTCGATGTGGTGATCATTTATTGAAGAAGGGTGCATGCTAAAGTCATCTGCCCACTTTTGCAGAACGTGCTCATCTCGGAGAAAGAGGGCAAGAAGACCGCCATAGTTTCAGACTTCGGATTGGCTACCAAGATTCCAAGCCCAGAGTAGGATGTGTGGCTAGCCGCTTTCCTGTTCATGCCAGTCCCGTGCCTCCGTAGCAAATGCCTGCTAAGCACATTCGCATGCAATCATTCGGGATGGATAGATGGATTTCGTTATCGGAATCGCCCGGACTTAGCTGCTTGTTGTAGTACGCTCACAGCTGCCAAGTTCGCCGTGCGCTTCTTTGCAGCGATGCTGACGGGCCTTTGCCAACCGTTGGATCCCCCTACTGGATAGCACCTGAATGTCTTCGCAACGATTACTACGACCAAACGGTAGAGGGAGATGGAGATTGTAACGTGTTTCAAGCTGTCTGCAACGTTATCACGCTTTGTTTGGGCGCTATTCGCAGTAGCTGAGCTGTCGTTTTAGGCTGACGTGTTCTCCTACGGCATTATACTGTGCGAAATGATAGCAACGATCGACGCCGATCCCGATTCCATGCCTAGGACCGAGGCAAGTGTGCTAGCTTTGAAAGTTGCCTACATTTGCGTAGCCGTTCAATGGGTTCAACGCTAGAGACTTGAACCCCATAACTCGTGCTATTTTTGCCCGCGATGTGTAAGTGCATCATGCTGCCATCGCTGAATATGCATGCCACTGATTACTAGGCAGACTTAATTATCAAATGCTAATGATCCGTGTCTACTCGATGGCCCACTGATGTTTTTGCCATTAGGCATAGATACAGCATTAAAGCTATTAGGCAGAATGCGGCTTAGCCCAGGTACCTACCATCTCCCGGCGACGTGAGCACGACCTCCTACCACAAGAGTGTGCCATCCTTGCTTCTTGGCCTAGCATGGCCAGGCAGCAATGTCTGTCGGGTAGAGCCTCTTGCAATCACGCTCTGATCGCCTCTGCTCTGCTGGCCGAGATGTGCTCTTCGGTGCTTTGTTGAGGCATCAGTGGACTTTGCTGCCGCTATCACGTTCTTTGCCGATCAGTAATTCACAGCGTCAGTGACCGAGAAAATCAGACGCCGAAACGTGTATCCATGCGTGCACGCAAGAATGAGCGTGCACATGCGTTTGTTCTTTCGCTGCTGTCAGATATTCATGCCAGAAAGGGAAAGGAAAAGTCGATCACGTGCCCTGAGAGTGGCTTAGTCGCATTGCCCCAATAATGAATTTGCTCTGACGGTGTCCATTTTAATGATAGTAATAATAAGGCATTTGTAAAACACCCCGAGAGAACTGAATCTAATTCTAGGTACTTTAGGAATGCTTCTGTTTGTTAAAGGAGTGCAACATCACTCCGAAGGGAGCGCAGCAGCAGCAGTGGCAGCAGGGCATGGGGACATGTGGTGGGAATGAGCTAAGCTGCAATGACATGTACACGGAAATAACCATAATTCACTGGGGTAGCGCCCTAAGAGGACTTAATTTCTATTTGGGCACTATATGCCGCGCGGCTTGAGCCCACGACCTTGGTCGCTAAAGGCAACAAGCACCTTACCTTACTCTGCCAAGCCAGGGCGACACAGTATAATGCTTCATAGACTGCAGAGACAGTTGTCGGTCGACACGCTGCTGTGCTTAGTGCAGTGTTTCCACTTCCGCTCAGCACGGGTTAGCGCAGACTTGGTCTGTAATATGTAGCAGATATGCTAATAGTGACCATTATGGTTCAAGGACCAGGCTCTCCATACTGCAGCCGAGCCTTACGATGAGCAACGCTCAGGAAATCCTCCACTGTCTGTTGAATCTTGTGTGCTACCGGTCGCCATGCAAATATGTTTTCTGTATATGTTCGGCCAGGGGCATTTGCTAACGTCTCTCTCAGACCGGTAGCTACAGGATGCAAACAAGCATTAGAGCATTACGTTGACTTGAGAAAACGTTTGCGAAGCCCACCTAAAATTGGTAGCCATTGCTCTTTGTATGTCGTAGTACTGAACTCCAGCTAGTTACTGACCTTCTGAGAATTCTTGACTGACCTATTAATAATAACACACTTGATAAAGCGCCCTCAGAGAACTCAATCTTTTTCTAGGCGATTTACATTTGCTGCAAAGGGAGCCGTGTTTGAATGGCGAATGATATCATGCTTGATAGGCAACATGAACATATTCCCATCCACTGCTGCCGCTGATGCCTTTCTCTGATATCAGATGATGGATCCATGGATGGATGAGATCATGGATGCATGGATGCATCCATGATCTCATAGCATGGATGCAGCATACGGTACAGCACGGTACAGCATGGAGATATATATGTGTCATTGAAAAAGAACTCGTGTAGCTCTGTTGGAGAGCTTTATCTTTATCCAGATGCTTAACATTTTCCGCTGGGCTCGAGCCCACGACTTTGGTCCTTAAAGGTGTGCGTGCATCTTACCTCTGGGCCAAACCAGGGCGATATAGGGAATCCAGGCAATGCTCGTGTTTCCTAAAGAATTCCATAAAATAACTTGTGTGTATGTACGACACAGTCGACTTGAGTAAGAACGCACAACAGAGAGGCAGAGCCCACAAGCAGCGAAGCGAAGTAGACAGGTCCGCATCCGGCAGCTCAATGCTGCTCTCTCCGATAATGCCTCCAAGCCCCAATAACTCTATTTGAAGTCTCTTTGCATCTTCCAGTCCCAAGAGCTCCATACGAAACCCATTAAGGCTCCACCACCAGTTCGTCCTGTCAGCAATGCCATCAACTGGTGTCACGGAGCCTATCTGAACGCGGCAGGTGAAGGCGACAGCAGCCAGGGCCAAGCCCTGCAAACCATAAAGTACATTTCCGATAATGTTTTAAGCATATGCACTGTGTATGCATGTAATGTCAACTTAACAGCACTGCTGCTAGTGGCCTGTTGAATTGGTAACCTTTGCACGAATGGCAGACTTCAGCCAAACCTCGAGCGAGAAGGCAGGCCTTTCGTGTGAGCGGTACCGACTGAAAATGCAGCATGGGCAGATACGACCAGGACACGCTGTGTGTGCGTGCAGCTATGCGTGCCTGTATAGCAAGAGCCACAGAAGGTGTGAAGAGAGGAAATAGGCCAATCTGCCCGACGTGGTCGGCAGCAGTAATAGAGCAGTGACGCCATATTTGCAACTTCGCTTGTCCATTTCTTTCAGCAGAGCGGCTAGCATTGCCTGCTCGGGCCGTTCTTGTTTTGCTGTTTTGTTGCTCAGTTGAATGGCAGAGGGTCTGCACCGGTAGCTCCACGTTCTCTTGCACAGCGTTTAAGCTGCTCGTATTCTAGCATAGCTCTTGGCTGCTGATTTTGCAGTCGGCAGATAGCTAGAAAGAGAAGCTATTGACAGCCTGCTGACTGTAGCGATAGCCAGCTTGTGCACCGACACACCGACGGTTGCTCCTTATCTGTAGCACTTGCGAAAGTGCCCTGCCCACGCAGAGTGGGGAGTAGCTGACACATGCTTCCGGTGGCATTGCAAACGATCGTTAGCACTGGGCTGGGCCCTTCGGACATCCATCGTCAGATTGGCATCTTCGAAAGACGGCGAGTGCCAGCGTCTCTGGCACACAGCAAGCATCCATGGCAGCAAGCTTAGCCTTCGGATAAGAAAGCCCGAATGCGACTGAGTCTCAGACCCTTCGAGAAATGGTCTGAGCTGCAAGGAGAGCTCAACTCGACTCCTTCGGCTTTGCTTTGTGCCGCCGGCTGCCAATAGGTCGCTGCATGCTTAGGCTTCGGCTATGCTTATCGCCTTGTTGCAGATGCACGCTGCTGCAGCGCAGACCCCTCAGCTTTTCCGTGGTAGTGGCTCGGGTGCTGGAAAAGGAGAGATTGCCTTTTCTCCTGATTTTTCCTCCGTGTCTGTCTCGATGTCATAATCGAGTTATCTGCTAGTCTGAGCACTCATTCGCTGAGTCCAGCTGCTCCTACCGTGAGCCGGACCTGGCTAGCTGCCGATGCCTTGTGGCTTGCTGCTGCCTTTTCCTCCCATTGACTGCTTAGCGAGCATGGCGTTGGCTCAGCAGCATGCGTTGGCCAAACCCAGCTTGAGTCCAAACCGAGTGCCAAGAATGCCTGCCGTCAGTGGCAGTGGCTTCGACTGGCAGGCCTTATACGGCCTTACACGAGGAGTGCTGCTATGTCTTATGGAAAGACCAACGCTGGAAAACCATTCACCGAGCGACGGGCTGCACGGTCTGCTTGTTCGAGTCGTCTTTTAACTTAAGCTGTGCTAATAAGTTTGTTTTACGAAGCATAATCCGGCTGTGGAGCACCACCGATTTGGTTTTAAATGATCGTTGATAGTCTGCTTACTGGATTGTAAACCATCTTTTACCGATTGACTAATATAGCCCTAGTGCTTCAGCAACCAACCAGTGGCAACGAAATGCCACTTAAAGTGACCACTACTAGTGGATGCAGTTAAGAGACTGGGGGGGGGGCAGTGGCCTGCCAGGAAGGATTGGAGTATTCTGGGCCAGGTTGTGGGAAGTAGCCCGGAAGGCTAATCACACTATCGTTAGTTAGTTACAGCTTCTATTGCATCACAGTCATAGTCCGTCTATGTTTTATAGTGTCTTCCATAGCTCGTTTGTCAAATTCATCGTTAGTTAGAAGCTGTCTTCATGATTTTTTGGTATATTGCACCGATATATATTTTTTCTGCCTTGGTCATAACTGAGCTTGTGGTTCCTTGAAGCTTGAAGTAGCTAGGTGGAGCTAGACAAGGTGAAACACGTGGCACATTGGCACGGAGCCCGTGCAGTGACAGCAAATCCAAATGGCTTGCCTTGAGCATCGTCCGTCCCTCTTGTATGAAGGGCCGTGCTTGTCCATGCCGAGCAGCACAGTACATTGCACAGCTAGTCCTGCTCTGTTGTCCTCTGAATGTGCATAGAGATTCTCGTGTGATAGTTGGACCCGTTGGAGGCTCACTGCCTCACTTGTTCGATCCCCTCGATGCTACTGTCGCAGTCTCTACCTAATATGCAACTGTTAAGAGAGCAGTTTCTGTGGCAGACCCCTCCATCCCTGCAATTGACGACCGGCCTGCCATAGCCCTCTGGTGTACTGCTCTATTGCTTTAGGGTGTGGGCAAGCTATTTTCGGAAATGGTATGTCGTTTGTGAAGCCGCGAGTTTTCTGCACTTTGGGAAGACTGCAAGTCATCCAGAGCTGACAGTTTATGTGACCCGATGGCCTCTCATCTTAGGGGAAATTGAGATTGATCCCTTTAACGTCTATTATGCAGTATCGGTGGTCACGCTGCTGTGCCATCTGCCAGCGTTGCTGTCAGGCCTCCATGTTTGCAGCGAGGCTGCTATTTCTGGTGTCCTAATGTGCTGCCAATATTTAATTGCAGAATTTCGGGCTGGACTACATTGCATTCTGCAACTTGATTGAAGACTGTCCATTGCATTTCCTGTATCTGGCATTCAGATGTGCTCAGGTGAGTAGCCAGAAAGGACACACACCATGCAGAGCCACTGAGCCCACTCCGTCTGGTTTGTGAAGTCCGAAATATTGACATTTAAATAGCTTAAACGTGCTTAAAAGCAAATTATAGGATACCCAGTTTTTGACCTAACCCTTATTCGCTAGGCTTCACCAGTTCACTTGATCTTTGTTGCAGAGAGGTCCTTTCCCAGTCAGCTTTACCTGTAAGCTGGTGGAGAGGCAGCTGTGTGGCATGTGTGTATGTGTATGTGCGCATGCATGTGTTCGTGTGTGTGATCAAGAGGTTCGGAAACAAATTAATCATGGATAGCAGGTGGATGTCTGTCTGTTAAGCCCAGCTGTGGATTTAAAGGTCATATAGCCAATCACCACGCAGTCAGTTATGCTTCGGGTGTATAACGCCCTTCTCAGGAATACAGACTTAGGTAACAATAATGATAATGCATTTGATATGGCACCCTCAGAGAACTCAATCTCTTTCTAGGCACTTTACATTTGCTGCAAAAGAAGCACCGATCGAATGGTTAGTGGATGCTCAATAAACAACAAGAATAACATGGTTAGGGGTGACATGCACACGGTCAGCATGCAAAAAGTGGTTAGTGGTAGCATGCACACAGTGTCAGCACATATAAGCATATAAAAGGACGAATCACAAAGACCTGCCAAATGCTGTGATAAACAGATGCGTTTTTAAGTTCTTTTTAAATGTCGTCATGTCAGGGAACGGTGACATGAATCGCTAGTGAGTTCCAGGCCATGGGAGCGTAGGAACTCAAGGCACGGTCACTAACGGTTTTGAGGTTTGCATGAGGAATGGCTAAACGATTCGAGTCAGAACAGCGGATTATACGATGCTTAGCCTGATGGGGGGAGTAGTTCTGATAGATAGGCCGGAGTTAGAGAATGAAGGGACCTAAACGTAAGTGACAGAACCTTTAAGCTGATTCGCTGCTTGACTGGGAGCCAGTGCAGGTCGGCACGAAGTTGTGTGATGTAGCAACTGCGATGCTTACGACAGACAACCCTGGCTGAAGAGTTTTTCACCAACTGTAAGCACTTGATTGCACAGGCCGGTAGACCAGCAAGCAGTGAGTTACAGAAGTCGAGACGGGATGTCTCAAATGCATGGACCAATTTAGATGTAATATCCCTGTCTAAGCAAGCCTGAATCTTGGCAATGTTATGTAGCTGAAAGGAGGCAGACTTGACTGTGGAGCTGATGTGGCTGTCCAATGAAAAGTCACTTTGAAATAGGATACCTAAATTATGTGCAAATTCAACAGGAAAGAGATATAGTTCTCTGTGAAAGCAATTCAATTGTATTATCATTATTTTTTATTTAGTCGTAAGATAATAATAATAATAATAATATTGCACTTGATAAAGCGCCCTCAGAGAACTTAATCTCTTTCTAGGCGCTTTACATTTGCTGCAAAGTGATACGCAATAGAATAGTAAGTAAAATCATGCTTGAAAAACAAACAAAATGAATAACATGGTTAGGGGTTACATGCACTGGGTCAGCATGCAAATGTGGTTAGTGGCAGCATGAACAGTGTCAGCACGCATAAGCACATCGAGGACGAATCACAAGGACCCACTAAATGCTGTCCTAAATAGGTATGTTTTTAAGTTTCTTTTAAATGTGGTCAGGTCAGGGGATGTTCTGATGCAGGTCGGGAGGGAGTTCCAGGCTGTGGGAGCATACGAGCTAAATGCACGGTCTCCAAAGGATTTAAGGTTTGTACGAGGTATTTCTAGACTGTTGGATTCCGAAAAGCGAGTACAAATGATGATTGTCTGTTCATCTTTCACTGTCGTCTATTCACTTGCTGGCTGCAACGGATGCTCAGACTTTCTGTTCGGGGAGTCTAGTCTCGCAAGGAGCTCAGCCTCTGACTCACTTGCTTGTCCCTGCATCAAGTCCTGGTATTGTACTAGATGCCCGTCGTGATCATTTCTTCGTTTTCACCTATCTTGCTACGGTATCAAGCCGATTTGGAGCTTTATCGTATTTTGTATTTATTTGTATTTGTATTTATTATATATATACTTGTATATATCTGTATTTATTTTTGTATGATGTACCCACGTGTGCTGCATATTATAGCGTGTAGGATTTTGCTACTGACTTAATTTGCGATTATCTGCAGTGATTGCGTAATGCAATGTCACAATAGTGTTCGGTTTTTCATTCCAGATGGATCCTCCGAGACGGCCGACGTTTGGTGAAGCGGAAGAGTGCTTACAGGATGTTATGCTTGCGATGGAGCAGCAGCTTGAGCTGTCGATGCAGCAAGATCCTGCTGCCGGTGTTCCAGAATGTGCGTCGGATGGTGTGCCTTTCTCTCAGCCTGTGCCAGCCACCCAAGCAACCCCTTCGAGAAGCAGCAGACGATTTAGCAATAAAGGTCAGTGGCAAGTCTTTGCTGCTGATGGTGTTTGCTTAGGAGGATAGGATGCAGCAGCGCTTCATCGGCTACTGTACAGGTACTGGTTTTTTCTTTGGGAAGGCTCTTGTTTTTCTTATGGCTAGCCTTGTTCGAAATTCTGCAGGCAGGGTGGTGGCTTTACTAATCTATTTGCCTCTAGCCGGGTTCGGTCACGGCTGATATCCTCTGGGCTTTTTTTCGTGGGAGTTACCTATCGGCTGTACTCTGTTTTGAATGCTTGCACATTAATCTCACTTAAGTCAACTTTGAGGACATGCAGTCTCTCTTGGGGATCACCCTCATAAAAAGCCGGGATTTTTTCGTGGTAGTTACCTGAAGGCGTAAACTGTATTTCAAATGAATACACATTAATCTCACTCTAGCCTTCCTTAAGCTTTCATCATCGGTTCTGTGTATCACTGACGTAGCACTCCAGTGGTTCAGAGCCTACATGCCAACAGCCACAGGTCATCCGGTTAAGTAGGGGGTGATCCAGTAATCCGTTTTAGCTCCCTGTCATTTCGCAATACACCAACTCTCAAAATGAGGACCAGTTGCGGAATTGACGATCTGGGATGCTGAGGAAAGTGGGATGGTATGGGGGGTGGGTTTGCGACAGACCAGAATCCACGATCCTTCACTCGGCTATGGTGCAATAGAACTACAATTGGGTCATGCTTAATGATGCAGATAACCGTTGTATTAAGTCAGCTGCCCAATAGAAGTTTGGGTAGCTGAAAATAGGCCCATCTGATTCCTGGCGACCCGGTCAAATTCCAAGCACCACTGGCACTACCTGACAGACTCTTGGTCAGCAGCCACCAATTTTAATTCGATCACTTGGTCACTGCCGATCGATTTGAACAACCAGTCATGTACTTCTAATGTTCAAGTAAAGATAAGGAAATGCATCATTCATAGGTTCATCGTTCATGAAATGTCCGACCAATAGTTTATAACTAGAAGACCATAAAGGACCAATAAATAAATCGTTAGAGGTCCCAATGGTGCACAACTCTGCAGCTAGGCGTGTCTTGTCATGAAACGTCGAAGTCTCTGCATTACATGACTTCTCACCGACCTGCACTGGCTCCTCATCAAGTATCACATCGGTTTCCAGGTTTTGTCACTCACTTTTAGGTCCATCCATTCTCTCACTCCAGCCTACCTATTCGAACTACTTTCCAATCAGGCCGTGCATCGTACGACACCTCTTCTGAATCAAGTCGTCTAGCTGTGCCTCGAACCTATATTTCGCAGACCGTGCCTTAGTTCGCATGATCCCAAAGCCTGGAACTCACTTCCGACTGACGTCACGACACCCCTGACTTGGCGACATTTAAAAATAAGCTAAAAGTAGACCTGATCCTCACAGCATTTGCTGTATCCACGTGAATTGTTCACTGTGTGCTTTCGCATGCTGACGTGTTATCCCTAACCACATTGACATGATTCCCTTACAGCATTTATAAAGTGCCTAGAAAGAGATTTAGTTCTCATAGGGTGCTACACAAATACCTTCTTATTATTATCATGAAATAATGAGAAATCGTTGACAAGTTCAGTAGAAGTAGCAAACTGTGGCCATTTGACTTTAAATTAACTTTCGGCCCAAGTTCAGACACCGAAGGAGAAGAAAGGGTTACTCAGGATAAGTGAGTCCAGATTTGTGTGCAAGATTGTATGGCAAACTAGAAACGTGCAGGCCTGTCTGGCGTTGTTGGATTTTGAGGATGATGTTTGCCTACTACCGGAAGCCTGCTACTCTTTTATTTCTCCTGTTTGTATTTAAACAAACCGATGTTTCAGACGCTGTACTGTTTTTTGGCAGGCGAATTGAAGAGCACTCTCTCTTTTTTCTGTCACTGTGTATGGCCTGCTCCCCAGGGCCGAAGTGCAATTTGTAAAAGGAAAGTAAAAACCCTGCAGTAGGACTTTGACTGTATTTGACATCCCTACAGACAGTTCAACTTGCAGCCGAAGTTGTAGCTTCAGAGTCTAGGGGCTAACAAAACGTTCTACAAGCAATAGGATTGACTGCCAACACTAGCCTGTTTAAGCAATGTCTTTATCCGGAGTAAAATCTACTAGCTGATTTAACAGCCACTTTGTATAGCGACAGAAGAGCCTTTACGGCTATCACCACCGCTTGCAGCGAGGATAAAGAATCACCCACCGCTGGATGCGAACCCACAACCTCAGGACCGAAGTCGTGAAAAGCAGCCGCCTTACCTAGTGTGCCATCACGTAGCTATGCATGCGGAACGACCACTTGCTATAGTGCCTAGTTTGGATTTGCTACAAGTAGGGCCACACTGAATAGCTAAGCTTGACCAAAGGAAAATAGAGAAGGCGAAGTATGGACAGGCATCGAGGTTTTTCAGTTTATTTACTAATTCCAAACCTTTTAAATCATTACTTGCTCTTCTTTGTTATATAATAATAGTAGTAATAATAATAATTCATTTGTATAGTGACCTCAGAGAACTGAATCTCTTTCTAGGCACTTCGTAAATACTGTAAGGAAAGCATGACTAAATGATTATCGGTTACATTCGCATGTCATCAAGCATAGCGTTTTTAGATGTGACATGCACAGGGTCAACATGCAGATATCGTTAATAGCAGGAGTGGCAGTGGCAGCAAACATAAGCACACAAAGGACGAATCACAAGAACCCATTAAATGATGTAATAGACAGGTGTATTTTAAGCTTCTTGTAAATGTCAGGGGATGTCGTGACATCAGTCGGGAGTGAGTTCCACGCTTTAGGACCATTCGAACTAAAGGCACAGTCTCCAAACGGTTTGAGGTTCGTACAAGGTATTGGTAACGATTAGATTCCGAAAAGTGGGTGGTACTATGCTTAGCCTAGTGGGGGAGTAGGTCTGATAAGCAGGCTGGAGCCAGAGAATGAAGGGACCTAAAAGTAAGTGACAGAACCTTGCAGTCGATACATTGCTTGATTGGGAGCCAGTGCAGGTCAGCGAGAAGTGGTGTGATTCGGAAACTGGGCTGTTCGTGACAGACAAGCCTAGCTGCAGAGTTTGCACCAAGTGTAAGTGTCTGATTGCACAGGCCAGTAGACCAGCAAGCAGTGAGTTCCAGAAGTCGAGACAGGCTGTCACAAATATATGGACCAATTAAGAGTAATATATTTTAATAGTATCTTTATTTATTTAATAGATTTAATAGTATCCCGGTCTAAGCAAGCCCGACTTTTAGCAACGCTGTGAATCTGAAGGTAGGCAGACTTGACTGTGGACGTGACGTAGTCATCTAGTAACAGATTGCTTTGAAACAGGCTTATCAGATGCAACTTAATGATGTATGTTTAGATGTAACTTAAATGTACATTTTCTGTGCAGCCAAATGGGTAATACTACTAATAATAATAATGCACTTGATAAAGTCCCCTCAGAGAACTCAATCTCTTTCTAGGTGCTTTACATTTGCTGGAAATTTAATTCATTTGTATTGCGCCCTACGAGACCTTAATCTCTATTCAGGCCCTTCACATATTCCACGGGGCTCGGGCCCACGACCTCGGCCAGACCTCGGTCGGGACCAGCACCTTAAGTGCTGGGCCAAACCAGCTCGGCGATGCAAGACTTGTGCTGTCTATTCACAATGTAAAGGCGGATATTACCGTGCATTAATGGCATCAAAGCCATGAAATATCAGTGATGCTTCGGATAAAGAATGCGACCGACCCAACAAATAACATTCGGATAATTAAGTTATGCAAGATACAGAATAACTTAATTGCATGCTTGTGCATGTGGGTGTGTGTGCTTGAGTGTGTGTGTGTGTGTGTCTGTGTGAAATGACCACTAAGTGTGTATTTCTTTTCCAGCCTTCGAGCACCTCAAATTCTTTAAACTCACTTGCTGCATGCATTGATGACATCCGCACATGGATGGCAGCAAATTTTCTAAAACTAAACGATGACAAAACTAACTTACTAGTTATGGGCAAACCCAGTGTGATTCGGAGATTGGAAAGGCTGTCTCTCAAAATTGGCTCTGCCAGCATATCTTCTGTCGAATCAGCTCAAAATCTAGGTGTCATATTCCAAAGCGCCCTCTCGTAAGACGACCATATCAGCTCCACAGTCAAATCTGCCTATTTTCAGCTTCATAACATTGCTAAAATTTGGGCTTGTTTAGATAAGGATACCACATCTAAGTTGGTCCATGCATTCGTGGTGACATCTCGTCTCGACTTCTGCAACTCACTGCTTACTGGCCTACCAGCATGTGCGATCAGGCGATTGCAGCTGGTGCAAAACTCTGCAGCTAGGCTTGTCTGTCGTGAACGTCGCAGTTGCCACATTACTCCACTTCTCGCCGACCTGCACTGGCTACCAGTCAAGCAACGGATTGACTTCAAGGTATTGTCGCTCACTTTTTGGTCCCTTCATTCTATGGCTCCAGCCTATCTCTCCGACATACTCCCCCATCAGGCCAAGCATCCTACCACCCGCTTTTCGGAATCCAACAGTCTACAAATACCTCATACAAACCTCAAATCCTTTGGAGACCGTGCATTTAGTTCGTATGCTCCCAAAGCCTGGAACTGCCTCCTGACCTGCGTCAGAACATCCCCTGACCTGACCACATTTAAAAAGAATTTAAAAACACACCTATTTTGGACATTATTGTGGGTCCCTGCGATTCGTCCTTGATATGCTTATGCGTGCTGACACTGTGCATGCTGCCACTAACCACATTTGCATGCTGACCCTGTGCATGTCACCCCTAACCATGTTATTCATTTTGTTTGTTTTTCAAGCATGATTTTACTTACCATTCAATTGCATTTCCCTTTGCAGCAAATGTAAAGCGCCTAGAGAGAGATTAAGTTCTCTGAGGGCGCTTTATCAAGTACATTAATATTATTATTATTATTTATATGGTAGTGTAGCAGCTCTAGGTGTTCTTACAGCAGATCATCCAACTGTGATTGTATTAAATAGAAGTCGGCAGACTCCGGCATTTAGGCCATATGCGGCCAAGCAAATTCTTTAGTCCGGCCTAACGCCCCACACCTAGTTATTTCTAGTTATTTATTGCTGGATCCGGCTTAATTGAACCGTTGAAGTTTTGTTCCCCTTCATTACTGTTGGTTTCAGCTGAGCCCGTGGCCTGTGTTTATTTCTTTAACTGATGTCAGGCGTTTGTATGGAGCTGAAGTGCCTGTCAGGGTCATGGGAGGGATGGCAAATGTATGCCCCTATAATTACTGCTCTCGGCTGTGCGGCTTTAACAGTTTGTCTGACCTCGCCCTTTCTGCCAGGCCGGTGGAGTGGGCGTGGTGTAATCTGGCCTTGTTTGCCTTCTTGACCTCCAGAAATGGCCTCGAAGTCTGTAAAGTTTGCCGACCCCCAAAAGAACTTGTGTGCATGCTACGTGCCCACTGCTTCAGGTTCCTATCAGCCAGCGGAGCGAAAGCGCTTTGACGGCTCCATTTGGAATCGAATTAAGACGCAATGATTCCTTTGCAGCAAATGTAAAGCGCCTAGAAAGAGATTGAGTTCTCTGAGTATGCTTTATCAAGCTTATTATTATTATTATTATTACTATTATGATTTCGCGATGAACGGTGAGCTCCGGCTGTGCGTCGCTAGCTGGAGTCGCATCCTGTCGTGCTGGATGTCTGCTGCCATTTGTGTAGCTGCTTCTCACTCTCCCTCCGTCTCTCTGCTCTGCAGATTGTTACGGTCACAAGCGGTCCAAGTCGGCCGGGCAGCTGGAGCTGTCCGAGCTGCTTGCCGACGAGTCGAAGGACCCGCTGCTGCAGCTGCCTCCGAGCAGCAGCGCATCGGCGGCCTCCCTGCAGGTGGTCGCCCGACGCATGACCAAAGAGGACCCGTTCTACACTCCAGCGCCAGCCAACACCAACCCGTTTGCCAGCAGCCAGCGCTTCAAGGACGGACACAAGCTGCTGGCCTCGTTCGAGGCCACCGTGCCGGGCGACGACGGCACTGGCGGCAGCTGCAGCCGTGGCAGAGTGCTACCGATAGGTGGCGACGACGACCACGACTCGCTGTCTCTCCGCTTCCTGCTGCCTTCCGCTGCCGCGCAGGTTCGTCGGCACAGCTTGCGGCACACGTCATCCCTGCCCGAGCTCAGCGACGGCCCAGAATCGGCTTCGCCCTCGGTTCACAGTGGCGGCGACCCCGAGGCCGTCGCCGACGGCTGCATAACCGGTGACTCAAGCGGCGGCACCGAATGTACGGCGGCAGCAAGCTGCAGCTTACGGCTGACCCGACGCTCGGACGAGCCCGCGGAGCAGGCCAGCTCTGCTGTTGCCGCCGCCGATGCACCACCCGCGAGTCCTGCCGGCGACGCCGACTTTTGCCAATCGTCGGCAGACGCCTGTGCTGTTGCTGCTGCTGCCACGCAGAGGCGGTCGTCCACTGGAGCTCCCGAGCTGCAGTTGCCGAGCAGCCGCTACAAGCAGCTCAGCCTCGAGTTCGCCATGCTGTTCTGCGGGCTCGACCTCATCCGATCGCAGCGCTCGCGCGGCGCCGGCGAGGTCAGCGACCCGTCCACGCCTTCCGACGGGGCGAGTGGCAAGAGCGTATTTGCCGCTGGGACGTCGGCCGCCGTGTCGCCCGTCGACGACCTCGAGTGCGAGTTCGAGGACAACCTCAAGGACGTGCTTCGCTCGTGCGGTGGCTCGGCGCCGCCCATGTCGTCCGGCACCGCCGCTGCCTCAACCGCCGCGTGGAGTCACTCGTTCCAACCGTCTGCCCCGGTTGTCGTTGGCCAAGCCGCGAGAGCCACTGCACCTACTTTGCGGCCAGCTGCATTCAGGGAGGGCCGCCCGTCGGACGACGACCGTGAATGCTTCGCAGCTGCCAGCTGCCCAGGCGTGTCGCCAAACGCCCGGCCGTCGAGCTGCGTTCTAGGAGGAGACGGCAGATCCGGGCTGGAGGGTGGCGGCTCAACCAATCCGACCCTCACGGAAAAACGCCGGCAGCCGAGGCAAGTGCGAGGGCGCAGCAGCAGCAGCAGCTGTGGCGGCAGAGGCACGGAGGCTGGCACGGTTGAACATTTGGAGCAGCTGCAGCTCAAGCTCAATCACCTTCGGCAGCTCAACGACGCCGAGAAAAAGCAGCGCCGGCGCCTGTCGTCCATTGTGTAGCACGCAGCAAGCTGGATGGACTGCTTCGGGCGGGTGCTCTTGAATCGTGGAATCGCTGCTACTTCGGGAGCTCTCGAAGCGCTTTGAATTTCTTCCCCTTTTTTGCACGGCGTTGTTATTTTTGCGCATAGGCTCACGTTGCACTTCGTCTCGCAAAGCGTTCGCGTGTGGACTTCATACTTGCGATGCATAACCGACTGGCAATCCTTCGACAGAGTGCCAGCGTGGACTGCATCTGAAACACCAGGGGTTCTCGGGGAGGGGATGGAGGGGTATGAGCGAAGCTTCAAAGTCGACTGCAGCATCTGAGCTGGCTAATTCTTCCGCAATCGGCTGTTCGTCTTTTCTTTCTGCTTGATGGCCGGCAGGTGCCGTCACGCTTTGGCCATTTCCCGAGTCTGTTGCAGGCGCTCCAGTGCTGCAGCTGTTGGCTCCGTGCATAGCTGTGTGGAGCTCTTTCTCCTCGTGGCCTGTGCAATAGCGAACGTTGTTTTTTGCCGCGCGTCCGACCGAACATTTTACTTTCAGCCCGCATGTTACTTGTTACACCGTGCTGCCTTTAACCGACATGAATACATTTCTGACGGTCGCAAGACATTCGCAACTTCCAGCTAAGTGTCTGCAACTCGGATAGTTGTGCACGGGTAGGAGGTTTCTGATTCGGTTCTTGATTCGATTCCCTTCTTTATCCGAAGCTTTATCCGAAGCTCCTGCAATCGCAAGATGCCATTATTGCACGTGCGGGTGTAGTGCTTGTAGCAATTTTGAGTGCCTGCTGGGTGCGAGACTCAATTTAACCCGCGTAGGACATGCACTATTCTCGTGAA
Source organism: Cristatella mucedo (assembly GCA_009760855.2). Lineage (NCBI taxonomy): Eukaryota > Metazoa > Bryozoa > Phylactolaemata > Cristatellidae > Cristatella > Cristatella mucedo. The sequence continues at coordinate 2,203,115 of WPIO01000019.1, read as the reverse complement.
CGATGCACAGACGGTGTATCTTAATTGCAACGATCAGTTTGTTGTGGTTTCGCCTTGTGCTCGTGAACTCGAATCGATGCCAGATGCTCTACTTTTTTAAGGTGCGTTTGGTAATCTCCAACGTGGGGAAGTCTGGCTGGCTTGGGTGTCAAGTCGTGGATGGCTTGGGTTCTCGGAATGCCGCAGATGAAATGATACTGTAGGGTACTTTATCTCAACGCAGGGATCTATCAAAATAAAGCCAGCTTTTGCACGACCAAGTTATTACCGCCAAGGGCAAAGCTAGAAGAAAGCTCGAATGCAAAAGCAAGAAATGGTAAGTTGATGAGATTTCGGGTTCCAACCGATAACTGAGGAGGTTCAGGGCCAACGAGAGAATTCAAGTTATCAGGTTGGAGATAGAAACCTTCAAAACGTATGGTTACATGCGAGGCTACGTACGGGAATATAAGGAGCCTCAAAAAACGAATTGGGTGTCTATTGCGAGTTGATATTTCATGCCCCTCCCCGAGCACCTAGCATAGTGGTGATAAACCGTCTCCAAAAGAAAAAGGAATGCGTAGTGCAAATGCAGTTAGAAGTAGGACGGGCACAGTAAACTGGACTACCAAACCCCAGCCCCCCTTATATGACGCACGAGGAGTGTTTCAATGATTGCTAAGTGCTATTAATTTTTTAGGCTCAACAAACATTACCAATTTGGCTGAGGTGTACCACTTCAAAGTGACCTCGTATTGCTCGAATGAAAAGCACATAACTGGACTAAAGACAGCAGAGACGGTTTGCAAACTTCAAAACGATTTTGCCATCCAACTAGCAGGACTCACCAAAAACTTAGCAGAAACCGTTGCCTAACTTATTTAGTGTACCAGTCAGCATGCGCTCCGCTGATGCACCGTCAAACAAGAACGAAGTAATTGCTTTCCATCCAGTCGATTTGGATTCCAGTCAATTGCTTTCCATCTAGTCGATTTGGTAGCAGAGGACCATGATCTATTCATTAAGCACCCGAAGCTCACGCATGTGCGAGTGCATGCCTTATTTTTGGCAGTCCTTTCCATGAGCTTTGCACATGCCAACAGACAGAGCGAAAGAAATTTCTTGAAATTCAAGTAATCAAATAACCTAGTTGGCTCGTTCGGGTACACATAGTATATACTACACGTATGCAGGAAGGACATCGGAGCCGAGCACCCTGCACACATGGACTCTGCTTCGGTTTTATCGGTGCTGCACACAATGCTGCTGCTACTCCTCTCGCATTTCCGTTGTACGCAGCAGCTGCAAATATCGAATCTCACGAGCTGCTACATGTTGCTTTCAACGGATTCTGGTAGCTAGCAAACTAATGGATTTATTATATTGTATAAATATATGTAATTATATATATATATATATATATATTTAATAAATATATAATGATAATAAAAGGCAAGAACCAAGTAAATATATATTATAAATAAATATATATTATTTGTATTATGTTTATTATATTTGGTTCTTGCCTTTTCTCGTCAAGTCTGCCGTTTCATTGAGCTACGTAAGTTCAAAGGATCCAGCGAATGATCCGGTAGAGACGTTAAACGAAAAGTTTTTATCAACTTCACACGCACTAACCTGCAACTATTCAATGCGTCCCGAGCAAGCCAAAGTAAGCCCGTGTGGATCGGCACATGCAGGCATCACTCAGTGTCTACTTCTAATTAGCTGCATCATAATAGCAAAGAAGCTTACGTACAAGTGAAGAAATGGAATATCCCTAATTAAGTGTTCCGTCGTCCCGGAAAAAAGAAAGAATGCGATTGCCCTGGTTCTCATAGAATAATTTTTAACTTACAGGAAAATTCAGTGCACTTAAGTTTTTACGGAGAGAGTGAAAGAGCATGAGAATAGAGCAATATATATATATATATACTGGATGGAGACAGGCCGAAACAGACAGAGACAGAAGACTTTGGTAGAACCAGGCAGACAGACAGACAGACAGACAGCCGAAGACAGAGAAGACACACTCATACACAGAGAAAGAGAGACAGACAGACAGACAGACAAACAAACCAGACAGGCAGACAGAAAGAGACAGTGAGATAGAGAGGGAGACAGACAGACAGATAGACGGACAGACAGAGAGACAACTATATCATTTCAAAATATGTTTACAAGCTAGCATAAACTATAATGTGATGGGAGTTATACAATGCGTGGATTTTCTCTAATATAATACTCTACCTATGAAAATGTATTTAAACCAGTATTCCTTAAAAGAATTTTGGGTTCCTTTGGTCGGCGAACTTTTTTACTCCTCCCTTTTGTCGGGTTTCCTTTTTTCCCAAGTGGAATATGGTAAAAAGTTCAAAAAGAAGACATGGTTGTTTGAGATAAAAACTACACGTGCAATTATTATGTTGTGTATAAGAACTAAAAATATATACAAGTGCGATATTATGTATTTCCCTCGCAAATGCATGCTGTGAGCTGCAGAGCTGCAAGTGAAAGGGGCAGTTATCGCGCACACAAGTGTCGCCGAGTATTGGGCTCACCTTATTGAGGGCCACTGGTGGGTCATTGTGGAAGTCGCGCTTTTTTAAAGCTGCTTGTCACACACATGCATGGTGCATGGCATTCGCTCACAGCGCTTGCTAACACCGATTCTGATGCCTTTTATCGCCACCATACTTTCACATATCTCTGGATTCAGTATGCCGCAACAGTTATTTAGCAATGCATACCTTCTATTCATTCCTGTGCTGTTTTGCATTTGGATTTTGGCTTCGAAACCAGAAATTCGAGAACAATGAAGGCTACCAGGGCAGTTTGATTTTTTTGAATTGTATCTTCTATAGCCTACCAGGTAAAACGCAGGTCCAACTGTTAAAGATACGTTCCCTGACTTTAAAAAAGATGCAGCAATACCTTGAACGACTAGGCAAGCTATGTTCGACGAACTGCGGCGATTTAATGCGCATTTGCAAGTACAGAAACTTCGAAATAACATCCATAAGTTAATTAACACAAAGTTGCAGTACAACGTAAGCCCGTGTCTCATCATCAACGTTTTCGCAGCAACTTGTGGTATACAGCGTCCGCTTATTTATGGGTGAGAGCGAAGAAGCTCGTCCGACTTCGGTTGAAGAATTTATTGTCCTGCCAAAATTTCGTCGACAATTAATCACAAAAGATCTTGACGTTATTTTTTAATGAAAATGGTGCTGCTAATTTTGAATCCGGAACCTAGTATTTTGTGGTGTTATTAGGCACATAAAATCCAGCATATTTCGGAAGCGATGCCACAGTCGCTCCATTACATTTTGGATACTCAGATAGGGCGGTTGCCTTCCGTGGAGTCCGCAGAGCTGGTTTCGTGTTCCCAATGTCAGTCACATTTCGTACCGCCGCCGACCTTATAAGACTGATTTCTATTTACCTGGATTTTTCTTCAAAGCTGGCGTAAACTCTAGTTATTATTCGTTGGCTCCAGCCTACCTATCAGATCTATTTCCCCACCAGGATAAGCATCGTACCACCCGCTTTTCGGAATCAAACTGTTTACCTTTACCTTGTACAAACCTCAAATCCTTTGGAGACCGTGCATTTAGATCGTTTGCTCCCAAAGCCTGGAACTCATTCTTGACTTGCGTTACGACATCTCCTGACTTGACTACATTTAAAAAGAAAATAGAAACGCAGTTATTTATCCCAGCATTTCGTGGGTCACTGTGATTCAACCTTTACGTGCTTATGCGTGCTAGCACTGTGCCTGCTGCCACTAAGCATGCGTGCATGCTGAATCTGTGCATATCACCCCTAAACATGTTGTTCTTGCTGTTTATTGAGCACGCTACCACTAACCATTCAATCGGGCTTCTTTTGCAGCGCATTTAAAGCGTCTAGAAAGAGATTGAGTTATCTGAGGGCACTTTATCAAATGTATTAATATTATTAGGCTTCTTAATGCTTAATATATGAGCCATCACGTACACAGCTTCTGGTAACTTATTCATAGCTTGCTGGCCCATATAGTGTGGCAACTCAGTTTAGCCTGCCAATTTGGAGTAAGAGAACAGAATAATCCTTTAAGTTAATGATTTAAAAATCTTTTCGCAATTTTAAACATAAATTTGCCTACTTTAGAAAGCTGCCATCCATAACAAACTTTAGGGAAGCAGCGAAAAATACGATGCACTCTGATGTCATACGAAACAGTGGCACGGACGATGAGCACCGATGTCACACTACATATTGACAAGCGTTAGTCCTCTGATGACGAAGTGCGAGTGCGTTTTTATACAAAAAAGTCAGCTGTTTCACTTGGAATTTAAAGTCTATGGCACACATTGAACTTTAGTTCCTTGAGTAATTTATTGTAACGAAAAAAGAAACAAGCTACAAGTTGAAGTGAAATTGAGGCTTCTTATTTCTCTTCGGCTCTCGTAACCCAAGTTATGCCCACGGTCAGAGGGCGAGCATAAGGTGAATTATGGTCGAGTTCCTCAGAATTCAAACAATAATAATAACAATGCATTTGATATAGCGCCATTAGAAAACTTAATCTCTTTCTAGGCACTTCCCACTTGTTGTAAAGGAACCACGATCGAATGGTTAGTGGTAGCATGCTCAATAAACGACAAGAATAACACAGTCGGGGTGACATGCACAGGGTCAGCACAGCATGCAAATGTGGTTAGTTATTCATGTGCATAAGCACATGAAGGACGAATCACATGGACCCAATAAATGGTGTGATAAATAGGTGCGTTTTTAATTTCTTTTTAATGTGGTTAAGTCAAGGGATGTCGTGACGCAAGTCGGGAGTGAAATCCAGGCTTTGGAAGCATACACACTAAGTGCACGGTCTCCAAAGGATTAGGGGTTTTTACGAGGTATAGGTAAACAATTAGATTCCGGAAAGCGGGTGGTACGATGCTTAGTCTGGTGGGGCAGTAGATCTGATAATTAGTCTGGAGCCAAATAATGAAACGACCTAAGAGGGAGCGACAAAACCTTTAATTCGATCCGTTGCTTGACTGAGAGCCAGTGCGGGTCTGCGAGAAGTGGTGTGATGTGGCTTCTGCGCCGCTCACGACAGACAAGCCTAGCTGCAGAGCTTTGCACAAGCTGTAAGCGCCTGATTGCACAGACCGGTAGACCAGCAAGCAGTGAGTTACAGAAGTCAAGACGGGATGTCACAAATGCATGGACCAACTTCGACGTGGTATCCTTATCTAAACAAGCCATGTATATCCCAGTCACGCGCAACCCACAGCAGCAGTGGTAAGAAGCTAAGTAATACAATTGGGTGACCCTAGATGCGACACAGCTAAGGGGGTGAGGAACGACGGAAGTTCTTTCACAACCGTGAGAGAAGTCGGGGTCCGTGGATGTTTTTGTTAACCGGCCACATGGTCCAGAAACACCAGGCCGACCTACCGTCTATGATACGAGGACGTGGCTTAAAGCAGCTGCGTGCAACTCGCGTGTCGTGGCGTGGCTCTCCGACGTGGCTCCCCCGGCCGAAGCGTTACCGAGAGCCATTCGGGCCGCTCCCTCCGCCTACTCTGACCCGCCCCGGGTCAATGGGCGGGCGAGGGCGAGCTGATTGACGTCACGTCGGCTGCTCTCGGCTAGTGAACTCTCCGACAGTCGGTGCGAGCGTGAGCTAGCTTTCAATGCCGTGAGAGAGAGAGAGAGAGAGGGGGGGGAGGCGCGATAGCAACGGCGTGACTTCGACATTAGAAATTAACTTGATCTTTGCATTTGAAGTTCGCGATCTACTAGGAAAGCATACAGCGGCGCCCTGAAGGCGCGCTTACTGAAAAATATGCATCCATTTTTCGATCGACAGCCTCGGGTAGCTTAACAGCTGTTAAATTTGTCAGGCTCTAAATGGCCGGGAAAGTACGAAATTCAGCTCACGTCAAATAGCAACCGTAATATATTTTCGTATGTGGCTGCTATATCCATACATTTCTAAAGATTGTGTGAGATATGTCAACTTTCGCACGACTTTGAAAGAAGCTTTCTTGTTAAAACGCCAGCGAAGGAACCGTAGATATTGTTTCGTCGACACTGTGATATGCACGCATCTTTAATGTGTTTCCCAGTTTTATTTTAGCAACACCATACTAGTTCATAAGTTCGACCTCTCGATCCTCAGCCTCGTATGTGAAATTGTAATCTGGCACTACAATATCTGTCTCGCCGTCTGCTTTGCTTCTCTCTCTTGAAATGGCCGATCCCCTTTGTAAGGGGGTGGGGATGGGGAGCTCGGGGAAGTGCGGCAGCGCACGATGTGCATGCAGTACAGAGGTCAAGGTTGAATCAATGCACCCGCCAGTTCGACATCTGGAAGGTTTCAGCATGCAGAAGTGCCAGTTGCTTGCGTCGTATGTCGGTTCCCATTAAATTCTTGGGATAGCAAACTTTACGGCTTTCTGTTCTTCCCTGTATCAGCCTGCAATCATACCGGAATTACATAAATTAAAAAAAACAATATTTCACACGTTACATAATATTGGGCTGGAAATTCTATCAAGTGAGGAGCAATAACGCACCTGCCTACAAAAGTTCTCTTGAAGTGCTGCTCGCCTGTGATATTAGTTCCCCCCCCCCCCCCCGGGATGGGGGTGGGGGTGGGGGTTGGGGGCTTGTCTTGATCCCCGAAAGGCACGCCAAAGTATACTGTGTATGTCTTTTCGCAAATTAACAGATGCTTTCATGGACTAAAAAGAAAATTGTTATTGCTCTTGTCTTCATAAAATGTCTACCCTGTAGCAAAATGCATTTGCTGGGTGCAAGCAGCCTCTAGAGGCCACGCCAATCCAATATGGATACTTTATATTCTCTTTCTCAGCCATAACATCATGTAGAATGCTCGTCAAAGACGTCTGTACTGTTATGCTTCTATGAATACTAATCTATAGTTATATTTCCACCTAACCTTGATTAACTCTGGTAGCGGCATGACACGTGCTATATTTGCGAATCCAATAATCGTCCACACATTATCAAACAGTAAAGCTGGAGAACTTCAAAAAATATCATAATCCTGACCACGAAAGTAAAGTTTCTTGTGGAACAAAAGCTATTTTGACTTTATTTTAGGTATAAGAGATTAGAAAAAAGCAATTTTTACCCGAGACAAAAGTTATCAGAAATATTTACCTGATAATAGTCTTTTTAATAAGAGATGCACGTCACAAAGAAACTCCAGCACTTGCAGCGAGCCAGCGAAAGACTGTGCTAAAAAAGCTAAAGCCGTACACATGAGCAACCATTTCGAAGGAAGGAAGCAAGGCAAGCTCATGCGAGCCATTTACAATGGCAACGTATGACTAGCTTAATGAGAGCGCCACGCGAGCAGTTCACTTGATCAGACTAGTGCTCCGATCTTTGTATGGAGCCCAATAACAGTCTCCCAATCGGCATGTTGGCAGAGCTCTGGCGAAGCCTTTATAAGGCAACGACCTTTCATCGGCCTCCTTTCTGTAGAATGAACAATAGCTTCCGCCAGTCATCCTTGACGTGCGGAGAATTTCCAGATGAGTTCTTCTCTGCCCGTCTCGCAGCCCCAACCCTGTCTCTACTTCACCTCCGCTCTCTGTACAATAGGCTCTTATATTATATTATTGTATTATATTATATTATTATATTTGGCTCTTATACATGAAACGAAGATTGCAGTTCCGATGCAATGCCTTATCGACTTAGTGCGGCGCGCCGGCCGCTTCAGATGAGCGGCCATTGTGGCGGCATCGAGGCGCTCGGTGAGTCCTTCTCGCCTTAGGAGCTCAATTGACGAAGCAGCGACCCCGATCCGTGGCTGCGGTTATAGCTGCTCGCCGCTCTTTCTCTCTTTTTCTCTCTTACTCATATAGAATCTGCCCGTGATTCTGCCAGGTGGTTACTATATAGTTAACATAAAGATAAAGATGGTCAACACAGCTGTGCGTTCCGTACAAGCTACTCAATGTTAATTCGCTACCAGACGCTGACGATTGAATTTCCTTAAATCAGGCTTATGTTCATCTTTAGAAGGAAATTATTAAGTATTATTTTTAAATAGTTTTCCACTTTTTCTCATCCACAGATTTTGCTTCATGAACTAAGAGCTTTAATACTTGGCAGTCAGTGGGGCTGGCTCCTAACCTAAGCCAAGTCACTGAACACGACGACACCTACGCATGCCTTCCGAAGCAAAGTTTAAGTTGTGTGCGATATTTTACGGGTGCAAGCTAGTTAAGTCAAACGTGATTGAGGAAAACGCCAGCCAACTATCTGCAGCTTTGTTCACGATGTTTAATGTAGAAATCAGTCAGAGTTAATCAGATGTCCTGAATACGTTCACAAAAGTACTTGATGTGTTAATAACCGGCGAAGGCAATCAGGATTACTGTTTTGTGAGTAAATAGCACAGACCACTTTTGCAACGCTTGACCAAAAGTGCATCCTAGCTATAGCATAATTATAAAGCATGTCAGAGAAAGCCACCTAAAAGGGAGCAGCGACAGTTGACAAGCAATGGCGGCTTCAGAGCTGCGGCGCAATCTAAGTTTAACGCTCGGTCATCGCGTTTTAGAGTAAAAAGGCCTAGCTTAACGTCGTTTATTGACTGATTCACGTAAAAATCAATAACTGTAATGTGTAACCTTTCATTCGTACGCGTGCAATCAGCATTACTAGTTAGCTGAATTTGCTTTACTTTTCACCTGTAATAATTTTCTCTACGCTAGTCATAAAGTGAAATGCTCACGTTGCACCCTAACCTAGTTTTAGTGCAATGCACCGTACGCATGAAAATGGGTCAGAAGTTACCACTTTTAAGAATTTAAAAAGTTTGGATTTCCTCAAACTTTTCAGAAGAGGATTGCAGTCGTCGTGTGCTCCTGCAAAGCACTGGTCAAGTTTACAGGATCGACGCGAGAGGTCCGAGAGTTTGGGCTCGCTCGAGAAAGCAGCGACTGAATACCGAGCCGAATGCCTCACCTCAATTCTCCGGTGGGTCAAAATTACCTCGCACGACTCTGTGTAAAAGTAAACGACACGTGAAGAAGGCGCAGCACTGCGAAGAAGGTGAAGGATGAATGAAGAAGAATTGCCGGCGCCCAGGCATTTCGGGGCCCGATGCCCGTCCGCTTCCTACTTGACCCTCTCTCACACCCTTCCATCATGAAGCAAAATCCGTTTTGCAATATTTAAAAAACTTATTATCATAAAGACTCACAAACATACATGAATAACATGTGTACATGCAGTAATTCACACAATGTTAACATCGACGTTCTAAACTTGGCCTTCATTCATTTTTTCTTGGCAAACTCGCATACCATATTTGTAATGTCTAGAGATGATGTGAACTCTGATTCAATGGATACTGTCGCCAAGCCAACCAGTCTTTTTTTGGGCACATCTTTAGAGACAATAAAGTGTTAGGCGATTTTAGGAAAAAGCCTTTTCTTTTCTTTTCCCTTTGGCTTTTTCGCCTCAAATCACGGTCTTACGGCTGTAAGCCTCTGGAGGTTTCTTATTGTCCTAGGTAACTATATACAAAGTTACGACATTTATAGTTTCTATAATACTCCTTGACTGCACCACTTGGTGTAGAATTGCTGACAACCTGCAATTACTATTATTGGCATACAGTCACCTCCCGTCAGAAGCGAGAGGCTGCTGCTGATTGTCCAGGCATCGGCTGCAGAACGAGACTACAAACAGAGTTTCGGCCCGATTAACAACAGTACACTTCACCTCGGCCGCCTCAGCAGCCTAATCGAACCGGCTACCCTGGACGACCGCAGTCTGTCTGTTGCTCATGTAATTAGACTGTGCAGAAGCAGATGGAGAGCGAGCAGCAGTCAATGCAAAAGCCAGCGGCAGCGACTCACGTGACTCGTGCACCACCTCAGGACCCGTGGACTAAGATGGACCATTAGCGGGCTCGTTTATACGGGCCTGAGTTACATGCTCTTCAACCAAAGGCCTGGGACTCTCAAGCCACCTTTGAAGTTAGCCTGACTTGAGCCTGATAGGTCCCACTAAAGATCACGCCTTTAAGGACTACGGCAACTTGAAACCTTTGACTCTAGGTTTCCCTTTCACCTCTGAGGACTACAACACCTAAACCCCTTCGATGTTAGAGGCCTTTGAAGCTAGTAGTGGACTCTTTAGCACCAGAATGGACTGATTCTCTAGCAGCTCTGTGGGATAGAAAGCCTACAGAGGATTCTACCGTTGGATTGAGCGCCGATGCATAGCAAAGGGTGGGCGAGGCGGAACATATGTCCTACACTGTTGCGCCGAGTCAAGGGCGAGCCAGCGTGCTGCGGCTGAGCATCGACACACTATTAGACCGTACAAGCTAGATTTAATTAGCTGGCTGTGCTGCGACAACGCAGCCGTCATGTCTGGCCACTTTGTAGTTGTTCAATGGAGAATACTTCCAGAAATGAGAAGGCAATTTGTGTAAACTGCGATAACCACAGCTTGAACCTGATAGGAGTTCATGCTGCCAGTCAAGATTCCGTTGTCACTACATTTTTGAAAGAATATAGATCACCTACTTATTCTTTTCAAGATCAAGTCTAAGGTGGGAAGAGCTGAAGAAAGCCTTAGTCATCACTGTCAAACGTGACTCTGCAACAAGGTGGAGTGCAAGAGTGGAGGCTGTGAAAGCTATCAATGATGGACTGAACAGCACTGTAGGTCTTTACGAGCAACCTCTGAGGACGCAAATGGAACATTTGAAAAAGAAGTGAAGCTTGAAGTCTCCTATATTATATCATGAACTTTTACTTTTTGGCTCAGCTGCCATCTTCGTACATCTTAAAAAAGAAAGAAGATTCATTTGTATAGCACCCCAAGAGAACTTGATCTCTATTCAGGCGCTTCACGTGTGCCTCGGCGCTCGGACCCACGATCTCAACCAGACCTAGGTCGGGGTGAGCACCTTAACTGCTGGACCAAACCAGGTCGGCAGGGAAGATTGACCGCGTTCAGAAATGACTGCATGATCCAAAGATGAACTTTAAAGCTGCCTCTTGACACATCCACTCTCTTGATATTGAGTTGTCACGACATCAAGAAAGCCTGTGCTCAGAATCACTACTAGATGCCAAAAGGAGATGTGAATTGTGGAGAGTTGCAGTTGAACGCAGAATCCACCGAAAGACTCTACAGATGCCGGGAGAACTCTCTCAATGTGTTGGTCTCACGGCATATAAGGATATTCCAAGAATCATGAAGGACAGCATAGATTAGCTCCTGCAAGAAATTACAACTAAGTTTTCCCGTCTTACAGATCTTAATGCCAAATTTAGTTTCTTGTTAGAAGTTGAGAAGCTTTTGAAGACACTTGACCAGATCAAACTTCGCCAGCAATGTCTAGATCTTGGAGGATTTTACTTTTTGAGACGTTGATGGAATAGAGCTGTACAACGAAATATGTGACTGCAAAATGCCTCTTGCCACACATCACAACTTGGCACTAAAGACACTGATGGAACTCAATATCTTTCATTGCGAGTTGTAGAGAAGATGTGTTTCCTAATTTGAGAGTTGCCTAGCAAGTTTTTCTCATCATAGCTGTGTCAGTTGCCAATTGTGAGTTCCTTTAGCAAGCTAAATAGTAATAATAATAAAAAAATTGGTATAGCGCCATTAGAGAACTGAATCTCTTTCTAGGCACTTCACAGATGCTGTATAGAAAGCATTACCAAATGATTGGTGGTAATATCCGAAAACAGCAGGCATAGTGTAAGCAGGTACATGCACACGAAGAACGAATTACAAAGACCCACCAAATGCTGCAGATAATACTGTCTTATCTGCGAACATCAACGAGGCACAATTGACTCTCTGATTAGGCCTTGTTAAGCGTAGAGACAGAAACACTGGAAAATAATTATTTTCAAACCGTAACAGACCAGTTTGCCACGTTCAAGGCCAAGCAATTCACCTCATTTAAACCTTCGATGGCTACCTTGTACCCATAATGCAGTTGATAAAACTTACTCGACTCGATATACCTGCTAGCGTGTGTCTTTTGCATTTATTCTGCAGTGGAGCTATTTTGCAGCAATTTTGACAAGGGAGCCATTTGTAGCTTGTCCCCCCCCCCCCGCGAGCCGAAATGTCTCGCTACGCCTCTGATTGAGCGCCCTAGAAAAAAGTGTTAGTTTGCTAGGTATCCGGTACGAGCGGTTCGAGTTCTGTGACCAAATCCAGGCACTGCCGGCTTCAGCTGCACTGTCCAGTTCTTTCACTGCCTGTTGCAGCCGTTTTTTCCCGAAGACCAATGCGCCAAAAGAACGAGGTGGTCGGCCTGCCCCCAAAACCCCTAGCTACCACATCCACCGCAAACAGTTCGCACGGCTACCCCTTGGCCCTACGGTGTTCGGAACTACTCTTCAGAGCGGCTTCCTACGATATTCATTCAATAAATTCTGATATGGAAAATGGTTTGGTGTTAGTTATTGGCACCCTACCAAAAGGTAGCTATCTTTTAGGTTTTTTCTGGCGCCGCCCCACCCCGCCCCTTAACCCCGCCCTATAGCCCCGCCCCTTAGCCCGCCCCCTTAGCCCAGCGCTCTAGGCGATTATCTAGCTCGCCCAGTGGAAGCGCCGACCCATTGGGATGAGGGCCGCGCTTCGGTACAGTGGCGGAGCCGGGAATTCTGTGCAAGGGGCAAGAGCCGCGATGGCACGCTAGCTAGGTAAGGCGGTAGCTTTGACCACCTTGGTTCCGAGGTCGTGGGTTCGAATCCTGCGGTGGGCAATCCTTTGTTGTTACTGCAAGCGGTGGCGATAGCCGTAAAGGCTCTTCTGTCGCTATAAAAAAGCTGTCAAATCAGCTTTTTTTAAAACGGCAAACTTTCTATTTACGGGCGGGCAAGACCCGCAATGTTATCTAGTAGGCGGGGTCAGACCGTAAAACCTTACTGTTTATTCGACATGAACTCGGCGGGTGCTCATTAAATTTAATTAAAGCATAATTTCTCCGCTCGTGATAGTCACACGGCGTAGGATCAGCCACTCCTTAAAATATAGAGGGCCAGCGGAATACCGGAGGCTGCAGCCTGACGTCAGGTACTCGCACCTGCGCGATGTGCTTCCGGTGAAGCGCTCTCGGACGTGTCGCCGCTTTCTCCTTCGGTCGGCGCTGAGGTGCTGGGTGAACTCGGAAGTTGCGACCATGGCCGCCGCTTACTTCTACGCACTTGCTGATGGACTGACACAACTCAAGATGTACCCATTTTTCGACGGCGTCCATTTCGCGCTCGCGTGCATGACCGCTAGGGAAGACGTCCAGCAGCAGCTTCAGGGTAAGCTCCGAGGCAGCCGGCTCGCAGCAGCGCTGCTGCGAGCCGGCTGCATCGCCTTGGAGGCGCTCGCCATTTCGCGACCGCTCGGCTTCGTTCCAATGCGAAATGAGCTTATTCGCATCGTCGGAGGCGTCTTCCGCGTGACATTTCCTGCTGGCTTACGCTGACGGGCGTCTGGGGCGTTCCGTAGCGGCGGCGTTGGCGGCCGTGCTCTGAGTCCACTGCCCCGCCTTGGCGGGGTGGTCAGCTAGGTGGGGCCGGAGTATACTGACCGTAGGCAAGTGACCATCGGAACCGTGAGCGGCAGCAGCACTGCGGCGGCAGCGCTTAGGGCAGCTCCCGTCGCTCCCGGCCGGCGCGGCTAACTAAGGGCAATGTCCGCATGCCGCTCTGGTGTGGCCCAGCGGTCAAGGTGCTCGCCCCGACCGGAGGTCTGGCCGAGGTCGTGGGCTCGAGCCCCGTGGTATATGTGAAACGCCCAAGTAGAGATTAAGTTCTCTTAGGGCGTTATGCAACTGATTTTTATAATGTCGCATACTCAAGACCAAGCCGACTCGTATAGAGCGAAGTGATGAGCTCTGCACTTATGTAATGTAATGTAATGTATCTCCGTCAGTAACTCCACAAAGTCATAAAGACCATGTGGGTGTTACGCAGGAGAGTTTTGTATAGCGCACTCACAGCCTAAGCCGCTTTCGGTACGCATTCGGTAGCCAACAGACTTCGTCTCACGCAACAAAGAGAAAGTGGGAAGCATAGCAGAGTTAGGATAGCAGTTGAGGTAGTGAGTAGCATAGAAGTAGCAGTTCAGGACCGCTGAAAAAGATGTGCCATAGTCGGCAGTTGGAGAGTAGATGTCGTTGCGTAAGAATTGTGGAAGCGAGTTCCACAGTCTAGGACCTGCAGAGCTAAAGCTTCTGTCGCCAACTGTCTTTAAGCGGAGGAATGGGACAGCTAATTTATTGTCCACACAGGACCTGAGGGTGCGAACAGGCTGAAACTGATGCAGCAGTTCAGCTAGCAGTTGGAGAGCTAACCTATGCGGCTTGAGAGCTGGGTGAATTTTTTGTGTGCCCAGGGGGTGATTCCACCGCAGCAGTATGGCAGCTGGTAGATCTGAAGTCGAGCAGCTGTGCTCCATGCGATTTGCATGTGCTACCGATTCGCGTGTGCTACCGCAAGCCCAATGCAACCGGTAAGTCCGACACGTACCCGTCATTGATGCTGTCACTTTAGGTCCTAAAGTAACACGGAACACAAGGAACAGCAGCTACATGTACTTTAAGACCTCCTAAACGAGGTCTTAAAAGTACATATAGCTGCGGTTCCTTGTGTTCACTGCGATTGCAAGAGAAGCTGCTGCAGCCCGACCAGGGCATATTTTGGAGCTGGCAATGTGAGCCGACCCTTGTTTTAGCACTAGTAATTGTTTGCATTCATTATGGTTACAATGCCCGCCTGTGACGCTTCATCCTCCAAGTACCACGGTTAAGTTCTTGACGTTTTGCAGGTCGTCGTAGGATAGAGTAGTAGCAGCAGCAGCAGCAGTAGCTCAGGATAGACTGAGTTGGCAGAGCTGATCACACGTCGGTAGCCGAGATGAAAGTGTCGTAAGGGGCTGCCAGGTTTCCTTTCTTTGCATCTCCTACTCCACATGTGTAGCACCGGCAGCACTAGCCTGCAGCAGATTTGGTCTTCATTTTTTTGTATCATTGATTCCTCCTCATTCCGTATTAATGACTTAGGAAGAGGTCTTCTTGAGAGCAGACCTAAGTTGTTTGACCACCATCCCACACGACTCTCGTAGCTGTAGTTTTCTGGTCAGAGTCGCCACGGTCATGCAAGATCATTCAGATGTAGATGTTACTGGGCCCGCTCTCAATTGAGTGTGATGGCCAGCTAACGTCTTGTCCAGTTGAGATTCGTTTCTATACCCCTGACTTGATGACATTTAAAAAGAAGCAGTTGAAACGCACCTGTTTATAACAGCATTTGTGGCTCCCTGTAATTCGTTCTTTGTGTGCTTATGTGTGCTGACACTGTGCATGCTGCCACTATCCATACTTGCATGCTGACCCCTATGCATGTCACCCCTAACCATGTTATTTTTGTTGTTTATTGAGCATGCTACCACTAACCATTCGATCGTGCTTCTTTTGCAGCAAATGTAAAGCACCTAGAAAGAGATTGCGTTCTCTGAGGGCGCTTTGTTAAATGTAGTATTATTATTTTTTATGGCATTTTTGATAGTTTCATGCTGAATTCTTTCTAGCACAAGAAGCTTTCACGTATGTGCCATCTGGAGAGAGGAGTGGAGTTTTGCAATGAACCGTCTGCCACTCGTAGGTGATGCCGTGAGAGGTGGAATGTGTATCCCTATGGCGAGCAAATACAGCTGAAGCAAGAATTATCATCTGAGGATCGTGTTGATAGTGGTTTAAACGGGCCGATAATAGTGACTCAATAACCTGGTTTGTATTGTGCAAAGAAATCCCTCACTGGTTATGCTTAGCTTATTTCGAGAAAGGATGGAGTCTCGGTGCACTTGGTAGTTGAACTCGGGTAGTTGGCTCTGACAGAGATGGCAAGTTCCTTCACCACTGCTGCAATCCAACAGACAGGCGAACTGGTAATGTGGAATTAAGGTCGTGATGCTTGTAAATACTGTACTTAATCCCTTCCGACATGGCCTCCAGTCACAACCACGAATCGTGAGCTGCTTACATTCGCATTAGTGTTAGTGGCAGCCGGTGTTCTGCTATCTGCTGGTTTGGCATAACTTTTCAAGTGTTAGTTGAGGGGCTGGTGCTGTGTTATAGTGCTGTAAGGGCTAGAGGTCTGGGTGCTTGTCCACACATAGCAGCCTGCTGATCTCGTTCAAGCTGCTGGCAAACTTAAGCTAATTTCTTGAAGCCTTCCCTCTCACGTGATAATCACGATGAATAGTGAGCGAGTAACCTCATTACTCCCTGTAATAATAATGATGATAACTGTTATTATTATTATTATAGGTCGTTTGTATAGCACCCTAACAGAACTTGATCTCTATCCAAACACCTCACTACTGCAAGAAAATCAGCACACAAGAGTTAGTGCCATATACGGTATCGAGCACGCAAAAGCAATTAAGTATCATGTTTAGGCTGGCATGCTAAAGTCAACATGGAAGACATTCATGGCCACTGGCTGGTAAGAACTCTGCTAAGTAGTGCATACTGGATGATGCATAGGTGCGAACGAAAGGCACACTGGAAAAAGACAGGTAAACAACTGGTAAAAGACAGGTAAAAGACTGTAAAAGACGGGTTTACCGGAGCAAAGGGAAGGCTGGCTGGCGGGAGCAGGTGCGTCTTTTAGCTGAGACTTGTGTGCAGGGCTAAGCTAGCCACTGTTGGTTCATTGTGGCCCAGCTGCCACAGTGCCTAGCTCACACGGCCACGTCGGTAGCAGTAATGGCTGCTGCAAGCAATACATTTGGCAGCCATGCAGTGCTGCAACGGAGTGCAGTAGCAGCAAGCATATGCTTGGCCTTTATCGGTCGAAAAAGGTCGGATGCTTAATTTGTTTTTGAGTGCACCTCCGGCTGTTATCACGTCGTGCTGTCCGGTTTCGGAAGGGATCTCCAAGTCCTTGCCGTGTTGGTAGGATTCTGTTATCACCTTGTCATCTTGTCTTGTACCGAAGGAACTTGCCCGAATGCAAACTGTGTTCACAGGTTCCAACACATTTGCAAGGAAGCATCCATTGTCATCGTGGGTGTCGAGCATGCTTCTCTGCTTCGCTGGTGGAATAATATTCAATCTCCTCTTCGGCAAGCCCGTGATTACCGTTCTTCAGAACCACGAGTCGCTGTTGATTGCCACCGGAATCTGGTAGTTCGGCTTTTTTTTTTGCAAGCCAAGTCGTGAATTCTGCTGACTGTTGCTTCTGTTTCTGATGCCTGTGCTTACTCCATGGATGCAACACAGGTACCTGATCAACTACTGTCCAGGTGACCTGGTGTACATCGTGTTTCGATGGACCCCCATCAAATTGGTGCTGGTCGCGATCAAGGAAGTGCATCGAGTATATGGTGTGAGCGAAGCCGTTCGAGCTGCCATCAAGCTATATCCGGGTTCTTATGTCATCCAAGTTGTGGCAGGTTTGGCTAAAGGTATGCCTTGCCACGATTGTTGGCTGGCTGTGCTTGCTATATTCGCTGGTTTGGCCTAGCGGGTTAAGGTGCTCGCCCCGACCAAGGTCTGGCCGAGGTCGTGGTCTCGAGTGCTGTGGCATATGTCAAGTGCCTGAATGGAGATTAAGTTTTCTTAGGGCGCTATACAAATTAATTATATTTATATCCTCACTGATTATGAATTTAATGTGTTGCTGACTCGTTTTTCCAAGTCATGTTGCTCCTACATGTAGTGGATTTTTTAGGCTGCGGTGCTCTGTTCTTGAGCAACTTCTCTCAGCTACTTCGTGGGTTCTGGGTGCCATCGAAGAACGAGCTGTTAGCACCATCTTTGTAAGTGATACTTATGCGCTGGCTGTGGTTCAGAGTTTTGCCGAAGCGGGTGCAACGCGTGCCGTGAGGCTGCTAGATCTGTTGGCTGCCAGTCCAGCTACTGTGTATATAAGCAGTAGTTAGGGGGCAGCACTCTCATACCTGCACCTATTATTAGATACTCCGGATCCCCGGATTTGTGCCTCTAATTGGTCTATGCTTGCGGAGCGCATCCTTTTTATTGTTCCAAAGACAGTTCCACTGATGAGCCGCCAGTGAGGCAGTTTCAGTGCCTTCCTCTGCCCGATGTTCCATAAGTCTCTATTTGAGAAAGAGCTGCCCAGATGAGCATCTGACGGTGCCGGATGTGACTGGCCGGAGCTACTGGCATGCTGCCGAGCCAACACACCAGCACCCGGTGTGCTGCTGCTATGTGCATGTAAGGATAGGCTGTGCGAGCAAATCAAGATCCTTCCAGGCTGGTATGATGGCCGAGTGTAGTCAGCAGTGTGAGTCAGTGGCTTAGAACGATAGCTTGACGGGTAGGGCTGCTCGCTGATCGGCATTAGCTAATGCCACTTAAGGCAGTACCGGCTAGCCTCGGTCTGCTCCGCTCAATCAAGTCCCAGTCCAGCAACGACAACTATACACCTCGTGTCAAAGCAGCATCGCGATGGACATGGCCTGTGGACCACATCACATATATGCCCTCCTATCTATGGTGAGTGCCGCCACTTAAGGCAGTACCGGCTAGCCTCGGTCTGCTCCGCTCAATCAAGTCCCAGTCCAGCAACGACAACTATACACCTCGTGTCAAAGCAGCATCGCGATGGACATGGCCTGTGGACCACATCACATATATGCCCTCCTATCTATGGTGAGTGCCCTTAGCTTACGGAGGTAGCTGAGCTTTCACGTCCTTTCTTTTTAGTCAACTAGGACGATTCGTGCATTTGCTGCAGTTGCTTGTGCTACTGTGCTTAATATTTGGCGCTAACGGCAGGCTCATATCTGGGGACACATTGGTGATCACCTGCTTGGACACGAATCGAGGATGCTCCATTTTGTTGGGAACAGCAAGGCTGATTTGTAGCTACTTTGCCATTACGACAGATTTTTTGAACCCTCGAGAATATGTAGGTCGTATTATGTTTACTCTCCTTAATAGTGGCTATATGAAAAAGAGAAAGTGGTGGTATCGTTTGCAAGTAAAAAAGCAAAAAGCTGTAGGGGTAACTGAGCTCTGGGCACTTGTGTGTCAAGGTATGCTATTTTTGTAGGTATGAGCATGGAGGCCATTTTAGTCTGAGCATAACCACGCTGGTGGTATTTTCTTGCTTTTCGCACACCGGCCAGCAGAGATAGGAGCTGACCCAGATGCCATTTTCTTGTACTTTCAGCATCACGAAAGCGAGTCTTGCTGCTTCCATTTTGTTTATACTCGAGGATACCAGAATGTTGCAGCTTGAGCACAGAATCCTTTTTACTGTCATCATCTTGGTACTCATCTATATCCGCCTGACCACAATTTTGCTGAACACACGTGATCCTTTTGTGCCCTTTGAGAACCTGCTTTCCGCTGTACTCTTCGGTGGCATGTGGGATGCACTCAAGCGCGTCACGGGCCAGGATGGTCCAGCTGCGGTGAAGATCGACGCCACTGCCAAGAAGAACAGCTGAAGAGCATGCAATCGTCAGGTGGTAGCTGCCCATCTTGACATCCTGTCTTGTCACATCGCAGCACGCGATTTCCGGGGTACCCTGTCTTCCAGGCCTCGCCAATCGTTCAGGCTATCTGTGCCTGTGCGATGCTCTGCTGATGATACCCTGCCCGGCGGCTGCTGCTGCTCGTATGCTCTAGTCCGCTGCGAGGCCGCTTGATCAGATATCCGGCAGGCAGTAAGCAGTCGTTTTGAATTATGATTGCTTATTACTGGATTGCTCAGGCTGTAGCTGCCCTTGCTGAGCATGGTCAGTGCTGAGCCATTCTTCAACATAGTGCATTATTTGCCACCGGATGCGTGTGCAACCTAGCAATGAGCATTGTGGAGTGTCACTGCCCATGGTTCTTGGTACCGTCGGGGTTGCTGCCATGGATCAAAGGTTTCTCATTAAACAATGCTCAGCTTCAGCTCTGCCTTGATCTGATACCTCTGCAAGGCCAAGCCATACGAAATTTCATCAGTCCTTGATGATCATTAATGACCATGGAACTCCAGCAATTGGGATGATCTGCTGTCATTGCTTGCATAACTGTAGTACATTCCTGTGGCAGTAGTTTCCCACAAGCTGTGCAAAACTGTCGTGCGCTATATTACTTCGCAGGCTTGCTCGTGGTTGCAATGGTCGTTTTCTAATTCTTGAAAAGAGGACCACATTGTCGATGCTTCCCTTTGCGAGCATCTACTCTGACGGTTGGGCTTCAATGTGCAGTGTATGCTTGTAGCCTTTGCCTCCAGTAACTAGCCTCTTCCAGGTGTACTGGCCACCCTGCCACGTGTGCTCTGTGATCCTGACCTACTAGCTTTAGCCAAATGTCAGCTATAATAAAGACCCGAGCCAGTGGCACCGAGTCAGCTAGGATGTATGATATGTGTGTAGTGTATGGTGTATGTATGCAATACTAATATCCAACGATATTGCAATCCTGTTTGGCCGACGTCATTAGTTATTAGTAGATGGCACACAGGTTTGGACTTGCATCAGGCACTTCGTATTATCGCTTGCCTACTTGCTGTTTCGCAATGTATCCCTTGGCTGATATCTCTAACGAACAGTGGATGGCACAATAAGCACGTCACAGGTGCCACATTATGGCGCTTCTTGCGAACCTGCACGGGTTCCGGGTGGTTCTGCCGATCACTGTTCACGGCCTGTTATTCTCTTACTCCAGCTTGCCCATCTGAAAATACATGCTCCCCAAGATTCCTCACGTACAACCTGCTTGTCTGACTCGGGTCGTTTGGCTTTATTTCTAGCCCACCTCAAATCCTTGAGATGGTGCTGCCAGTTCTGCTGCTGCCGAATCCTTTTGAGATCGTGCCTTCGGTTCCAATGCTGCCAGCTGGCTACCGACTGATATCACGACATCTCTGACTTGATAACATGACTAGAAGCTAAATGGCCACCTTTTTCTCACGTTTGCTACTTCCAAGTGAATTGCCCTTAACGTGTTCATGGCTATTAGATCGTGTTTGCTCTACTAAGCAGTTGGCATGTCTGTTTCAGCAAATTCAAAGTGCCTTGAAAAAGATATGGCTTCTCTTAGGGTACATTAGCAGTGTTTTTAATGGTAATGTTATTATAGGTTTGTGATGACACCAGCCTCTTAGTTGGCAGTATTGTGGCTTGCTAAACAACTAATGTTTTAAATTTCCCTCGGCTGACATCACGAATTTAGATTAAATGTTTGTGCACAAGTTGAACTGATTACAGGTTCTTAGTTTTCGGTGCTGGGAGAACTAGTCTAAGTGGCGATGTAAGAGGGCAGTATTGATATGTCTTTCTACCATGTCGAAGCCGCAATGTTTGTCTGTAAATGGTGGTGTTGCTGTAATAGTCTCAAGGGCTCTGATATAGATACCTCAAGACCAGTGATTTATTGCACGAATGTATATAGTCTTGAGTAGCTCACAAAATACTGATGATAATAATGATAATAATAGGATATTTTATGGCATAAGTCCACAAAGCACAATTGACAAGGACCTAGTAAATGCTTCAAAGAGCATATATGTATTACCTTCTTTTAAAGTGTTAAGTCTCAGGGATGTCATGACATCAGTCGGGGAGGGGGTTAGTTCCAGACTTTATGAGAATGCACAGGGAATGGTCAAATTATTTGAAGTTGCCTAGACACACAGCTAAGGGATTTAGAGTCAGAAGAGCGGGTGGTGCGATGCCTAGCCTGATAGGGAAGTTGTTTGGATAGGTAGGCCGGAGCAAGAAAATGGTGGAGCCTCAAATTGACCGACCAAACCTTGAAATCGATATGCTGCTTGATGGGGAGCCTGTACAGATCAGTAATAAGTGATATTATGTAGCAACTGTGATGCATACGACAGACAAGCCTCGCTTTGGAGTTTTGCTCCAACTTTGAGTGCCTTGTTGCACCGGCCAGAAGGACTTCGAGTAGTGAGTTATAGAAGTCGAGCCGGGATATCTCAAATGCATGGACCAGCTTGTCTGAGGTATTCTTAAGCAGGTTTTAATGTATGCAACGTTAGGTAAAGCTTTAGAGTTTTGCTCCAATTTTGAGTGCCTTGTTGCACTTGTAAGCTGTCCACACTGATTTCACTGCATATATTGGCGGTATTACACTATGCACGCGATTACAGAGCACTCGCTCTTCCTTGTTCCACTGTTTGCAAGCGGCTTTGTCTGTAGCATGTAATTGAAATTGGAGCTTCGCGAAGCTTTATTATAGCATTGCAAGTTGCTCGCATGTCAAAAGTGTTTGCTCATTTACTGGGCCGAGCAGGTGGAAGCCATTTGCATTTTGAGAATACTCAAACAAAACTGCATCAACTTATTTTGTGAGTAAACTCTAAACGCTACTGCCTATAATTTGTATTCCAAAGCGCAGATTCACTAAGCTGACTAGCTCTGGAAATGGCCAGCGGATCGGATTAATTCCATGAAATGAGTAGCCGCTAGAGGGCGTTCTTAACGCTACCTATGAGGTATGCCTGTTGGCTGTGCTGCTTTTGAGTGCCAGCGTTCGACATGAGACGCTGATGAGCCTGCTCGGAAATGAAAACGACTAGCCGAGATTCAGGAAACAACACATTTTTCTGCAGCCAATAGACGCACGACCTCAGAGCACTTTTGTCATCCTAGAGCCTTGCTTTAAATGCCCGAACGTGCCTGCAGTTTCAAGGCATTAAACCGGACCGAAAATGCAAGAAAATCGTACAAGTTTTAAATATTCTTCTGAGTCAACCCTCGAGAGTTGTTAAAGCTGAGGATTTTGCAGTATTTGCACATATGTATAATTCATTTGTATCTCTGTAACTTAGTATTAACATCGTTCCACCCATATCCCCCGAGACCTCGAAAGAGCTAATCTTAGGCACAGAATGGCGAGAATGCTGTTAGTCTCGAATTACGGCGATTCGTCCACTCTTTCAAAGAAACTGCCTGCGATAGCTCCCGGTGTAGCGGTAGATGCAGCCCTATGTTCTCGTATTTATTTTTCTTGGGCTGCTAATCCTTCTCAACCGAACTTATCCTTTCACTTTTTCTTCGTGGTCCTTACATGCAGCACAAGCTGTGCTAATGACAAGTGCAGCAGCAAACTTGGCTTGGTTGAATTGCTGGGCTTGGTTGAATTGCCCAGGGCCTGCATTGACAAGAATATGAGAGCTCAGCTAGCTCATGCATTTGTGACATCGTGTCCTGATTACTTCAAATTCCTTTATTCAAGACTTCCGACCTGCGCTCTTAATCGTCCGGGCAGCTCTGCTGGAATTTTATCAACTGCATCTCCGCCTTAGCGCACCACTTCTGAACTTCAGTTTCCTTATCGAGGTAGAATCAACTTCAAGATTCTCTCTCTGCTTGACAGGTTGACAGCTCGCTTGAACAAGCCTATCTATCTGGTCTGCCCTTCCGGTGTCCTCTCAAACTGCTCGCTACTCGGCTGCCGATCGTTCCACCGCTCCTTACACTAAATTGAAATCCTCCGCTTGGCTTTAGTTCTTATGTACCGAAAGTCTGGAACTCAGTTTTGGCTCCGATGACTACCTGTAAAACGACTGCTTCATTTAGGTCTCGGCTAAATTTTCGCATCTATTCGGTTCAGGCTTCCCTTCGCACCAATGAACTTGACCTTTTGTGTTCCCGTGTGTGCCCTAATGCTTAATTGCACATGCTTTAATGTATTTTACTAGAAAAACATCAGAATAACCGTTGGCCCAGACTGTCTCAAAATTTGTGTTAGCTTACTATACTGGTCTAGTCATATTACGAGTTTACAGTGTGCCTTTGTGTTTTGCAAGGTTTTCTAAGCTTGCCAAAGTACATGCCAATAACCCTCATTTTTTTATTCTCTTGCAGTGAGTTCTAAAGCACCTGGATAGATATCATGTTCTCTTAGGGCCTGTGCAAATGACCTCTTATTATATTTATTATTATAGGTTCTTATAATATTATTTCACCAATTAAATGTATGCCCTGGTTTGGCCCAGGGTTTGAGGTTAAGGCCTTAACGACCGAGATCCTGGCTCGAATCCTGCGGGGTATATGTGAAGCGCTTGGATAGAAGCTCGGTATGTTCGCTAAGGCGCTATACAACTAAATTACATTAAATTGCATTCCGGTTTGGCCCACTGGTTTAAGGTACCCGGCTCGAACCAAGGTCAAGGTGAATGTATTTGACTAGCCAAGCCCTGTAGAGCTCCATGGCATATGTGAAGCGCATGAATTCAGTACTCTTAGGGCGCTATACAAATAAATTACTAATAATGATAATAAAGTACTCGATAAAGTGTCCTTAGAGACCTCAATCTCTTTCTAGGCACTTTATATATGCTGCAGACTAAGCGTGATTGAATGGTTCGTAGTAGCATGCTCAATAAACAACAAGAATAATACGGTTACCGGTGACACGCACAGGTCAGCATGCAAATGTGGTTAGTGGCAGCATGCACAGTGTCAGCACGTATAACCACATAAAGGAAGAATCGCAGGGATCCACTAAATGTGGAGATAAATAGGCGCGTTTTAAATTTCTTTTTCAATGTGGTCAAATCAAGAGATGTCGTGACGCAAGTTTCGAGTGAGTTCCAGGCTTAGGGAGCAAACGAACTAAAGGCACGATCTCCAAAGGATTTTAGGCTTGCACTAGGTATGGGTAAACAGTTAGATTCCGAAAAGCGGGTAGTACGACGATTAGCCTGGTGGGGCAGTAGATCTGATAGATAGGTAGTTTGGTGCGAAAGAATGAAGGACCTAAAAGTGAGCGACTGAACCTTGAAGTTGATCCGTTGCTTGACTGGTAGCCAGTGCATGTCGGCGAGAAGTGGAGTAATGTGGCAACTGCAACGCTCACGACAGACAAGCCTAGCTGCAGAGTTTTGCACCAGCTGTAAGTACCGCCCGATTGCACATGTCTGAAGACCGGCAATCAGTGAGTTACAGAAGTCGAGACGGGATGTCACAAATGCATGGACCAACTTAGCTGTCGTATCCCTCTCTAAGCAATCCCGAAATTTAGCAATGTTGTGTAGCTGAAAGTAGCGAGACTTGATTATGGAGCTGATGTGGTCGCCTAATGAAAGGTCACTTTGGAACATGACACCTAGATTTCGTGCAGATTCAACTGGAGATATACTGGAAGAGCCGATTTTGAGCATTAGTCTTTCCAATTTTTGAATGGCACTTGGTTAGCCCATAACTAGTAAGTTTTTTATCATCATTCAAATTAAGAAAATTAGCTGCTATCCATATGCGGATATCATCAATGCATACAGCAAGGGGGTTAAGACAATTCGATGTGCTTGAATTATATTATACTGATATTCTTGATAACATCAAGGCTGCAAGCAAGTTAATTACAGTAAGATGAAACTCGGGAAGACCTCAACGGGGGCCGGCACTTGGTAGCAAAGTGTTTTCCTATAGTTTGAAGAGAATAATCCAGCTACAGACTTGCAAAGCCTGGGAAGGTTCGCGAATAGCCCAATGACATGCACCAAGCCGCTTAGATATTTATCACCCGAGGTCAAGGCTTGGCCATACTCTTTTGAAAGCTTACTGAATCTCTAGGTTATATGTTATCAACACATCGTGCTTGGACACTAAATGACGTACGAACAGGCACCGTCGCACATTGCTAACCGGGACTGTTCGAGAGAGAAGCTCGTTTTACACTGTCGTGTTCGTTTTTTGGTATGACAAGCATCGAAACGAAGTTCCTGCAAAACTAGCCAGTTTCATAAGTCGCGAAGTTACTAGCAGCTGCTATTTTGCGATAGGGCACGAGAGTAAAATGACTGATTTCTGTGGCTCCGCCTCCGAGGGGAAACATCGGTCGTTCGACAAACAGGTTGAGGACAGCAGTTGCTATCGCGAAGCGAGATTCGGACGAGGCCGCATAAGAGACATCTGAGGGTGTACAGCATACCTCGGTGAACAAAGGACTTCGCACCTATATGCTGCCGCATTGCGACTGACATTATTAGCAGCACGTACAGTAGATTCGCCGATTCTAAGAGCGGATCGGCTCTCACGATGATCGCGAGCAAAATGGAAGGCGTATAGTCGCCAGGGGAACCGAGGTGCGAATGCTCGAGTTCTCTCGAGATCATTCGAGAGCTCGTTCTGTAACGCCGAAGGCTCGGCGGGGTAAGCTTGACCTGCCGCTTACCTAGCGGCGTAGCCTATCGCCTAATGCCGTTCGGTGCGCGCCTACGCGCAATAAGCTGGCCGCCACGAAACGAGCGTTTCTGGCGCTGACCTGCTTACCGTTACTAAAGGGGGTCGTGAGTCCGCGGCGTGAATTGGAAGCAAGACACACAAATTGGGGATTTTACTGAACTTTATTCGCAAGCGCACAAAGTCGCTGCGCGTCTAGTTCAGCTTTATCTCCACACTCCTCGCACGTTCAACACTCTTGCGGAGGGAATACTCCTCTACACTAAGCGCGACCCGGACCCTAAACCCTAACCGGTGAACTAGGAATCCGTTCCCACCTGTGCCGAGGGAATACCCCAAACACGCCAACTTAAACACTCGAGCGGAGGGAGTACTTCTCCACACTGAAGTGCGAACCGGAGTCTAAACCCTACCCGGTGAACTAGAACTCGGTTTCCCACCAGTGCGACCGGAATACTCCACACACGCCAACTCAAGCACTCCTGCGGAGGAAATACTTCTCCACACTGAAGCGCGACCCGGAGCCTAAACCCTACCCGGTGAACTAGAGCTCCACACACGCCGACTACGCCTAGCTCGCGCCGGCAAATCCCTATGCCGAGAGCACGTGCTAGCGCGCACACACACGACACAAAAGAAACACAAAACACGAATGAACACACAAAATGCCAGCTCGGGCGCGATACGACCGTGTTCGGTGGGGTTCCACCGAATCCTCCTAGAGCTGTCTCGTCCTGTTCCGTCAATCGCTGGCGAACAGCCCGCCCTCCTCCCTCGCTTCCAGAGAAAACGAGTCCGACGGCGGAGCCGGACCAAAGACAGAAGACCACAGACAAAAAGACACGAGGCCAAGAGCGAGCGTCGCTCGACTCTTAAATACCTAGCTGGAACAATGGGCAAGAGCTTAGTGGTATTGGGCCCGGACACTTTGGCCCATTACAGAAAGGAATTACTACCGTCCCCAGGCCACTGGAAGGGTACCTCCGTCCAGCTTGAATGGCGAATGGGTTCCAGAAGATTCTTTCTTGGAAAGAGGGAAGGCGGGGGTTGACAGGCCAGCCAACATCTATCAGCAGCTTCCGCGAGTATCGGACCAATTCTAAAGGCCGAATCGCCGCCGCTCGTCTCAGAGCTTCCTGGCCTGCTCCTAAGCGCTTCCTCTCTAACCGCACTGACGCTCCTCTCTGGCTCACTGCTCCAGGACAAAGGGGCTCTAGCCCGCCGCCGAACAGCTCTTGTTCGCGCTAAAATTCAGCCAAAGCCAGCCGGGCGCTACAGTTCGGATCGCGCTCACGCTGGAGCAGGACCCAGTCTTGGCCCTCGTGGTGTATAGAAACCTTGACCCATTAGTAAAAAGTAAAACAGCAATGACCACAGGATTAAACAGCCCCATTTTTTTTATGGTGACATCACCGCCTTAGCGCCCATCTATCTGTTTACACTGGGCACTATAGAATTGGCCGCTGTAGGACTCGAACCCACGACCTGGGTTGAGAGGTTTGAGCTCGCTATCCCAAAGCTAAGGCTGGGGGGGGGGGGGGGGGGGGGCTGGGGCCCACAAGGAAAAGCGGTTGTGCTCTATTGACTATAAATATCCCCAAGCAAGTTGATGATGCCATCGATGGGTTGAGACAGACACAAACGATTGATGACTGACGTGGCACGTAGTAGGTGTAGGCATAATAGTAATGGGCGTCGCCGAGGCCAGAGCAAATCAGGCGGGTCGAGTAGGCCTCTTCAGTATTACCAATAGCCATTCGATTGTGCTTCTTTTGCACCTAACGCAACTTGCCTAGAAAAGAGAGAGTTCTCTGAGGGCGCTATGTCAAATGTATTATCATCATTATTATGACGGTCACGTGCGGCCCAAGGTCGCAGGTGTAACTAAGGAGTCGCGACCAGGACGAACGGAAACTTGGGTCGTGGCGCTACAAAGCGGAAAGGTCCGAGTAGGGGTGCACTGATGACTCCCACTTACTGCTGTTTACCCGTCGCTGTTTACGACGAAGCGAGAAATATCTACGCGGCCCGAAAAACCCCGAACACTGAGAACCTTCGTCTTCAGGAGGTTAGGTGGTATCAGTGGCGTAGCGCTGTAATTATTGAACGCAGTACTTGGGAATACACTAAAGGTCGTACTATGTATGGTCTTGCTAGTTACAATGAGACGCAGGGAACGCAAGTCGACCTGCATGGGTGGAACAGCCAGAAGTTTATTCCGGGTGGCTGGCTTCCTGGTCTCGGTGTACATTAGCAAACTATGGATGTGAACGTGCTTATTTTATATTATATACAATAACATGGTCCAAAACAATGGTTTTGGGTTCCTCTGCTGCAATGACGTCACTACACATACCCGTGCAGCTCGTGCTCGGGTATTTTTTCCGGTACGTATTTTCCTCGCGTACCCGGAAGCCAGTTTGTTGTTCCTGAGCTTGATCTCATGTGACCGGAACCTCAGGTGGCATGTGACTCAGACAGTCTTCCCCTCCTGCTCCGGTACCGCTCCTGGTAAATACGGCTGTCGGCGTGTTTAGTTTCGGCGGCAACATTTTGATGCTGTCTGGTAAGTTTACCTAAAGTGTGGAATAGTGATCTCGCTTTCGTTACGTCTGTAGACGATGCCTTAGTTACGCGTCTGCCTCTTAAGTGCCCTAGCGTAACTGGTAGCGGCGACTGCCGGAATATGTTATTTTTTCTTTTTAGCGCGATTCACTCATTAAATGTTGGGGTGTTTTAACATTCCTCGGTTAGCCAGAACGTTTTAGTTTTACGCATGCAAGTGAAGTCTGCTTGTATAATCGAATCCCGGGCTCGATTTCGGTTGCGTGCGTCGGCTTTGCTGTTTGTTTCTTTGTGTGTCGCCTTGGGTAGCCGTAGTTCTCGCGTGGGTAGCTTTTAGGCCCTCGTCATGTTTTGATAACAGTGCCGTCGTTAACGTGGCAAGTGATCACAGGGTCTAATCGGTGCTGCTACCCTGGGAACTAGTAGTTGCCAATATCAGTCATCGTCGTAGACCCTAATTTTTATTATTACATTCAATGGCGGAGGCTTTGGTCTATTCCCAACAGAACACGGGTTTCACATTGATGGAAGTATTGTTATGCATGGGAAATTAACACAGATCTTGGCTACGGTTGTCAGCTTATTAAGCTACGTCTACAGTGGGGAACGTCGGGTCGGCTTAACCTACTGAATTACTGCGGCAATTCCATCGGTTGAAGCTTGAAGCTTATAACTGCGAGGAATGGTGACCAATGGGAAGGAATAGTGAGGCGGAAAAAATGCTCCGCAGTGGCCGCAGCTGCCTGGGCTGCTAATCCGTTTGGGTAGTTAGAGGGTTTCCTATGATGTCATGCATGCTGGAGTTATGGGCTGCATGTGAACATGTTTGTTGACAGCTCAAAAACAAACAGCGTGTGCTGTTGCTGTATGTACGTTTGGTGTGACGTCGTCCCACTGCGATTCCTTTGTGGTCTCACTTCTCTGACCAGGCACGTTGGCCACCAGCTTCGGCACATTTTTTCTTCTGCTCTGACACATTCCACTGAGCCCGAATTTTACCGAGGAGGTCGGCTGCTGATTCAGGTTGAAAAACGGCCCCGGCTTCCTGTAGATATCGTCCCATAAACTTCCTATAGGTTCTGATGCAGCTACCGGTGAGCCAGTGCAGCAGCACCGGATTCGTAGGAAAAAGCACTTTAATCAAGTTATCGTTGGTTTTTGCGAGTTGGATTTCAAAGCTTCAATACTCTGCTTGGGGCTGTTACATTTAGCAGCAAGATAATTCCCCTAGTCCTAGCCCAGGAGGTAAGGTGCATCGTGGGTTTGCATCCTTCAGTGGGCGATTCGTTATCGTCCACTTCAAGCGTAGGTGATAGCCGTAAAGGCTCCTCTGCCACTATGTCAACGAGGCTGTTAAATCAGCTAAGCTTTAACGAGCCTTAGCACACAAATCCTTTTGTGGTGCTGATTCAGTGGCCTTGCCAGTCGTTTGATTTGAACCCCATAGCAAGACTATGGAGCAATATCGACAGGCAGCAGCCGAGGCAGGATGTTCGGCTATCACCAGTGGCCGACCTTTTCAGTGTCTGCAGAATGTGTTACAGCAGTGTCGGCACCACAGAGGCTGGTGGCTTCTGTGCCTGGCCACAGAAGAGAGAATGTTAAATAATCGTGGTAGAACGATGTCACACCAGATGCATACATACCAGTACCAATCCGTGCTTGTTTTTGGGCTCTCAATAAATATTTTCATTTGCTGCATGACACTCGGCTGGTATGCCCGGCTTAATAGAATACTCTCTTATTACCGGAAGCGATTTTCAGCCTCAGCAGCTACGACCGTGATCATGCTTCCTTTGCAGCTAATGTAAAGTGCCCAGAAAGAGATTAAATTCTCTGAGGGGGCTTTATCAGGTGCATTATTATTATTAGTATTTTATTATTGTTATTATTAAATTGGGTGCTGCTGCACGAACAGACTACGGTCGTCTCGGATTAAGTTGCCTGCTAAACAAAGTTTATGACACAAGACTGTCTTATCCCACCACAATTGTAGCTGCCTGGTAGTTGTACTCTTATGATTCAGAGTTAGAATTGGCCAGGCTGTGTAGAAATCATTCATGTTGATAGCAAACAGTGGCAAAGCCAGTGTGGCATTTGCCTCCAATCTCCTACAGTGGGGGGCAGTGAGCTGCGCTGCCCCCCCTATTCCTACACTCTGCGACCGTCACCAACGGAGAAATCATGTCTCGATACCACACAATGAGCAGCTGCCGGGTTCCGGTCAAGTAAGCACTATGATTGTGCCATAGCTTTTCATTAATTGTGGGTCTAGCCCGCGTACTTGAAAATCTTGCTGTCTTCCCCCTACGCACAGATTGTGCAAGTCTTGCCTCCTAGATGAAAATCCTGGCTCTGCTATTGATAGCAGATTCTAGATGCCTTCCATTTCTTCTGGTGCAGGAACGATGATTAAACAAAGCCTCTGAGGCTACACTATAAAAATCACTAAACAGCTTCAGCTCTTTGGCGATAGCAGACTGGATTCATTCCCACAAATTGCTCCATTCGACTGCCGTTTGGTCTATGGTCATCTCGAGGTGCTTGCCGTACTGTGACCTTCGATAGCACCCCTGCCTACTAAGATCATCGTTGTTGCAGCTGTGCTCATCCAAAAGAGCTTGAGCATCGTTGCTGTATTTTGTAATGCTAAACAGCCTCATACCGGGTTATCAGGTTAGTCTTGAATAAGTTCTCATCAATATTCCATATCCCAGGCAACGGATAAACAGATAGTGACCGTTACTGGTATTATACAGGTTGGCATTACCCAAATGATGAACGATTAGTACCTTCAAATGCTCATTTTTCGGTTGATATCCATAGTACACATAATGGTGCTAACGTGAGTCGGGGAGGCAGTGCCAGCATTACCATAAGTTTTTTGGTAATAATTTTACCAGCTTTGTCTCTTGAAATATTCAAGAGGCTTGCCTTTGGCACCACCATATTTTTGCTATGTAATTTATTTACACACACCTACTTATCTACACGAACACGTACTCACTAACGCATGTACACACGAACACTCACGCGCACATGCACGCAAATGTGTGCACACACACGTAAGCACACCCATATTTATTTTAACTAGCCTTGTATCTTTGCGATGCATAGAGATGCGTTTGCTTCATCACTAGCGTAAACGGTGGCTGTAATCAGTATGTACGTTTTATTTGCAGCAAAGATGGCCCATACCCAATGGCCACGTGTGATGGCGCCAGCAGTTATCCTCAGCATTGCACATGTAGTGAATGCCGTCAATCTGAAGTCTTCGGGTGGAGCTTTAAGAGGAGCAGCTGGCAACTCAACACCCAGTTTATATCCATCACTGTCCGATTTTGAATCTTTGAAGACAAACACGAACTACTTCTTCGATCTCATATGTTCCATGATCATTTTTTGTAAGCATTGCTTAGGCTTGTTGACTAACAAATGCCTCGAGAACAGTAGTGTTGTTAGATAACGAAGTGCATCATGCACCGGTTAACATTAGCTATCTATTGCCTGTTTGGCTGTTTCTCATTTTGTGTTCTCTTGAAGTGATGCAGGCTGGCTTTGCATTTCTCGAAGCTGGGGCTGTGAGGAGCAAGAATACCACGAACATTCTTCTGAAGAATACACTTGATGCTTGTAAGTGCTGCAGCCTAGTTTGCTTGGACATATTTGAGGTTAATTACGTAGCCAGTGCTAAGGGATTTACTTTGATTTTTAGATCACTCATGTATTTTCAATGCATTATTATTCCTGACCACTGCAAGCCGTTGCCATCTTTTGGATTTAATAATAATAATAATAATAATAATAATAATGCACTTGATAAAGCACCCTCAGAGAACTCTCTCTTTCTAGGTGCTTTACATTTGCTGCAAAGGGAAACGCGATTGAATCGTGAGTAATATCATGCTTGATAAACAACATGAACAACGTCGTTAGGGGTGACAGGCACAGGGTAAGCATGCAAATGTGGTTAGTGGCATCATGCACAGTGTCAGCACGCATAAGCACATAAAGGACGAATCACAGGGACCAACTAAATGCTGTCCTAAATAGGTGTGTTTTTAAGTTCTTTTTAAATGTGGTCAAGTCAATGGATGTTCTGACGCAAGTCGGAGGGGGGGTTCCAGGCTTTGGGAGCATACTGCCTTAAGGCACGGTCTCCAAAAGACTTGATGTTTGTACAAGGTAGTGGTAAACTGTTGGATTCCGAAAAGCAGTTGGTACGATGCTTGGCCTGGTCGGGGAGTAGATCTGAGAGATAGGCTGGAGCCAAAGAATGAAGTGACCTAAAAGTGAGCGACAAAACCTTGAAGTCAATTCGTTGCTTGACTGGCAGCCAGTGCAGATCGTTGAGAAGTGGTGTGATGTGGCAACTGCGACGTTCACGACAGACAAGCCTAGCTGCAGTGTTTTGCACCAGCTGTAAGCTCCTGATTGCACATTTCTGCTTTTGTTGGTCAAATGATTGTTTCCTATCGTGTCCTGGTCAATCACTGTCGTCATGCCCAAACTTTTATAGCTCAAGTCCCGTGCAGATTCGTGTTGCCCTGTTTTTTAAATGTATTCGTTGGATACTGAAATCTGGCGAGTCACCGTGCTTACTAGAAAACCATGGACACATCGCAGATACACGTGAAGCAACATCCCAACATCTACCGGACTTTGTTTGGCTACTTAAGTATGTAGTCTAAGGCTAATTAAGTAGGTAGTCCATATGTATGAAGTTGCAGTACTGATGGCAAACCGTTCCCATCAATATTTGTAAGACTGTCAACATATACGTGATACGCCGGATTTTCCAAATTCTGTGGCCGTTTGCGTTCCCACTCAATTGACATTGACATTGGGATTCTGCTGCTCTTGCTGCGGCCATGCCCGTGGTCGCATGCTGACTGATTGTAGTTTTGATTTTTATGGTCACTGGAAGTTTTGCTAAGGTGACTTATCATAATGTGCTGGGATTGGGATGTAGCACCAAATGTTTTGGCATCAGCAGTCAACAAGGTTATGCTTGTCGAAAGTTATCAGAGTTTCACAATGCGTTGATGGGTCTTTTGTCAATTCAGACCCACTTACCTGCACTATCAAGTTATGCAGCTCTGCAGAGAAACTGCTGTTCAGCTGAGCAGTAAATGGTAAGCTATATGCCTCTGCTCTTTGGTCACTAGGTATGAGTATTCGATGGGCAGGCGAGTAGGTAATAATAATCACTGTAATGCAAATTATAATAATCATTTGTAAAGTGCTGTCAGAGAACTAAATCTCTCTAGGTAGTTTGCAAATGCAGTTAGGGAAGCATGTCATTATGGTTAGAGAGGTTAGTCTTCAAGAGGGAGAGTATAAATTGTGAAAAGAAGCGGTATAATCACTCAATGGGTAGGTCAACTACAGTTTATTCAAGGTCAGCATAAATGCTGGTTAACTACTAGCAGTCTTCAGTTGCTTGTGCTGCTTTTTTCTCTGCAAGTCCTAGTAAGTTTGTCCTGTATTCATAGCCTGAGGTGATACTCAGTAGTGCAAGTGACATTCTTAATAGTGCTGTGTGATACATGTGAATAAGCATGCTAGGCAGGAAGCCTGGACACACCTACAGTTGAGCCTACTCATGAACTATATTTTGGCTGACAGCCTAAGTATTTACATTACTATTTCGGAGCTTGCAGAAACGGTCTGCACGGCCATTGGCTGAACAAATAATAGATGACTGCGTAAAGAATTCTCCATTTACATTCCTCAATCCTGCATCTAGCTTGTATTACGTGTGCAAATTAACAAAGAATGCCAAAGGCAAGTGTACTGCTCGGCTTACTGTGCCGTACATTGGCCTGGCAAGTGGCCAGTCTATTTTTCAGCCGACAGCTTGGTCCTTACTGATGCCACAGAAAAATTTGCCCTACTCTTTTTTGTGGCCTCCAGATGTTGTCGGCACAACCTGGCTAGCACTAAGTAGCTTAACACCTCTTTCCGGGCCTTCAAACACCAGATGGCACAATGTATCGTCCTTACCGGCTGCCTTCAGCCATACATGGCAACTCTGTGGCAATCCTCAGTGGTAGTCAACGTAAGCGCTACCAAGCTTCCATTCTGTTGGTGATCCCAAACAGCTCGTGTTGAAGCCGTTGCGGGTAGAGACTCTTCGAATACAATTCAGCTGCTGAGGAGTCGTCTCGTGGCTTACACCCCCCACTTTCTGCTGCTGTGCCATATCGACTGCTGCTGCTGCCCACTCACTTCTGCTGGCTGCTGGACCGTCACCCAATGCTGCTCCCGACGGTGGACGCAGTATCTGCATCTGAAGCGGTCCCGTACCAGCTTCCTCTGCCAGTGTCGAAGACTGCCGATTTCGGCTACTGTGCAGGCTCAAGCGAGCACCTAATGTCTGCAACGTTGCTGACCTGGAGCAAGACTGCCTACTTGAGCACTGTTCTCGGGGCCTAATGCTTCGGTGTGCAGCATTTCTCTACAGCCCAGAGCTATGAGCCTAAAGCACGGTCATTAGCCCGTTTACGTGTGGCATGCTCAAGAACCGCTGAGAAGAAGAAGAAGCTGAGATTTTGGGTGAGGCAGCAGCATGATCTTGAAGCAAGTGGCCAGTGCCTGGGTTGAGAAATTGACAGGCTCAATAAGACGTGCAAGGCAACAGCCGTGCAAGGGTGCAGGGAGGAAAACGGTTACAGGATTAGAGCAAAGAAAGGCTAGCTTAGCAGCGACACTTGCTCTAGTGTACACGCCTGCTGTTGTTGGATTAGTTGGTTTGCTTGGAGGTCGTCCGGGACAGCTCGGCTATTGCTCCGAGCAGACACACCGAGTGACGACGTTGTCGTGTGGACCCTGCTAACCCGAAGCTTCGGCTTTTTTCTCGCCGAGACTGCGTACCCTGGATGTGGCAAAAGGCAACCGTTGGCCGTTTGTTTGGTATTTTCCCCTTGCCCGATGAGCTGCTTGGAGTGCATTCATGTCTACGATAGTGGCCTGTGAAATTCTGCGTTTAATTACCGGTGGCAGTGATGAATTTCTTCTATAGCACGGTGTCACACTCCAGAGATCTGTTTGCCTCTGTAGTGGTAGTTTTGACAATAGTCCGCATGTTTTATATTTTACTTGCATCGTTTGACATGAACCTACTTGATATGCTCAGAAATACGCAGTTACTGGTCAGTTTTTGTGGCATGCACACGCTGCTAGCGCTGGTCACAAGAGTGCGCTATAATTTTGTAGTCATCTCGTGCCTGAGTTACTGGGCCATTGGCTACGCTTTCGCTCACGGTAATGGTGACTCTTTCATCGGCTACTCGTTCTGGTTCGGCTCTTACCCAGAGGACCAAGCTGCCAAGTGGTTCTTCCAGTTCGTCTTCGCTGCCACCGCTGCTGGTATCGTGTCGGGAGCTCTGGCGGAGCGATGTAACTTCTATGCGTACCTCGTGTACAGCAGCCTGCTGACTGGTGAGCCGACTTACTAGCGTGTGCCGTGTCCCCACTTGAACTCAGTTGCGCTCTGGCTCTAGTCTTTCCAAAATAATGCCAGTTGCGGTAGTCTGACCGTGCTCAGGCTGCAAGTTGAATGAAGGCCGCAAGACGTCCAGTTTATGCCTCGTTCCTTTTTGTTGTTGCTGTTGCAGCGTTCATTTATCCTATTGTGAGCCGCTGGGCGTGGTACTCAAACAGCGACGGGAATGGGATCGGGGGCTGGCTAGCCGATAATCACACGGTCATCGACGGTGTCAGCTTCCAGGTACAGCATGCATGCATGCTGCCTGCCCCCTCGAAGCTCCGTGCATCGTCACTCGCACTTTCTGTCATCTGCTGGTCATGTCTGCTGCTGCAGCAGCAGCAAGCTCCCTATGCTCATTTCAGGATTTCTCGGGAAGTGGTGTTGTGCACCTGCTCGGCGGCACCGCTGCTTTTGTTGGAGCAATTTTCCTGGGTCCTCGTATTGGCCGCTTTGCAGCCGACGGCAGTGTGATAGACATACCGGGACACTCGGTACCGGTAAGACCTGTGCACATTCGTAACGTGCTTGAGGGTTTGCAACTTCTTCTTTGAGTTGTATTGCATTTAGGCTTGGTGCATACACGTATGTCGCATCGACCGAGCTCTGCTTTTCATAATGGAAGTAACCTGCGTGACAACACGTAGTGGGAGAGAGGTATGCAGTTGAGTGCTTTTGCATGCTTGCCTAAGCAGGATACCTTCCTTTTCAATACCTATTGGTAATTGCTTCCCTTTCAGTAAGTTGTAAAGCATATGTAAGCTGTAAATAGAGATTCATTTCTCTTATGGCACTTATTGTTATCACTGTTATTGTTATTATTATTAGTATAATGCATGCTCAGCCTTTCTGCTTTCTGCCACATGCATTGACCAGTCCCTGCCCAGCATCGAACTCGGAATCTGATAGGGACATATATATATATATATATATATATGTTGTATTATTTATGTGGTGAGCCGTGATGGCACACTAGGTAAGGCGGTTGCTTTCACGACCTCGGTACCGAGGTCGTGAGTTCGATTCCTGTGGTGGGCGATCCTTTATCGCCACTGCAAGCGGTGGTGATAGCCGTAAAGGCTCTTCTGTCTCTATACAAAAAGAGGCTGTTTAATCAGCTAGGATTTTTTTTTATGTTTAAGGCTCGTCTGTTTGCTCTGTCTATGGCCGGCAAGAGATTATTTTTTGTCGACATTCAATGCTTGCTGTATCTGCCAGCCGTCTTTACGGCACACGCTTTCATAGCCTCCATTTTCTCGTCATGTGCTCCGGAGCCCGAGTGGTATGCCACTATAGCTTTGCAGGCTCTTAGTTACCTCCTCACTATTCGGTACTGTCGTGCAAGCGCCTATTAGCGCTCCCCTCTTTCCATTCAAATGCATTCCTAGATGCTGCTGCTGCATTTGCCAGGGTACTTGAATGAGGTGTTTCCCTGAAGGAAGAGCAGTTGAAGGAAGAGAGGGGAGGGGGTAAGAGACATATCTTCAGTATTTCTTGAATTGTTTCAAGACTGCTCACACTCAAGCACTGCAATGAATCTGTCATAATAGTTAATCAAGCCTGCTAAGCCCCTACTCTTATAACCTATGCACAGAATGCCCTTAATTATCTTATAACCCCTAATATTTTAAGATTCTTTTAGTCTCATTTCAATTCTGTGCTCCCGAAATTGTCACTTTCTCTTACTTTTCTATTCTTTTCTTACTTTTTCTTTTCTTTCCGGGTTTTAACGTTCAGTTCGATAACCCAACTGACCTGGATGTGCCGAATTTTGGTCCCTGGATGATTCATCATTCCTCTCTTGGCTCATGTGCTTGGTCCCACTTATCTGTACATCAAAGGTTGCACTCACGACCAGATATCCTTCGATTGTGTGTAGTCATTTCTACTGCTACCAACTTCTGCTCATCTGACACAGCACGTGGATCGCTTTCTCTCTGCAATATGTATTCCCTTCACTATCGAAAAAAATTGCCGTCAAAGTGCAAAACCTTAAGAACCTTGATATTGAAACCGTTGGCAGAAAATATCTTGCCACGTCTGCTCAATCCCTTATATGACATGACCTACCTTCACTAATTGAAAATATGTAGCTTGATTATGTTCTAAAGCGTTTGCTCCTCTGGCTAAGCATGCTTTTACTCGCCCAGGTAGCCTACCGTTTACTGCTGATGTTTAACTAGCTAGGAATACTCAATACAAGCGTAAAAGAGTGTAAACAGAGCATAACTGACTGTCCATTGACTAAAATACCCTGATTATTTTAGCTCGTACCAATCGATCCTAGCTTGAGTACGTACGTAATAAGGTTAGTGGTAGCAGGCACGGTGTCAGTGCACGTAAGGTCACAAAGGAAAAATGACAAGGATTCAACTAATGCTGTGAGGAACCGCTACGTTTGCAGCTTCTTTTTAAGCGTGGTCAAGTCAGGGGATGTCGTGACGCAAGTCGGAAGTGAGTTTCAGGCTTTGGGAGCATATGAACTAAAGGCACGGTCTTCAATGGATTTCAGGTTGGTTCGATGCATAGCTAAACGATTTGAGTCAGAAGAGTGACAGTACGATGCCTGGCCTGGTTGGGGAGTAGATCTCATGGGCAGGCTGGAGCTAGCATTGAGGAAAAACCTAAAAGTGATTGCCAAAGCCTTGAAGTTGGCACGCTGCGTGATTGGGAGCCAGTGCAGGTCGGCAAGAAGTAGTGTATTGTGGCGATTGTGACGCCCATGATAGACAAGCTTAGCTGCAGAGTTTTTTACCAACCACAAGCACCTGATTCCATAGACTAGTAGGCCTGCAAGCAGTGAATTATACAAATGCATGTACTAACTTGGATGTAGTATCCCTGTCTAAGCGATCCCGAATTTTAGCAATGTTATGTAGCAGAAAGTAGGTAGACATAACTGTGGAGCTGATGCGGTCGTCTAGTGAAAGATCACTTTACAATAGGATGCACATATTTTGTTCAGATGAAATAGGAGACATGCTGCCTGAGCATATTTTGAGAGTTAAGCCACCATCCTTGTATCCTTGTTGTTGTGCTAAAGTGAACCATATTG
Organism: Cristatella mucedo; assembly: GCA_009760855.2. Classification (NCBI taxonomy): domain Eukaryota; kingdom Metazoa; phylum Bryozoa; class Phylactolaemata; family Cristatellidae; genus Cristatella; species Cristatella mucedo. The sequence goes on along the minus strand of WPIO01000019.1, from coordinate 2,163,828 downwards.
GAGGTGGAGCTCTATAAATCCCGGTTAATAACACATAGGTTAAGCATTGAGACGTCGGCGACGCATCACTTTTGTCTGGGATATTCTTGATCAACGTAAGACCAAGACTAAACTAACTAGGCTCTGGCCACGTGGAGTTTAGGCTGCACTGCGACTTGGAGGTTGGCTAATACCGAGCAAGTTATTTTGTTAGGATATGATATTAATTAAACCAGGATGGCAGACCGCTTTCCTGTCGAAGGAAATCTGCTAGCTATCGTACATGTTACAATCGATTGCTTTGATACACATGCCTACTGCAGGTCAAGCAGCATCCCCAGCTCAAAACACTGTCTCCCGAGGAGGAAAGACCAGGCCTGGTCATACCTCACGGGATTAGTCTACGATGTGTGCCTGCTAGATGGTATCGAAGCTTTTCCAGGATTGAACCGGCATGCAGCAGTTGAGTGTTAGGGAACTATATAGCCAGTTATGGGAATCAGGCCAAACATGCTAGTATTGACAACTTGTATCAGAGATTACTCATGCTTTTCAAGGGGAGCTGCGCTTAACATGTAGAAGATGTTCAAGCATTGCAAGGCATCGACTGTTACTTTGATGTTTTCTTCAAGAGTCTGCTTGTTGCATTGATTTTGCTTGTTGCATTGATTTTGTCCATGTGCTTTTGAGTACCGTACAATCTATTCGGTTTTTATCTTGCAACAAGTTCTATCTGGTAAAGATTTTAGGTAGGGTCTCTTGGATACGATTGCCCTCACATAGCTCCTGGCTGTCAAGTCCTTAAGTGATATGTAAATGACGTGACATAATTGGCATCAGTTTACACGAATCTGCTCATACCTGAGCATCAATTGACAAAAATGGCAGCAACAATTTCTGACCTTTGCATTACTTAGGGAAGCATTCAGCTGTAGGCTGCGTATGGTGAGCCGTGATGGCACAGTATGTAAGGTGGCTGCTTTTCATGACCTCGGTACCGAGGTCGCGGGTTCGAATCCTGCGGTGGGTGATCCTTTGTTGTTACTGCAAGCAGTGGTGATAGCCGTAAAGGCTCTTCTGTCGCTGTACAAAAGAGACTGTTCAATCAGGTGGTATTTATTTATTTACTTATGTGTTATTTCGTGCTTCACGTAGGACTGACTCATCTTGGGTGTTTTACCAGTTTTCCCGGAACCATCGATAATTCTACACTACGCCTTCGACCTAGCCTTGTTACCGTCTTTATTGTTACCCGACAAGCTAAGTAACATTTTTTGAAGAGTGTAGCCGGACTTGCCTAAGCTATAAAGGCTGTTGCCACACGTCCGACTCTTACGATGTAGCAACTTGGGGACTCCTAGTAAGAGGCAGATCATGTGCAGATAGTCTTTTACGATTTGACCGGCTGTGGCCGTCAGATAGCAGAATTTGTATACGTTTATACGGTTAAGTAACCTACAACTTGCTATAAAGCATTCATCTATGTCTGTACTGTAATACTCTCCATACTAGCTTCCCTTGAACTCAATCTATTCGGTCTCGGGTGCATTTCATGGCCATGCTTCTCACGTGTGGTTCAGAGCTTCTTTGACCTTGGCATGAGTGATTTTATGAGATTAACTTGAAGTAGAATGGCAAATACTTTTACCTGTAGAGATTTCTTGCAGCTGTCTGCTTGCATACTACCCACGTGACAATAATTGGACTTGTGCAACTCGTTTTTTCAGCTAACCACCCTTGGTGGCCTTATTTTGATCTTTGGTTTTTTCGCATTCAATGGAGGATCAAGTTTCTCTATAGCAGAACCCAACGACGGTGTGGATGTTTCTGAGGCTGTCGTCAACACGATGCTTGCAGGAAGTTCAGCTGCCGTTACTAGCATGCTGCTGCGATATTTCCTGCACAAAGTTAAAGAGGGATGTCATGTAAGTGCCTAAATAACTGTACGAAATGGCTCTCTCTGCTATTACTACTTCATTTTAACTGTCTGAAATGGCTCTCTCTGCTATTACTACTTCATTTGAATATATAAGGTATTTTTTCAGATCTGCTCTTTGGTGACTTTTGAAATATGCTTGGAATGCCAATGGCAGAGGCCCACAGGATTCTGTGATCACTAGAACTAACGTGGCTACAGTCAGTGAACCTTCATTAGTACAGCTGGAAATCCAGCAAGACTGAGACTGGCGGCATGACAAGACTGATAGTTGAGCATCGACATAACGTATATGCTACACAGCTAATGGCCTGATTGTGTTTTTGCAGAAAGCTGTGAGGACATCTCCATGGAGCTTGCTCACGCTGATCAATGGCTCACTGGCTGGCATGGTGGCAATTTGCGCAGGATGCAATACTATGGCACCGTGGGGCTCTTTTCTTACTGGCTTTATAGTGGCATTCGTGTATATTGGCATGAGCAATCTTGTCCTGAAGCTGAGAATTGATGACCCGCTTGATGCTGTTGCCGGTGAGTATCGTCACTCGTGGATTGGCGAGCTACTTGTAATGAATGAAATGTCAAATGACTCATGTATCAGCTTAATTTGTTCTCTGTTATCTCTTTAAACTATTGTGATTTAGTCAAGTCTATGTCTGCTTTGACGAGTTCCTGTAATAACGAAACATCGAAATTTTTAAGATCCTCTGCCAAAAAGCACTCATTAGCGGTATGGAAGTGCTTATAATTTTATTTTAAATGGTTAGCTAGTACAGCCCAACAGACGGTAGTTTAATGAAATTTAGGTATTGATATAGTGCTATAATTGAACAGTTTATATTCGACAAGCTGTTTAATTTGGTGATGCAGAAATCTGCTTTAAGCACAGTGAGCTGTCTAATAGTGCTGTACAATTAACCTCATGCTTGCTTTTGATACTGGTTTACTTGCCTTATAATAGTAATTATTATACGCTGGATTGAGCGCCCTCAGAGAACTCAAATCACTTTCTAGATGCTTTACATTTGCTGCAAAGGAAACACGATCGAATGGTGAGTAGTATAGTGTATGAGTTATATGAGCACGGTTGCAATGTGCTACGAATACTTTGCCATCCCGGTGAATAACCCTTATAGTGATAGTAGCAGCAGCAGCAGTCACATACCAGATTGTGGTCCACATCCAAAATACTCTGCTTTGGCCTCCGAGATTTCATGTATTTATTGGCAGAGCTAGGTTTGTATCTGAGGGGCAAGACTACAGAAGGTTTAATGTAAGGGGCAAGACCCTCAAGATTTTCAAGTTGGCAGACCTGCCAGTAATGAAAAATTAAACGTGAAATCATAATGTTTATGCGATATGAACTCGGTGGTTGCTCATTGAGTGGAATCACAGCATAATTTTCTTCGTTAGCGACAGTCGCTGGTGCAGGAATGGGGGGGGGGAGGTGTAGGAATAGAGGGCGTCCCAGCTTGCTCCCCCCATAAGGAGGTAAATGCCTCCCCTGCCCCCTGAGCCACTGAGTTTATCAATCGCTATGTTATGTGGTGATGAACGTGCATCAGCAATGGGCACGTTTCCCCTCATCTTTTTAGGGTGATGTAGTTTTAATGATCTCAGGCTGCAGTGAGCTAGCATTTATGGAGGAATTATATGTGCAATTCCACTGGAATGGCTGGTCTAGCAATTTATACTTGCTGCGCATCTTCTGACACTCGGGGACATTGGCTTGAAGAAAATGCTGGCTAATGTACGTTCCCCTTAGTTCTTGCCCTATCTGATGTGTGGATATTGCTGTCTGCAATTTGATGCATGCCAGGGCTAATCTCACCTTGTTTTTTGTCGCTTCGAAGGAAGAAGCAGTGTACTGCAGAGGCACTGTTAGTCTGTTTAAGCTATTCTTGTAACTTCGCAATAACTGAGTAGGTATGATTGTTGCCTTTAGTCTTGGAGGTCGGGGTTGCAACCCCAACGGCAGCATGACTTACAATTCTTTCTCTTTAGTGCTACCTTGTTCCTTTGAGGGTGTCGAATGCGATTTCTCGGTTCAGCATGTAACTGGGTTTGCTCTCTTTCTCTCCCTCGGCCTGTCTCTCTCTCTCTCTCTCTCTCTCTCTCTCTCTCTATATTTCTTCTCTCTCTACTATGTTGCTCTGCCATCGAAGAAAAAATAGTGACTTAGCATTACTCCCGGCCTGCTATAAATGGCATAAGCCTGCTGTATTGTTGAGATTGATAGACTAAGAGTGCATTGTAACGAGGAAACTGTTTTTTTTTGTAAATCAGAGTCACTACAGATATTGTGCATCACAAATGAATCTGAAAGCAATTAAAGTATGTGCTGGGCATCCGGAACACTACAGCTTGCTCTAGTAGACTTGCATACATGATACAATTGTGATGCACGTGCATACAGTGTAAGTCTTTTGTTATGCAAAGTGAGTCTGCGTTACAGTTGTCGTTGCTTGTAGTGCACTTCGGTGGTGGTCTATGGGGTCTGCTGGCTGCTCCATTATTTGATCACAAGCTTGGTATTCTTGTTAAAGGCGACAGGAGGTCTGGTCAGGTGAGCCATATCGGGCAAGCGCTACACTATATGTTTAGGTTTTTGTGTCGGGCGTTGACAGTTGGGCAGTAGTCGACCGTCGTTATTCCACAACAGTTATCCTGTGCCAAGAAGAAGGCTGGCAAAAAGTTATAATAATAATAGTATTAATAACACACTTGATAAAGTGCCCTCGGAAAACTCAATCTCTTTCTAGGTGCTTTACATTTGCTGCAAAGTTGGCACTGGTAGCAGTGTTGCCGAGCTGTGCGCTTTTCATTTACTGAGAACTGGTGACATGATTTTTACTTACATGGCTGCACATTTTTTAAGTAAGCAACAGTAAAGATCGCCGATTCAGCAATCTTGTTGATGGCGGCGGAAGATCCTAAGTGACTTTAAGCCTGCTGGCAATAGGTAATAAAGTATTGTCTGCTGCTGGACTTGAACCCGCAACCTGGGGTTGTGCCGTGCAAGTAGCTTACCCCTGGGCACCCGCCCTGTACAATTCCCAGGTGCCTTGACTCGACTAGGTTTTAACCCATAATGAGTGTTGTACCTGGAGTCATGCTCAGCAGCTAGCCGGCATGAAGTCACTTGGTCAAGGATCACATACCCAGCTTGCGCTTCTCAAACGAGAGCTGGGGTTTTAAGGCGAATTTCGTTTCAGTCACCTAGTGAGTGATCTTGTTTCATCAGTGACACCACCTCTTTGGATTTTTTTTGGCAGAAGACTCCAGTGTTTTTCTTTGGCAGATGACTCCACCGCTGTCCTTGTCAAAGGCCACCGTCTGTGCGCTACTATTCATTCAGCTAAGCGGTTTGTTAGCTATTACGGCATCCTGTCAACACTGTTCGATTCGTGTGCAGTTCTCTGTTCAACAGCCTGCCTACATGCAATGCTCACACCCGGTCATCTAAGGACAAATGCATGCTATCGCTAACCAATTGGCATGCTTCTTTGCCATCATCTGTCAAGCGCCTATGAAGAGAGATTTAGATATCTTGGTCTGCTAAGCATTTGTCCTATTATTAATATTATTGTTGTTGTTATTATTATCGTTATGTTAGTTGTGCAGGGCATCAGCAGATCTAGGCATCTCAGAGAGTAGGCTATCGCTATGGTAGCCACAGTTTTTTTGACCTGTGGTGAATTGATTTTGAGGTGAGGCCAGCAAATGGAGGCTTCCACAAGGATCAGTTCTTGGTCCTTTGCATTTCTCTATTTATACTGAGCCTCGAGGAACAGTGATTCCGGCCCATGGGATCTGCTATCACATCTATGCTGCCGATGCCCAGCTGTATTTGTCGTGAAAATCATCGAGTCTCCTGCTGGATGTCGACCAATGTCCTTAAACTAAACGACAATAAATCGAACTCCTACTCATAAAACATCCAAGCATGCGGCTGTATTAGGAGGCTTTACTCGTCTAATTGGTGATACTATACCGACACACTGTGCTTGCAGTTTAGGTGTCCTATTTGATAAGTACTTCAATTATAAGAGTATTTTTTCATTTCAGTTTCATTAAGAAGACTGCCTCCATAGCTGGCCTTTATGCCAGATCACTGTAAAAGATCAGGGACTATCTACCATACTGGTTTGCTACAAATATGTCAAGCTCCCTTGTTCTGTCTTGGCTAGACTACTGCAATTCCGTCTGGGCTGGGCTACCGAAAAAACCATTAAGCCTCCGGAGCTCGTGATGAATATTGCTTCAAGGCTAGTCCACAAATCTCAGAGGGTCAGCCATGTGTCTGCTTTGCTTAAGGAGCTGCGATGGCTCCCAATTGATCAACACACACATAACATTCTTGCTCTGACCCACAAGGACCGCCATGGCTTGGCTCTGTCATACCTAGCTGAACTGAAGCACCAGTTTTAGCCACCTCGTGCTCTCATGTCCTCTATAAACAATCTATTAGCTATTCCATTACTAACTTTAAGACCATTGACAACAGAAGCTTTTGCTCTACATGTTCTGGTTGTGGAACTCACTGGCATGATTCTTACGCAACAACATGTATTCTCCTGCTGCCGACTTTAGCACATTCTTTCCAGCCGTCGTAAGCTTCTACTTCTCTGCTACTTGCTTCTTTGACTACCATCCTGGCTCAGCTAAGCTTCTCACTTTCTCTTTGTTGCGTAAGATGAAGTCTGTTGGCTACCTTATGCATGCCGAAAGCCACCTAAGCTGTGAGTGCGCTATAGAAAATTATCCTTTTTAGCACCCACTTAGTCTGTGACTTTGTGGAGTTATTGACGGAGATGCATACTACATACATACATGTATACATTGAAGGTGGACTCGTGTCCACAGGGGTATGCTACCTTTTGCAAGTGACTCTCTTATCTTATCCTATCTTATTAGGAGAATACTAGTTTGCTTGTATATCACCCTAAGAGTACTTGGTCCAGGCGCCTCACATATCGCTTCTAGAGAATCAGTACTCACAGGTTAGTAGCCATCATCAAACGATTTCAGTTTGATTCTCTGAACGGCAAAACGACTGGAAACTGATGAGTGGGTAGTGCGAGAGTATACTGGAATAGCAAGGAAGTCGGATAGGTAGGTCGCTGGTGTAAGCGAATGAAGCGATATAAAAGTCTGGGGAAAAAGATGTTAAAGTCGGTTAGATGCTTGATTGGTAGCTGAAGACGCTCAGACAGGAGTGGCATGATATGGCAACTCCGTGGTTGTTGACAGACAAACAGACGAGCTGCTGAATTTTGCTCCAGTTGCACGTTATTAAGGGCACTGAATGGGAGTCCTAAATGAAGGGCACTGGCAATAATCTAGCCGCGGTGCCACAAACGGTTAAACTAGTTTGACTGTCACACTCTCGTTTAAAGCAGGCCTTGATTTCGGTGATGTCACCTAGACGAAAGGAGGCCAACTTGACAGTGGAGGCAATGTGCTCATCCAGCGGTATCATTTTTGAATAGCACTCGTAGATTACCGTCTGACGTTACTAAAATGATGCTAGATGAACCAATCTCAAGAATGAGATCTTGAAACTCATGGGAATACAAGACTCGCCCATAACTTTTAGGCTCTTGTTATCACCGTTAAGCTTCAGGAGATTTGTGGCTTTCCTAGTGCAAGTGTCGTCGATGCAAGCTGATTTATTTTAAATTCCAACCTTCCTTTACATATAAGACCCTAATGCTCACCCATAGTGAAATCTTTCCTTTGTAATGTAATGTATCTTCTTCTGTAGCTCCACAAAGCCATAAAGACTATGTTGGTGTTACACAGGAGAGTTTTGTCTAGCACACTCACAGCCTAAGCGGCTTGTGTGACCTTTGTGTAATCATCAACCTATTCAGGTGCTCTCTCGTATTCGATTCGATTTTGCTCTCTCGTATTCGATTCCCAACTGAGAAAAAAGCTTTTTTTTTCATCCAGTAGGCAACAATATAATAACCACAAGAGCCATCAGTCAACCACAAGTGCCTCTTTCCACTGTTTCTCGGGCGTTTTATTCATGTGCATGCTTTTGCAGTCATGTATGTGCGTGCATGCACGAGTTCCGCACGTAGTCGCGGTGTCACTTTGTAGTGATGTGACCTGCCATCGTTGCCCTCCAGCCATAGTTAGCCTAGCACAGCCACGTGACATCTGCCGGATGGCAGCGTGAAAGGGCAACCTATCTGCGTCTGATATTTATCACTAGTCTATCTGTAAAGGGTTATCATGTCCGTCGCAGACAAATGCGGAGCTACTTCTGCTTTTACTGGTAGACTTGGGTTGCCACTTGTAGAATATGACGCTTTTTTCTTTTTAGCAATTGGCAGTCAACATCGTGGGTGCGCTGGCAATTATGAGCTGGACTGCAGTGACCTGTACACTTCTATTTGCAACCCTCCGTTGCCTACGCTTATTGCGAGTCAGTGAAGAGTGGGAACTGAAAGGTATCAGACAGCGCTTTCCGTGACCTGTTGTTGCTTGAATATTGCTCATAAAAGCAGCAGTAAGTGTCTGAGTGGTTTCAATAGGTGATGCATGCACGTTTGTACGTGCAGAAGCGAACCCACCTGTATGTCTACAAATACAAAGGCATAGCCCATGCTACCATTTGTATGAAGATTTGAGCCTCTCTGGTCATATTTTTGACGATTTTCTTGCTAGTGCTGCCTAGCAGGTATGTGCAGAACTTATATCGTGAGCGCCGGCAAGCAGACAGTACACACTGCAATAGTTAGCCAAAGAAATGACCCGGCAATATTCAGACGACCGGTTTGGATTTAGCATCTAGTTGCTGCTGCATGTGCTTGACTGTAGTGGTGTGAGTAAGTGTAGTGGTGTAAGGATGACTGTACGATGACTGTGAGTAAGGATGACTTGACTGTAGTGGTGTGATTAAGGATGGTGCAGATGCGTGCAAAGCTGCCTCTTTGCTGTGGCTTTCGAACCTCCGTGTTATGCTGAATGCAGCAGCGAGAGGCTGGAACACTGTGTCAGTGACTTGCAAAACCAGCCTGTCAAAAAATGGGCATTTTTTGCCACCAGTAGCCGACGTCGTCATTGCAAACCGTTCTACTGAGTTGTGCTTGACCAGGTAAACACATTTGCTCAGTGTTGCATGGGACACACTGCAGTTCTGTAGCAGCCGAGGAAGATTTTACATAGAGGCTCGAATATTTTCGTGCTCTTTAAACGAAATAGGTAGACACTTGTTAGTTGCTCGTTCAAACGCCTAGTAAGCGATGCTGTGGTTTTCTAGGCAGCTTAATTCACTGTCTCATACATTTTATTGATTTCGAATGATCGGCATTACTGCAGCAAACTTGCCAAAGAAGAGCCTCTAGTGAGTAGTCATCTTTGAATATGAATACACAGAGGTTCTCTTTGAACCCAGCAAGATCTGTTTGCTTCAGCATGCTGCTGGAGACAGATTTTGATGTCATTGAAGTTCTGCACTCGGCCTTTTGACGGAAATACCATCTGGCAAGACCTACTGCAGAAATTGTTTTAAGAAATTGGAAAACCTGCCGCTCAAAATTGGCTCCACCAGCATATCTCCTGGTGAATCTACACGTAATCTAGGTGTCCTGTTCCAAAATGACCTTTCATTAGACGACCGCATCAGCTCCACAGTCAAGCCTGCCTACTTTGAGCTTAATAGCATTGCTAAAATTCGGACTTGGTTAGACAGGGAAACTAAATCTACATTGGTCCATGCATTTGTAACATCTCATTTTGACTTCTGTAACTCCCTGCTTGCAGGCCTACTGCCCTGTGCAATCAAGCACTGACAGTTGGTGCAAAACTCCAGCTAGCTCATCTGTCATGAGCGTCGCAGGTGCCACATTACCTCTTCTCACCGACCTGCACTGGCTCCCAGTCAAGCAATGCATCGACATCAAGGTTCTGTCACTTACTTTTATACATATCTAATGTATCTCTGTCTGTAACTCCACAAAGTCATAAAGACCACGTGGGTGTTACGCAGTAGAGTTTTGTATAGCACACTCACAGCCTAAGCCGCTTTCGGTACGCATTCGGTAGCCAACAGACTTCGTCTCACGCAACAAAGAGAAAGTGGGAAGCATAGCAGAGTCAGGAGAGCAGTTGAGGTAGTGAGTAGCATGGAAGTAGCAGATCAGGACCGCAGAGAGGGATGAGCCATAGTCGGCAGTAGGAGAGTAGTTGTCGTTGCGTAAGAATTGTGGAAGCGAGCTTCACAGTCTAGGACCTGCAGAGCTAAAGCTTCTGTCGCCAACGGTCTTTAAGCAGAGGAATGGAACAACTAATTTATTGTCCACACTGGTCCTGAGGGTGCGAACAGATTGAAACTGATGTAGCAGTTCAGCTAGGTACGAAGGAGCCAAGCCGTGGCAGGCCTTGTGGGTCAGCGCAAGAACCTTGCTCTGAATCCGTTGGTCAACCGGCATCCATCTTAGCTTTTAGGTACCTTTCCCTTGCTTACTTTTACCCTTTATTCTCTGGCTCCAGCCTACCTATCAGAACTACTCCCCTACCAAGCAAAGAATCGTACAACCCGAAGAATCGTACTACCCTGTTCTGACACTAATTGTTTAGCCATATCTCGTATGAACCTTAAAACTGCTGGAGACCGTGCCTTTAGTTCGTACGCTCCCAAAACCTGGAACTCACTTCCGACGCATGTAACAACATCCCCTGACACGACTGCATTTAAAAAAGAAGCTTAAAATGCACCTTTTTATTACAGCGTTTGGTGGGTGGGTCTTCGTGATTCCTCCTTCGTTTGCATGTACCTGCTTACTTGCTCGTGCCTGCTGCTTGCGGATGTTACTACCGAATATTTGGTAATACTTTATATGCAGCATCTTTAAAGTGCTGAGAGAGAGATTCAGTTCTCTGAGGGTGCAAATGCAAATATATTGTTATTACTGTAGACATTGGGATGTGGCCACATGCATCGCATACGTAGTACAATAGAAAACATCGTTCTTCTACTAGGAAATTAAACGCAGCCAGGATAGTGGAAGACTCTCCTTCGCTTTCCTGTGTAACTTAGGAAATCTTGGCTCCACGAGACATTTAGTTGATGCCTGGATATGAGCGTTTGTTGAATAGTGTTTTGTGTATGGACAGTATGTAGCAGCATACCCTAAGATTGTCCTTCCCAGATGAAGCCACTCAGGCAACTGGATTTTCGATAATTCTACTGTTGGATTTGCTGTGCACTTCTTAAATGTAGGGACTATGTGATAACCTGGCTCACTATTAACAGTTGGTGCAATGTTCGCATGTTTTGGTTTCGTTATACTTAATTGCTTCTCTCACTTTTCTCAGGTCTTGACATTCCGAAGCACCACGAACCAGCGTATCCATCTAAAGCTTATGGAGACGGCTGGGGTGACGCAGTCATGACGTCACAAAATCGTCCGGGTGAATTGAATCGTAAGTTTTAGTGCATTCTCGCCTTTGAATGACGTGCTAATCACGTCGTCTGTTTTACTCGATAGGACCGGTGCAATTAAGTATACGTGAAGGTCTGTGTAGTGCAAAGCTGTAGCAAGGAGGACTGGTGGGCTGTAGTGCCCTTATGCAAGAATGAATCGTTGTACTGCCCTCTGTGATTGGCTGCTTAGGCCGAGATAAGGGTTCAGCCACTTGAAGTATGCAGCCCCCCGTTATGCGTTCTGGCCACCCTGCTGACAGAGTGCCTAAAGGACCTTTTGTCTGCCCCCTAAGTCGAGCATGTCTGATTATTTTTAGCACTGATTGTTGTACACCACCTTTGCAATGAACCTGCATTACACTTTCATTGAGAAGTGAGTCCACAGTGCACTATATCTAATTAACCTGGACGTGTGCATTACCCATGGCAGTGAAAATTTTTCGTTTAGATGCTCAGTATCTGACGAATCTATTATCTTTATCTCTCCTCTTAAACGATCTGATGAATTTTCGCTCCTCGGGAATGGCACTCGGGTAGCTGAATGAGACTGCAGCGCTCAAGGACGGTTGCTGTTTTCTATTTGTTGTTTGTTATGCTGTTAAAAGTCTATAGCATACAGATTAGACATCTGGCCTTTGCAAAAATACGAAATAACACAATGCCATCCTAGAACCAATTGTATTGCACTCATCGAGCCCCGAGGTTGCTTATATTGAGCTAAAGAGCTGTATTTGCTGCACGTCAGCACCTGCAGTAGCTTCTCTCGTGTACATTCAACGCCTCCATTAATTTCTGTCTGAAAGTACCGAGTTAGCGGCATAGCATAGCTGCTTGTAGCCTTTCTGGATTGAATGTGCCCCGATAAAAGGCTTTAACATGTGCTCTGTACAGGCCTCATACTCAATACATTTCGGGGATTTTCATTTAAATACAAGGGATGACATTCATTCCATCATTATCTAATTCATTTAGACTATTCAATAAGGTAGCCATCAGTTGTGCATGACCGTGGCACTTACATAAGTTATTCGGCAACGAACTGTGGTAAACAATGTTGATCTCAAAGATTGTGTGCACGTTGAAGTGTACATGCACGACCCATGAAAGAATGGATGCGTTGGGAGCACGGGACTAGCCGGTGAATCGTATATACCGATCTGAGTGACTGCCGTCTATGCCGTATGTATTTATGAGTGATATCCTATTTTTCCATGCGTTCTCTATAATAACAGCCGCCTATAAGCTTTTGACCCGAAAAATCCGTGCACACTGTAAATCAACTTAGGCCTCAAACCGTGAAGAGATTTACAAACTCAATGCCAAAAATTGTACCAAGATGTTGGATTAATCTGAGAAGGCAATACCTGTTGCAAATTGTGCATGCTGCCACCTTAGCTTGCATACTAGGTGTGACAAACATTCGGGATTAAATTGTATGACATAATCAAGTGGGCTTTAGGAAGGGTCAATGTTTGTCAGTTTTTCGCGTGTGAAGACGTTGGCCATACTTGGTTCTAGACCAAGCAAAAAATTGACTGTGTAGTTAGAGCGAGAAACCTGTCAGCTACGTTTCCTGAGGGAGCAGGGAGCTGTCGGACCATATAAAACTTCTTCAGAAGTCTTGGCAAAAACTCGAGATGCCAAAACCAAGGTGATCTGAATGTACTATAAAGTTTCCATCGAGATTATGATTTTGAGGAGTTGGTTCAGTTTAGTTCATGCATTTGGAAAACCAATAGTTAAGACTTTGCCGCTCATGCATTTGGCTAACCAATAATAAAGACTTCACCGGTCTGGTTTGGCCCAGTGGTTAAGGTGCTACACCAGACCAAGGTCTGGTCGAGGTCGTGGGCTCGAGCCCCGTGGCATATGTGAAGTGCCTGAATAGAGATTAAGTTCTCTTAGGGCGTTATACAAATGAATTATATTTTTTAAGAATAGTCTGGGGGAATTAGTCCATCCCTTGTCGATCAGCAAACTCTGTGCAAGGTTTTTCCTTTCTACCAGGTCACCTTGCACAGTTTTGATTCCTGCCACACCTATGGTTGTGCACGCTCACAATAGCTTGTACAACAATATGAAATTTATTTAGCCCCAAAAGAGAACCCGATCTCTCTCTCGGCATGCTATATATGCTCAAAATAGAGCGGTTCCAGTGGTTTTTGATGCTATATGCCCCTGGGTCTTAGCCCAGGAGGTAAGGTGCTCACTCTTCACGACCCAGGTCGTGGGTTCGAGTCCTGTAGGGGGTGATTCTGTATCGCCTACAGCAATCTGTGGTACAGGCTCCGTAAGGCTCTTCTGCCGCTATATAAATGAGGCTGTTCAATCAGCAAAGTTTTCCTATGCACGTACTCAGCATTCTTAAGCTTGCAGACGACAGTTAACACGGGCCTAGCAAATGCTATGAGGCATTCGTTGATTTTTAGCTTTTTATCAATTTTGTCAAGTCAAGAATGTAGTAATGTCATTTAGTTGTGAGCTCCAGTCTGTTAGCGCATGAACTGAAGGTGCTGTTTCCAGCCGGATTTGAGGTTGGCTAGAGACACAGCTAAATGGCATGATCGAGGAGAGGGGGAGGCTGTGATGCGAAGCCTGAGTAGGAAGTGTTTCGGATAGTTATTCTGGAGCAAGAGAATGAAGGGACCTGAAAGTGAGGGATTGAATCTTGGATTCGATAGGCTGCTTTATAGGTAACCTGTGCAGTTCGGTGAGCTGCCAACGTTCACAGCAGACCAGCCTAGCTGGAAAGCTGTATATCAAAAGTAAGTATCTTATTGCACCGGCAAGAAGACCTGAATGTAGTGAGTTATAGAAGTCTAGAGGAGATGCCATAAATGCATTGACCAGCTTAGTTGGGGTATTCTGATCTAAGCAAGTCCACATTTTTACAGGTGTGCTTAGCTGAACGTAGTCACACTTGGCAGTAGAGCTGATGTGGTCATCTAGTAGAAGGTCGAATTGCTGGAACAGAGCACCTTGGTTTTGTTCACGTGCTACAGGAGATCGGTTAAGCTTGCACTTTTATAAAGGTTAAGCTTTTCAATTTTTGAGTAACATGAGGCTTGCCGATAACTAGCTGGTTTTTATTCGCCATTCAATTTAAAAAGGTTGCTGCCATCCAAATGCGAATGTCTGCAATATATGCATGCTGAAGGGAGTTGAGAGAATTCGCGTGCTAAAAGGCAGGCATGGATCAAAGCACAGGAGCAGCTGTCTTTTAGTGGGCAATTAGAATTGAAGGACTATACCCACGGGCGTGGTCGTCGCAAGCTCATGTGCTAGTCCTGCTCTCGTTTTAAAGGCTCATGCTGATTGATTGACACACTTGCCCAAGCATGCTCAAACTGCGGCGCTTCAATGCAATGGCCCAGGCCACAGCTGTTCCATTGCTGTCTTTAATCCGAAACTCGCTGTCTAGTTAGCTACGTACGCGTGTCGCAGGAATTTTGCAAACCAGTAAACTTTCCAGTACCGCACTTACTGTACTTTATTAGTAGTTATAATAATAACAAGACTTTTACTTGTTGCCTAAAAAGAACTCAATTTCTAAACAGGTGCTGCACAACTCGCTGCAAGAGAAGCAATAACCAATAGTTAATGACAAGCGAGTACAGAGTATATGCATATCAGCACTGTATATATATATATATATATATATATATATATATATATATATATATATATATACACACACACACATATACATATACATATACATACACTAGAAACTATGCACACCCTGAGAACCAAGGTACAACTCGAATTTGGTGGATCGTGGCGAATCTCTGGCAGACAAGTTATATCGAAAGTTAAGATTATGATGACGAATTTCAGTTTTATGTAATTGAAGTACTGGCTGCCATCCAACACAATAGCAGTTTTCTGAAAATGTTTTCTTGCACAGCACCTTGACACCAGTGTAAACCAGGACTTGCTGAATTAAAAAAAAAGTATCCCTCTTTCATAAGTTACATCTCTGTGACTACATTTGACTCTTCTTCAGGAGTAGTCGAGGTTGAGGCTCATGGGTATGTGCATGTGTAGCCTCAGATCAGACATGGCACGAACCTATGCATAATTCGATGGAGACAGAACGAAAAGTCATCCTAATGCAGGTGGCCAACTTCAGTTGCAGAGTCATCACCTTCAGGATGCTCCCCGGTGATCTTAGGGTCGCTATAATGCTGAAAAGGGCGATTATTCCCTACATGAGCCCTAGCACTCATAATTCCAGATCAATTATCCCATGTTGGTCCGTAAGCCCCTAGCCCCTTCATTCAATACAGACGTCCGTCGGCAGTAAACATAAAACAACACCAGATTGTACTCACTCTCAGATTATACTCACCTGCCACTTTACTTGGCTTCTGACTTATGCAGATAACCAAGGATACATATGTCATGATTTATACGAGTCACACGTTTCTTCCTTAACTGTTGACATAAACACAAAGTTGACCAGTCGATCCAGAAACTGCTACATTCGTCTGTCGTTAAGTGAGTGTAGTGCTGTGCTCCTCCAAGGCGGTCTCTACATTGTGACAGTAATCAATGCATGGCAAACCTGTCCGGTGCATTGTCTCTATGCTCACGACCGTGCCCATAATGGCCTAGCGACCGAGGCAGCTGCCTGAGCCTTGCTGCATCAAAGAGCCAGCTTCCGGCTGAAGCGATAGCACCTAGTTGCCTACCTCGGACGGACTGAATGCCATCGGTAGCCTGACTTTCGCTTGATTCCGATTCGTCAGGTCATTGCTCACATGATCCGTAGCCGATTTTAAGAAACCGTTTCATTTCTTGGCTCGTTAGACCCATTTATTGCACGGCCTTCAGTCGCCCTCTCGTGGTGCCTTCATAGATATGTTGCACTTGATGCGAATGCAAGGTGGAAGAAAACTGCCCATAGCCAGTGGGCAGTGACGATCATTCGCTCACACCCACTTCGTGTAAGCCGTCATAAGAGAGCTCTCGTGGAGCCAATAGCTAAACATTCAGAACCTGCCAGTCTCTGGAGTCGCCATATTCAATTTCCACGGCAGCCAAACAATTTTTTCAGTTTCAAAACTGCAAAACACAACTGTCACCAACTGACTGCTGCTTCGGTTTGACAGCAGCAGTCACGGTTTAAGGAGCCCGTGCATGCGCGTGGATCTCTGGTTGCATTTGACCGGTCTGACCAGAATCCTCGAACTCTGTATACGGTCACCGGCAATCTGCTTCTCATTACTGAGAGATTTGCACTTTTGGGAAGCCGGCGTGAATTGACCTCTATTATGATTTCAACCAGTCGAAGTATACCATTTTGCCTCGCGTTTTGTATGCTGCGGTCGGCTTTGAATTGCGATTCTTGTCCTTTTCTGCCAAGTAGTTTGGTCTAATAAAGGATGCCTCTCGAACAGCGCTTTCCGTGGTCCATTCGAATTAGGAGCAATGGGTAACCTATCTTTTTTTCAAGATATGCTCTCTCTTGTCTGCATAAAGCTCCATACAGTTTTGATTATACAATATCTTTAATTCATCATGTTATTTTTTTCAATTTCCGACAGGTCTACTTATGTTTACTATTATTTCTCGAGGCTGCATTTAAGTGTAATTTGGGACTAGTGAGCACTGAATCGGCAACCTTCGCAAAGAGCTGTGCAGAACTAATCACATTAATGCTGTTGTTTGCATTTATTTTTACACGCTGGGCTCCAAGTCTCAAGTGTAACTTGTTCCCTGCCAGTTTTCATGGGGGAATGTGTGCAAGGCTATATAGTCCGTGATGTCCCTTCATTCCGATCTTATGATTCTTCGATGCTAAAAGTAGATCCAGCTTTCTCAGGTGCGGGATCGCTTTGCGAAGCCCTCGTGTTTCATGCTAATTGAGGTGCCTTGCTAGTTTGAAGCCACCTGCTACTTTTTACCAAGTACTCCGGTGTCTGTCTCCACGTGGCGTCTGCCTCTTAAGTGTCTTGCTTACGAGGTATGCCTTGTACTGATTCTGCTACCGTAATGCCGTAGCGATGATGTATTGTTTCAGCAGAGATTCCTGACGATGACGACCCTCGGATAGTGAGTAGCTCTCGAACTCACCTCGTACTATGATGGACCTTCGATACTAGCCGTGGCAACAGACGGTCGTATCTTATGTGCTGCATCTGCTGTGCTGCATCTGCTGTGCTGCTGCGTTCCGTGTTGTTCCACGGAGGGGAGACAATCCGTAATTTTGTTTCAATGGCAGTTGAATCGTGACGCGCAGCTTTTAAGATAAGTGCTGCTCTTCATTCTAAGGCATATAGCCTTCTATCTTCCCCTGGCAGCTTGTTCACTTTTTGCTTTTGTCAGCATGTCAAGTGGAATGGCTCTGCGTTGTTTTTTTCGTATGCCTGCCGTGCCTGTAGGCTGTGTACAGGTCATGCACATGGAGGCTAAAGGCTGGAGTCTTCTCCAGTGTGGGCACCAGTCCCATGCAGACTTGTTACCCCTGCATGCTGAAGTCCTGCCTCTAAACGGTGCTGGTGCTGTGTCGGTTCAAGCACCTGAGTCGCGTCGTCTTTATTTTTTTGCAACGATGGCTAGTGTTTTAGCGAACATTGAGCGCTCCTTCGAGTAGCTTTGGATTCAAATATATGGTTATACGTGCAGGCAGGAAGCATTGGCACAGCAATTTTAAGGTTGTATGGCTCTTCTGGCTGTTCGACCGGCCGTGCTTTACGTCTAAACATCTGATGAAGCCAACGTTGTCATCGCATAATGGCTTCTGTAGCCTTGCCCTAGCTAACCAGGGGCACATGGCTCAGTAACGGTGGTGGCATACGTTCTATTCTCACGATGCACAAGTCGCAAGCATTGTTTGGTATATCGACATAGTTGAAACAGCTGCTGCGACGACATTGGAAGCGAACCTATTAATGAAATGCATATTGGGGTTCGTTGCCTGTTCAAGCTATGTTTTGCAGATACAGGGTGGCATTGGTTCCCTGGTTTTCGGTTAATTCTTTCTGGGGTTTTTTCTTTCTAGCCCTGGCAACCATTTTCCTAAGGGATGCTACGATGTTTGCATAGGATTAGTGAAGCACTTCCGGGCGGCAGTCTTTCGGTGCGAAGCTTCTCGGCCTGTCTCCCAAGGAACCATCATACGGAGGGAGCTAAAAAATCGTTCCGGGCGCGATTTCCTTCGGTGCGGTTGCTCCAAGTTTGTCTTCGGCGGGGGGGGGGGGGGGGCTAAAGGCTTTTTAGAAACCTACCGCTACGAAATTGCTCGAGTTCGTGCCTTTACAACCAGCTCTGTAGTATATTATACGAGCGGACCTTTAGGCATTAACCGTATCAATTCGCTTAAGGGTCTTAGCATTGAGCCATGTCGCTCCTAGTTGGCGATTCATGACACTGAAGAGTGGCTTCGATGAACTCCATAGTCATCTCGTTAAGTATCTTTAACCATAGCAACTTGAAAGGTTATTTCCATAAAAATGTTTTGGAAATTCTGAGAGCATTGTCTTACGAAAAGCCTAGCTACATTAAGGATCAGCAGTATGGAAATGTTAGATTCAAACCCCTCATTATTTCAAGTAATTATGGTGCGGTTTGAAAGAAGCACATTTGGTCTCAGCTATCAAGCAGTGATGGTAGGGTAATTATATAATATATTATATATATATGTAATATATAATATAATATAATTATATAATATATATATATAATATAATATAATCAGGTAGGGTAATTCAGCTTGCGATTCCCAATAGATTTCCAATTGCGTCTGGTTATGGCACGCACGGTTATGTCACTGGAAACTTTCCTTGCTAAATGTAAAGCGCCTAGCAAGAGATTGAGTTCTCTGAGGGTGCTTTATTAAGTGCATTATTATTATTATTGCTATGAACTTTAGCGAAAGGTGAAACAGATACAATTTCACTTTAGAGAGGATCCAAGCAGAGCAGGGGACCTTAAAGGTCACAGTGAAAAGTGTTATTTGTATTCTTAGTTCGAGCATATTTTACCTACTCATTATTAGCAACTTGTAACTGTATTAAGGTTCTTATAATAAACGGTGATTTAAAGCAGCCGTTGTGGTCGAACCGTTCTCACGGCCATGTCTCAAGTTGCCAATGCTTAATTATTGAGCGAGCTTCCATCACTTGTGTTTTAAGGTCTTGCAGTTGATCTCGTGGGCAATCGTCCATCTCAAAATTGCACTTGGGATTGCAGCACGTGAGTACTTGCGAGACAGCAGTGAAAGTCGAAAAGTGTGGAGCGTTCTATCGGATTTAAATACGAATTTAGAACCTATGCTCGTGAGAATAGTTATGGAGAGACTACTGAAAGCTGAGCAACATCTAGTGGTTTGTGAGTATTTGTCATGACAAGTTAAGTAACCTTGAATGCGAGGGGTTTGATGTCTGGAGCAAAAGGTAGCTATATCGAAAGCAAACGCCATGGCTAGACTGCAGTCTAGCCACGAGAGTGATGCTGACATCATTGAGATGCAAGAACTTTTAAGGAACCGGAATAGACCGTCCTACTATGGTCGATCTGGAAAATGTCAAAGGCGATGTTTCTTGGATGCATATCTGAAGTACCAAGACAGAGTCAGCTCCCTTGCAACACCAATCGTATTATTACTATAATTATTATCAGTAGTGTAAGGTGACCGCGTGTCAGGAAATCTGACGCCGCAGCCCCCGAGTACTGGGCGGATACCCTACAAGCAATGTAATTTAATGTAATGTATCTCCGTCTGTAACTCCACAAAGACTATGTGGGTGTGCAGCAAATGTAAAGCGCCTAGGAAGAGATTGAGTTCTCTGAGGGCGCTTTATCAAGTGCATTATTATTATTACGCCGGAGAGTTTTGTATAGCACACTCAAAGCCTACGTGGCTTTCGGTACGCATTCGGTAGCCGACAGACTTAATCTCACGAAACAAAGAGAAAGTGGGCAGCATAGCAGAGTCAGGAGAGCAGTTGAGGTAGGGAGTAGCATGGAAGTAGCAGCTCAGGACCGCCGGAAAGGACGAGCCATAGTCGGCAGCAGGAGAGAAGTTGTCGTTGCTTAAGAATATTGGAAGCAAGTTCCACAGTCTAGGACCTGCAGAGCTAAAGCTTCTGTCGCCGACGGTCTTTGAGCGGATGAATGGGGCTCAGACTGCCTAAGCAACCGCAGCCTCTAAGCGATGGAAGGGCAGACGATGACTGGGCAGTCCCACCCAAGTCCATGCATCTGTGGGAAGATCCGTTTCTCGAAAATTGCCGCCAGCTGTCGGGAGGGTTCGGAACAAACAATGGCTCGACAGTGGGAAAATCAAGGCACGCATGGAATAAAAGGGCAGCCGAAGGGGTACAAGAGAGGAGAGGGAGGCCTTGATCCCTCGACGCCGCAGCCGTCTCTAGTGCGTATATTGGGCTTGGCCGGCGTGGTTTTGCAGAATCGAGTCCTTGGTGTTGGAGCCAGCAGGCTTGTTGCATGGCTACCCAGCCCGATGGCAGGTCGTGCGGAGGGCTGTCACACCGTGCTAGCACCGATACAGGCCGTGGTTAAAGGTCTGTGTGGTGTGAATCAATCGGCTGGTCCGAACACGGACTGTGAAGCCTGAGTTAATTATGTGAAAGCATGAAACTGGCTGTTGCTACTTGCACGTGTCAGGTGCCTTGGCTTTTACTGATGATGCAATAAACAACGTAATCGGATTTCCAGAGCCTCCTTTTCGCCGTTGTGGAAATAGTGGCAGTGGTAGCTCGCTTCGAAACGGCGACCGTAGTAACTGCTGGGGTGATAGGCTTCACCCTGATGCTGGTCAAAGGATCTTTTCCTATCAGCGATCGTGCTTCTAATAATGGTGTCTGCGTTGCATGTCACATGGCTGTTGCAAGCTTTCCTTTCCAAGCCCGTTGAGGATCTGTGCTTCTTCGGAGATCCTGAATGCGCTGATTTGGCCGTGATTACGTCGGTGCTTTACTGAGACGAGAGGACTGATTGCGCTCCTCACTGTATCAACCTACTTCAATGAATCCGCCTCGCACTTTCGTCCTTGATGAATCTCGTATCGATAACGCTTTCGGTGACGATTTCATTATCGGCGTCGCTGCTACTACGAGTACTGCATTGAAATTTGAAGACGACGAATAATACAATACAGCGATCTTTGTACCTCGAAAACTTAAACCAGCCTAAGGACATTACGACGAAGCTACGTTTACTGAGTCAGTACCTCTGCATAAGCAAATTTATTGGATGTCCTGGACCTATTCGTAGTGACTTAATTGTTCACTGCATTTAGAAAGTCTGTCTCTAAGGAAGCACCAAGTAGCGCAGTCATGGAGATGCAGTTTTCGAAGAAAGCGCACTTGGCACACCTGTAATATCTTACTGCACCCTCTGTTTACGGCGCTGCAACTAATAATCTTTCGATAATGGCGACCGCGTGGTGAGTTGGAAGTTGCTTCCGAAGTTACCAAAACAGGCTCATTTAGTTCGTTAATCATCACTGCTAAACAAATCGATGTAATAGCATGCTTTACACTACTCTATATCGTATACTATTTACGTAGTATCGTATACTATTTACGTCTACCGTATACTTTGCCATCGATTCTTTCTTACAGGAATATTGCCTTCCAAGGGTGGTAACACTTTGTACCAAGCGTGGTTCAGTAGTCCAGGGCTACTGTAATGTGATGCAGCCAGCTGGGGCAAACCCTGCGAGGCGAAGCCTGCCATTTGAGTTGAGGCAGGGTGGCACACATAAATCTGAGCAATTTGGACGACGAAGCTTCGACGGGGAGTCAAGACGCGGAATCCAGCGTGCAATGCCGCTGTCTGTCAGTATCCGCATCTCGAAGGATGGATGACCGGCGTACGTCGGTTACGGGGCCGTCCACGGAAGGCTGGACCCAGCAGTCGGAGACTGGACGTTAAGCGCGCCGGCTCGCTCTTAGCGCTTGTACGTTGCTCGTCCCTCTGCGGCACCTTGTTCCTAGGCCTCTCCGAGCTTTCCGAGCCCTCGGCAAGCAAGGACGCGCCTTCAAGCTTTCAAGTCTTCGTTATGCAATCGCTCGTGCATGTGCACGAGGCGAGCGGTTGGTACTCAGGGACGGCGGGCAGGCGACTTCAAGACTTCGTTTCGATCCCAGGGCTCCCGCCTTCCGCTTTCGCGAATGTTTGCATCGCGGTTCCCGACATTCTTCCTGCAGCCTAATGTACCGAGGATCCTCCAATTGTATTGTTTAGTTCGCTGTTATTGTTGGTGCATACGTTGTTGCTTAAAGAGGTTTAGCCGCAGCTCCCGTGGCTCTCAACCTGAGGCAGCAACGTGGCAAGAAGGTGGTGTAACTGGAGCGTGGCCTCGGCGGGGCGGGCGGCAGCCAACCGCCCTAGACTCGCTTACAATTTTAACCAACCAGGAGTTCATCAAATACTGCAATCTTTTAGGCTTTCTCTTGCTTCTCGGCGTTCACCTTGTAACAGCACGTTTTCTGCACGGCACCACTCGAGAGCTTAATCTCGATACAGGGGCTTTAGATATCGCTCGAAGAGATGCCGATAACGAGTAGTTTGTGAGACGCAGTGCCACCGTGAAGCCATTCACCAGTCAATGGTTGAGCAAATTACGAGCTTAAATAACCCAGCTGACAAACAGAACATGGAACCTAACAAATACGGACGAAGGAATAAGCGACATCTAGCTTCAGTATATAGTAGTCCTAAATTATTATTATTGTCTGAGCAAGCCATCATGCACACTCCTCTTAAGGGTATTGGTTTTATTCAGGAAGTCACTCTGATCAGCCATAGTCCACTATGGCTGATCAGAGTGACTTCCTGATCAATCGGCCCAGGTACAGTGGCTTCCAGCCAGTCAGTAGTGCTCTACGGCTCCAAAAATAGACCTGGTGCCCCGAGTCAGCCGGTGCTGCACTGCGGGTCAAGATGAAACCACCTGGTGTAGCATAGGCACACTGGCTGGAAATTGGATTAAGCCAACATATTTGATGACGAGCATGGTATCAAGACACTCATGCTTACTGAGTAGTAGCACTTCCGGTTAGTAGTATGCTCTCACTCATGCACAGGTAACACAAGTACGCAGGAAAGAAGTGAAGTCCACAACACAAAAGCATGTCCATCTTTCGATTGGTAACTATGTGCACAGTTTCGTAACTCACAATCAAAAATAACATCTTACAGCCACACAATTCACTCGGACGCTGTGTGGTAAAGGTACGTTTGTAGCTTCTTCTTGAACGACGTCGTCAGATCAGGAGATGGTGTGTTTTCAGCCTCTGGTCAGTACCGAGCACTGGGAAAGTAGTAGCTGGTCGCTGTTTTCAATGGATATTAGGTTACTTAGGGTCACAACTAATCGGCTAGAGCAGTGATGGCACGCTAGGTAAGGCGGTTACTTTCACGACCGAGGTCCCGAGGTCGTGGGTTCGATTCCTGCCGTGGGCGATCCATTATCGCCACTGCAAGCGGTGGTGATAGCCGTCAAGGCTCTTCTGTCGCTATGCAAAAAGAGGCTTTTTAAGCAGCTAGGATTTATTTCGAGTAAGAAGAATGGTTGGTGCTATGGTAAACCTGATATG
Source organism: Cristatella mucedo (assembly GCA_009760855.2). Classification (NCBI taxonomy): domain Eukaryota; kingdom Metazoa; phylum Bryozoa; class Phylactolaemata; family Cristatellidae; genus Cristatella; species Cristatella mucedo. The sequence continues at coordinate 2,139,905 of WPIO01000019.1, read as the reverse complement.
AAACTAATTTAGATAGATTGGCTTGAGCAAGAGAATGGCTGGATCTAAAGATAAGTGTCAGAATCTTGAAGTCAATACGTTGCTTTATATGAAGCCAAAGCATATTGGTTAAAACTGGATTAATGTGGCAGTGTCTACGATCTAGCCTCTGGGTCTTAGCCTAGTGGTTGGAGTCTCGCTGTTCAAGACTCTGATCGTGGGTCCTAGTCTTGCAGTTGCATTGTTCAATGCAAGCGGTGGAGATCATGATGTTACGAATGCATAGACTAGTTTGGCTGTGATGCCTTTACCTAAGCAGCCCTGGATTTCTTTTTATAAATTTACGCAGGTAAATGTAGGTGGATTTGACAGTGGAGCTGATGTTCTAGCTTTACTGACAAGACATTTTGGAAGTAGAGACGTTCGTCTGCTTAATTTAGCATGCATAAAGTTGCAAGAGTTTGGGCTTGCTGAGACTAGGGTACCACACCCAACCCGTATATTTCTGACATTCCGTCTATAGATTTTTGTAAGTCACTGCCTTCTTATTTTTCTATCAGTTTATTAAGACGCTTACAGTTGGTGCAAACCTGTGCAGCCAGGCTTCTTTGTTTTTATTGCCGCAACTGCCACTTAAAGCAGCTTCTCACCGACCTTCACTGACTGACTCTCAATCAAGCTGCTTATGAATTCAATGTCACGTCAGTCACTTGTAGGTCCCTCCAGGGTCTTAATCTGATCTACGTAGCGGAATTCTTTCTTAATTAGGCGTCACATTGTACCACCCACTCGTCCGACTCAAGTGGTTTAGCTATGCCTCTAAGCAGCCTCGGCTTCTTAGGGAGACCGTGCCCCGCCCCCGCCCCCGCGGTTTGTATGCTACCGAGGCAATGAATTCACTCCTCCCTCCCCCGAACGACGTCACAACTTTCCCTAAGGCTTCGAAACTTAAAAGAAGCTTAACACGCACATGTTCCTCTCAGTGCATGCTTCTCAGTGTGAATTGTTTTTGTGCGCCCAGGCGTGCTTACAGTGTATGTGCTACCCCTAAGCAATTGACGTGCTTTCTCTCACGCGTACGTAAAAATGACTTACAAAGAGAGCTAGTTCCCTTGGTGTGCTATACACACTTTTGTTATTGATATTGTTAGAAGTTTCAAGTGATGAAAGTGTCATGGAGCTTTTTAATGAAACTGAAAGTTAGTATATGAGTAACAAAAGAGTTCTGCAGTAAAATGAAAGCCGTGGAAATGAAAGTTACGACAGGTCGTATCAGAAATTGCTAGTCCGCAATTTTTCGGGCCGACCAGAAATAAGTATATATATCTTTACATATACGTATGTGCATACGCGAAGGCTACCTAATAATGCGAGGAAACCTTCTCGAGATTCACGACTCAGTTTGAGCTTGTGAGTCTCTAGGAAGGCTATTACGGTGAGCCGTGATGGTGCAAAGGTAAGGCGGTTGCTTTTCACGACCTCGGTCCCGATGTCGTGGGCTCGAATCCTGCGGTTGGCGATCTTTTATCGTCACTGCAAGCGGTGGTGATAGCCGTAAAGGCTCTTCTGTCGCTATACAAAAAGGCTGTTAAATTAGCTAGTATTTCTTTGCCCACTGTAGGGGCGGTGATAGCCGTTAAAGGTATTTTGCAGATATTTCAATGAGGTCGTTGATCAGCTCCTCTGTACCGTCTGTAACGACTGTTGGCCGAATCCGCTTTATAGCCAGTGTGCCGGTGGTTTCACCTTGACCTGCAGTGCAGCACTGGCTGACTCAGGACACCGCGTCTATTATCGGAGCTGCAGACCACTGCTGATTAGCTGAATATTGCCTTTACCTAGGCCAGTTGGCCTCTGTCAAGGCCACGCCAGCTACGGCTAATCAGAGTGTGTTCCTGAAGAGAAGCCAATAGCATTAAGATTAGTATGCATGATGGCTTGCTGTGACGATAGGAATCATTTAGGACTACTATATATTGGACCTTTTTTCCGCTGAATCTTTGTCCGTATTTGCTACGGTCCACGTTTTGTTTGTCGGCTGCGTAATTAAACGTAGCAATTTTCTCAACCATCGACTGGTGGATGGCTTTGCGGCAGCACAACGTCTCACAGCAACTTCCTATTAGCCTCAGTAATATATCAATTAAATACTGAAGCATACGATGTTTACCTACCACCGCGGCTGTACGCGAATGTAAGGTTATGCTTCCTTTCGCTAACTTTCTGTACACATTTCGCAAACTTTCACCTGTCGCTTAAACTTATGACAGAATCCGTACGTACACACACGCACACGCACACGCACACGCACACACACACACACACACACACACACACACACACACACACACATTCATATCTACGTGTATTAGAGTACATGCATATACGAATAGTATCGTACAATAGAGCAAAGCCTCTAGAGCTTCACGACTCGGGTGATGGTTGCCGAATGCTGCAGTTACTTATCGCCCACTGCCATAGTGGCGATGGCCTTTAAGGGCCTTCAGCGGCCTAATAAAGGAAGCCGCGGAAAGCTACTCTGAATCTGTACCCTATAAGAGCTTTCACCAAACCATGCCCCGCCCCTATTTTCAGCAGCGGAAGCAAGTTCTCACGCTTGCCCTGCGTTCTTGCGAAATCATCCGCAGAGGCGAAGCCTGGGTGGTGGCAAGAGGTGGCCGCTGTCACCCCGGGCCTGATAGGTAGGAGCCGAGTCTGACACCGTCGGTCGGTCGGTCAGTCTTTCGCGGCGGCGGCGGCGGCGGCGGCGGCGGCGGCGGCGGCGGCGGCGGCGGCGGCGGCGGCGGCGGCGGCGGCGGCGGCGGCGGCGGCGGCGGCGGCGACGGCGGCTGGTCCCCTTGGTGCTTGGCCGGGCTGCACCACATCCGCACGGGCTGAGCGGACGTTCCCAGACCGCCTTCACAGGGGTGCTCCGTCCCCCCCCAGATACCCTCTCCCCCCCCCCCGCGGGCCACGTCCGACGCTCCAATCTTGGCTTCGCCTCTGCACAGCCGCATCGCGAGCCGCTGGCCCGATTGAACGGGATTCGCGATAGCGATAAGCTGCGGGTCAGAGGTTTTGCTGAACGCCGATTTTAGCCGCGCTGGCCGTCGAGTCGCTGTAGCTCCACGGTATGCACAATTTCTTTTCTACGGGGTCAGGGACGGCTTCAGGGCTTTGAAGACGTCCAAAATCCCCATCCGTTCGCGATCGGTCGAAAATTGGCCTCAGCGATGCGAGTCTCGCCGCCGCGGCGCCTGATGGTGCGGGCCTCGGCTCAGAGGTCTGACCAACGCTGCCTCGCCGCCGCCCCACCGCCTGGCGGCTCCCTCTAGCGGGCGCCGCTTTCCACACTTGAGCGCGTTCGGACGCACCTTTCGCGGTTAGCTAGCAGTCGACCTTAGGAATTTGGCCGGGTGCGGCCAGGAATTGTGCCGTGACTAATCTCTCTTATGCATTTTCAAATCGTAACCCTTAAAGTAGCTCAGCTTGAGTCGAGCCGTGCTAACATTTTGCTAATTTTGAATTCAGTTGTCCTTTAAAGTTCTCATGACGCTGCCAAGTGCCTACCTACAGACGCGCATGCTTTGGTTTTTTGCGTTGTTATTGATGATACATACCTGTACGCGGTGCGTCTATATATAGGTTGTATAAAATATATATATATATATTTTAGGCATATATAGTAAACAAGGTAATTACACAACACTTATCTTTATAGAGAGATATGAACGTCGCAGTCACGATGACTGAATAGTACGTTGGATTATATATATATATATATATATATATATACATTCAAAAAAAATAAATATATATAAAGAGAGAAACGGCTAATCAAAGCGGTTTTAGGTCGGAGTCGGTTTCCAGCAGACTTCATATTGAGCAAAAGGAATTGAGCAAAAGGAAAAGAAATTTGAGGAGCGCAGCTGAGTCAAAAGAATACAATCAAGGAGGTAAACTACAGAGATAAAGCAGAAATGGTGACGGTTCAATAAGACATGCCCGATCTGTGGCCGAGGACTTTTTGCGATTACTGAGGAAGTGAATTCCACTAGCTAGTCTGAACTGGCGGAGCAGAGGCGTCTTTCGTCATCATTCTTTAAGCAAAAGAGGGGGCTAATTTATTGAAAATTGAAAAAATCCTAGCTGCGCTAATTCAACAGCCTCTTTTGTATAGCGGCAGAAGAGCCTTAACGGCTGTCACCACCGCTTGCAGCAGCGACAAAGGATCTCCCACCGCAGGGTTCGAACCCACGACCTGACGGTACTGATGCAGCAGCATTTCAGCCAGGCAAGTTGAAGTTCATTCGGAGGGGAGAGCCACCAGCAAAATTGTTTTGGAAATAGGGCTCTGCTGAATATAAAATCTGGTAGTGGCCACTGTTGGGTGTCATTCTGCCACCGCCGCTACGCGCTCTCCAGACAGTCCCGCGCCGGAAACCGAAATTGAGCAGACGTCTACTTGTTAACACTAATTCCGTGACGTTAGCCGTAACGTGCTAACACGTCCGAGCGCACGAGTAACCCCCCAGGCGTAAGTACGTTTCACTTTGAAGGCTAACGTAGCAGCCTGAGCTCCGACTTCTTCGACAGCGCCATATTCAATCGCAGAGCGCTGGTCGGTAACAGGTTGGTGCCAGATGTCGCAGCTGGGTAAAGGGATGCGTAATGGTGGTGGCGACAAGTGAGACGGAACTTTTGTCAAGGGGATGAAATATTCTGATATATTATTAGATTTATTAGATAATAATAATAATTTAATATATAATACATTTAATATTACTGATTTAATAATTATAATAATAACTAGATTTTTTAAAGATTTTTTTTCTGATGTATTACTATTATTCTGATATATTATAGGGCGGACATATTCATCTTCTGGTTTTCCATGGCTTTATATACCAAGACTATATGCATAGCAGCTCTTCAACTAGAGTCAGCTGACTCGTTTGGCGCGAGGATGTACTTTTCTGACCCTCGGGCCAGGCATCCGCCGAGCGGCTCTGAAACTCAGATCGGGGCGCGCGAGCAAAATGAATTAAGCGCGCGTCGTTCACGAGTGCGTGTGAGCTACGGACCTACTACGAATCACACAAATCAGTTTAATTCAACCAGACACCGCCGACATTACATCGATAGCGCCAAAGAGGGACATTTCTTTTTCTGGTGCCTAAGAGAAAGTGACGATTACAACATAGGCGCTAGCTCAGCGGATTCAACCTGTCACCTTGGGTGGCTCGGCAGCAGCCGAGCGACTACGTCAAATTCTGTGATTTGCGAAAGCTTCTTATTCTTATTTTCTCAACCTGATTAATGGTTTGAATGGACAGGAAATTATGCAGTAAAAGTCTTGTTTTTAATTATCTTTTTTTGATTCACGAGTTGCGCACGCAGGGCGAAAGAGAAGACGCAGTTCCTGCAGAGCCACGCCCGCGGCTGCGAAGCGTTCTTTCACCGTCGCTGAACCGCGAGGGCTGCAACCACCAGGGAAATATGAGCAATTGCCTGAAGTGCAATGGAATTATAAAACTGACGCAGCACACCATCAACTCTATCAGATAACTCTATCAAATCAAACAGACGTTATTTAGACTACATACGTCTCTCGTTTATCATGGTTAATCAGGTCCGGACTCTACGCGGTAAGTGAACTTCCACCAAGTACGAGGCTTCTTTATTTATAAATCAAATATTTTTTAGTTAGAGCACAGACAACTTATTTGCGAACCCTCTAAATGCGGTTTTTAACATTATCAGAGCCGTCTGAACATGAACTGATACCCCTGTAGACAATATTATACTCGCATTAACCAATATATTAGACATTTTAAAATAAAATAATACATATTAGACATTGTAAATATCATATTATTACTGTACATTTAAATACACCTGCGCAGTTCTTACACGCAACCATTAACCTAAGAAAATAGTGCAACTTGTTCGATGATGGAGACGAAGAGAGCGGACGCTCGTATCGTTTCCATTATTCCAGGATTTCCCCTAGACCAATCAAAACTGGAGGCGGAGTTGCTATTGTCGTGCGCTCGAAATTCAACTTCAAGCCATTTGCAGTACCCTCGAAGCAGTCTTTTGAATCAATTGTCTTGGTCTCACCCGAAAACAAGCTACCGATAGTGGCAGTAGTCTATCGCCCACCAGGTACCAAATCCTCCTTTATCTCAGATTTCTCCAATCTCATTTCGATTCTGTGTGCAAGAAATCGATCCTTCCTCGTTATGGGTGATTTCAACGTTCACTTTGATAACTTATCTGACGCTTTCAGCACCGAATTTCGTGCATTGACTGACTCATTGTCTCTTGTGGCTCTTGTGCATGGCCCTACCCACATCAAGGGTCACACACTCGACCAGATCTTCTCATACAACTGCACTTTGTCATCACCAATTATTACCAAATCCTGCTTATCTGATCACATGCAGATGTCATTCAATCTAAAGTGTGTGCCCACATCCTCCTCTAAAATAACCTGTGAATCGCGAAACCTCAAGACTCTTGACATCGATGCGGTCCGGGCGAGAATATCTGCTTCACCTCTGCTGCTCAGTCCTCCCTCCGATCTGTCATCCTTGGTAGATAACTACAACACGACACTAGCTGACACGCTCGACGAGTTTGCACCTCTGACAAAGCGCACTGTGCGCCCCCGCCCAGACGGCCTATGGTTTACCACAGACATTAAACTAGCCAAGTCTACAAAACGAAAGGTTGAAAAAGCATACAATAGATCCGGACTAACTGTCCATCGACAGGCATATGCAGACTACTGTAGGTCGTACCAATCGATCCTAGCAAAGGCCAAGTCTAGCTTCTATAAAAACATTGTTGAATCACAGATGCACAATCCAAAAATGCTGATGTCGACAATAAACCATCTCCTCAACCGTTCCCAGGTTAGCTCCTTACCTGATGATCCTAATGATGATCTAGCCGATCGCTTCTCAGGATTCTATGTGCAGAAGATAGACAAGATCAGGGAATCCATCCCTGCGATGACAACCTCCCCACTAGAATGCTGTTCCTCGGTTCCTGGCTGTACCTCAATGTCTGCATTTAAGCAGGTCACTAGTGATCTAGTGCTAAAGTTCGTCTCTCAATCAAAGAAGACAACAAGTCCTCTGGACCCTATTCCCACTGTCCTTCTCCTACGTTGCATCGATCTGCTGCTGCCATGCATAACTAACATAATTAATGTGTCATTAGCCTCAGGTCATGTCCCAGCATCTTTCAAAAAAGCTGTAGTCAGGCCACTTCTCAAAAAAGCTACACTTGACCAAGAGAACTTGAGCAACTACCGCCCAGTTTCCCTTCTACCATTCCTATCAAAGACACTCGAACGGGTCGTGGCGGACCAGCTGAACTCGTATATCGAAACCTCACACCTTGCTAGTAAGTTCTAGTCTGGCTTTAGAGCTAATCACTCCACAGAGTCAGCATTGCTTCGGGTATACAACGACCTACTTAGGAATGCAGACATGGGTAGAGTGTCTCTGCTTGTTTTGCTTGATCTTTCGGCAGCCTTTGATGCCATCGATCACAAAGTTCTTCTAGAGCGCCTCTCATCTCGCCTGGGCATCACTGGCACTGCTCTGCAGTGGTTCAGGTCCTATCTCAGTAGGAGACTCCAGAGTACTGACGTGAATGGACAAAGATCATCTGAAGTACCTCTGAAATATGGAGTACCTAAGGGCTCCGTGCTAGGTCCGGTTTTTTTCACGGTTTATACTCTCCCTCTCGCTGATGTGATTGCCAAGCACAATCTAGGCTTTCACTTCTATGCGGATAACACCCAGTTGTACCTTTGCTTTGATCCCTCCCAGCCTTCGAGCACCTCAAATTCTCTCAACTCACTTGCTGCATGAATTGATGACATCCGCACATGGATGGTAGCAAATTTTCTAAAACTTAACGATGATAAAACTAACTTACTAGTTATGGGCAAACCCAGTGTGATCCAGAGATTGGAAAGGCTGACTCTCAAAATTGGCTCTGCCAGCATATCTCCAGTTGAATCAGCTCGAAATCTAGGTGTCATATTCCAAAGCGACCTCTCGTTAGACGACCATATCAGCTCCACAGTCAAATCCGCCTATTTTCAGCTTCATAACATTGCTAAAATTCGGGCTTGTTTAGATGAAGAGACCACATCTAAGTTGGTCCATGCATTCGTGACATCCCGTCTCGACTTCTGCAACTCACTGCTTACTGGCCTACCAGCATGTGCGATCAGGCGATTGCAGCTGGTGCAAAACTCTGCAGCTAGGCTTGTCTGTCGTGAGCGTCGCAGTTGCCACATTACTCCACTTCTCGCCGACCTGCACTGGCTACCAGTCAAGCAACGGATTGACTTCAAGGTTTTGTCGCTCACTTTTAGGTCCCTTCATTCTATGGCTCCAGCCTATCTGTCAGATATACTACCCCATCAGGCTAAGCATCGTACCACCCGCTTTTCGGAATCCAACAGTCTAGAAATACCTCATACAAACCTTAAATCCTTTGGAGACCGTGCATTTAGTTCATATGCTCCCAAAGCCTGGAACTCCCTCCCGACCTGCGTCAGAACATCCCCTGACCTGACCACATTAAAAAGGAACCTACAAACACACCTATTTAGGACAGAATTTAGTGGGTCCCTGTGATTCGTCCTTGATGTGCTTGTGCGTGCTGACACTGTGCATGCTGCCACTAACCACATTTGCATTCTGACCCTGTGCATGTCACCCCTAACCATATTATTCATTTCGTTTGTTTTTCAAGCATGATTTTACTTACCATTCAATTGCATTTCACTTTACAGCAAATGTAAAGCGCCTAGAGAGAGATTAAGTTCTCTGAGGGCGCTTTATCAAGTGAATTATTATTATTATCTCAATACAGTTTTTAATAGATATACATGCATTAGAAATAACCGTGATAAAGTAAAGCCACGAAGGTCGAAGTGCAAAGTGGCGAGGAACAACTGTATTTGAAAAATTCTGAAATTTACATTATTAAAAAGTGCACACTAAAAGAGCAGGTTCAACGTCTTTAGTCTGCAATTGAGTCCACAAGCAAAACCACTTTTAGCTGGAATAGAAATGCCCCAAAAAGCTCATTTCGGGCGGTATTGCAAAACAGTAACTTCAGAATTAAGTTTCGTGGTATAGACTCTGCAAAAGCAGCGGGCGGTAACAAATCCCTTAACCCGCACTGGGGTACGAGTTTATAGTATGCCACCGAATGCGCTCAGCCAGTTTGCACAGCCTGAAGTGAAAAAACTGCCCAGCATAAACATCGACTAGGGTCGTTATTTTTTAAATAGAACGTGAGCGAAGCCAACTCAGCAAGTCGACTTTCATTCGATATCGCGCCCGGGGCTTTGCGGCTGAGAAATCCCATTCCAGTGAAATCGGAAATCTAACAAAAAATTAGATTATCTGCATCACACTCTTTCTGTTTTTCTTCTATTTATCACTCTCTACTCTCCTTCTCTCTCTCTCTCTCTCTCTCTCTCTCTCTCTCTCTCTCTCTCTCTCTCTCTCTCTCTCTCTCTCTCTCTCTGTGTCTCTCGCTCTCGCACCCTCTCTCTCCCTCTCTCTCTCGCTCTCTCTCTCTCTCTCTCTTGCTCTCGCTCTCTCTCGCTCTCTCTCTTGCTATCTTGCTCTCGCTCTCTCGCTCTCTCTAGCTCTCTCGCTCTCGCTCGTTCTCGCTCCTCGTCTCTGCCTCATTTCCCTCTCAAGCTCTCTTTCTTCTTACTCTCTCCCTCTTCTCTCTCTTCCATCTTTCTCGACCCCCTTGTTTCTTCATCTCTCTCCCTCTTCATTTTCTCTCTCTCTTTCTCTCTATCTTTACCTCCCTTGTCTCTTTCTCCATTTTCTTTTCTCTTAAACTCCTTCTCACACTCCTTAAGATAAGATCACTTCGCTGAATATGCTCAACTCAGCTCGTTGCTCGGGTTAGCCTGCTAAACGGCTAATAGCTCACGCTCAGGTGAATGCATTTGCCCAACCCCAAGCCCACGGTTCTAGTGCTGCGCCCGATTAGCCCCAACCATCCGGTTACCAAAGTGGGTCAAGATAAAACCAGGCGCAGTAGGGATGGGATAAAGTGCATAGCTGTTGGCTTCAGTATCTCTCGGCACACAAAGTGCGACATCCAAAGTTAAAAGTGATCCACTGGCTAGATTACAATCTAATTATAAACTTAACCTTCAAAGCTTAATCTAATCTTGAAGAAGAATGACCTGCTGACTGCTTAGCTCTTCGCAGGCAGCCTTTCGCACTCGAATCTTCCTCCTGCAGTTTGCTACCGGGCTTGCTGCAACGAGCTGGCTGGAACAGCTGGGAAACTGGTCGGGAGCGCCCTGGGAAAGCCGCCGAGGGAAATGTCTCATAATGGCAGAAGGGCACGTACATGCCGATAAAGGTATTCACTTCTTGCAGGTCTTCCTGCACGCGCAATAACAGGTTAACTGCTCGTCGGCCCGCTCGTCTACCTGCTCTTCCGTCTCAGATCGATTGCCTGCGCCACCAAGTGACTTCAAATTCCTCAAAGACTCGCTGCTTCAGCTACTCGGCTCACAAAGCTTAGGACTCACTACCGAAAAAATCGCGTCATCTGCTGATTGGTTGACTTTCAAAAAGTAAATCAATGCTCGCCTCTTGCTAGCAGCGTTTGCTCTGTCCGAGTGGATTGTTCTTTATTTGGCAATGACTTATGAAACTGCGAACGTCGTGACTAAAGGCAACAGCGAAAAGCTTTTGTTTAGCGCCCTCGTGGACCCGTCTTCTTCAGCGTGCTTTGTTTACATGTGCACGATTGAGTGAGTGGAACTAGCCGGAGGTCCGACTAACTGAGTCGGTCTTGAGTCTTTTGTGAGCTTTTGCATGATTGTCTGTGTGTGGTAATTTTGTGCTTTTCGTGATTGCATCATGTCTTACTTTTCATTAGCAACCGGTATCACGTCTAGTGCAGCTAGCTGTAAAGCGCCCGAAAGGAGGTACAGTTCTCTTAAGGGGCTATGCAAATAACTTATTCTCAGTGCAATTATTATTGTTAGTATTATTATTATTATGATTTTAAACCAGGCACGAACTGGCGAGCTCGCCAGGGTGCTAGATCAGGATCTTTTTATGATCAGTCTCGACGGCCACTTTTTTGCCGGCCTCGATCTGGTATTGTTTTTGCGCTTGACAGTCGTCACGCCGCGCGCTGGGGTCATCGAGCGCCTGTGGGACTGGGGGCGAGCGAGTCGATGCTCACACGCGGACACGGAGCTGTCTGCTGGATGCCGGTTGCCACGTGACTGACAGCCCGACACCGCTGCCCCGGCGGCGTCTCGGAGCGCCATGCGCGAGCGTTCGACCGCGCAGGCACACTCTCATCACCGTTTCCGCGCTCAGATTCCATTCTTTCCGCGGCCTATGCTTGCTGGCAGCGACGCGTCGTCACCAGAGCCCGGGCGATTTGCTGGCTTACTGCCAGCCACTGCCGACGTGCCAATTTGCGCGCGCGAGCGCACGCGCTGATTTGCGTCGCAGCTGCCGCCGCGAGCGCCGCGTCTCAAATCGCAGCTGCTATGCGGCTACGTAGCCACGGGCAAAAGATTCGAGACGCTCGCCGCTGCCGCGGCCGAACAGCAGCGCCGGTCGCAATCTATTTGAATCTCGCTCGCGCCTTGTTCTCCTATCCGTTACTCGTTTTCGGTCTCTCAGCTCGGTTTAGATTCTCTTTAGATTACTCGATAGATAGACTCGGTTTAGATTCGCTTCGGTGGGCCAGCGTGTCAACGAGCGGATTCTGATGCCAGCTTATATGGCCTCATTTGTTGCCGAAGCAGCAATATCACTTGAAATATTACTTTCATTAGCTAAGGCCGCGCCCCTAAGGCCTCTCTGAACCCATTGACTACCGCTGCGAAATACTGGTCGCTCGCTATCGCTGGGCTGGCAAAACGCTGGCATCCTCGACGACCGGATTTTGGCAGCGGCAGGAGATGATTAGTGGGTCAAGTTGTGATTATTAGGATCTGAAATTACCGTAATCTTTGGTCTTGACCTATTTTAAAGATTTTTCGAGCGACCGTTAGTCCGTTCCCTGCCCGGTAATCGCCAGCTTGGACCGTGTTTGATCTCTTGACCATCTGTGGAGTGGAGAGTGAAACACTTACGAAAGCATGCAGGCTTATTACTGGGATATTAGCGATTCCGACTGCAGTCTCTCGCTCTGCAAATCGCCCGCTCGCATCGGCGTCGCCGACCGCTTTCACAGCTCGTTAACTTTCTCATAACTGCTAGCGATGCCAGTCGTCGCGGTTCTAGCGCGTGACACGGTTCTAGAGGCTCCCGAGCAGAGCAGCTCTGGAGCTCTTTTAGCAGGCTGCTGCTGCGGCTCTGGAGCGGAGCGCATGCCGCAGCAGCAAAGGGAATGAGTCGCTGCGCACAATTTCCTAGCGAACATTGAACGGCCGCAAATTGATGGAAATGCTCGGCAGGCTATACACCTACAAGTAAGTAGCCGTGCTCCAAGGTTCAGGCGTCGCCGGCATTCGTCGCGCGTCGGCTGAGACTAGTGCGGTTACGAGCGCCACGTTTGCGGCCTAGTTTTGACCGGACGTGGAAACCGCGTTTGTAGCGACGAGCCTGCAGTCCCCAAGGCGGATAAGATTTACTTGCATAAATAAGACCAATCGCAGGATTTTGCTGCCCGGAAAACAATCGATTGTCGTTGTCGTAAGATGCTGTGCGTCAGCGCCGGCAGCAGTTTCTCTACGTGTGCACTTACGGTCGAGGCAGCTGACCAGCTTGGTTTGAGCGTAAACCTCGAGTACGCTTGCGTCGCCAGGAGTAAAACGGCATCAGCGTGGGATCAGCGAAAGGTGAAGCGACGGCTAAGCCGTGGAGTGGGCAAGACATTGATTTTGTCGTGGGAATTGAAAATGCCTCGACAGAGACTCGATTCTCTTGTGGCGCTACACTAAAGACTTACTATTAATCTTCTGAGAAAAGCTCAGCGGCGCGCAAGACGGCTGGCCACATGGGACGCCACATCCGGGCCGATCTGACAGTACGGGGCATCCGCGGTGCGATGGGGTTTAGTCGGGCAAGCGTTGGTCGACGAACGCCGTCGTCGGACTTGTCACTCTTGACAGCGTACACACATGGACGAAGTTGGTGGCTGGATTTGCATTTTCCATGCAACAGCCCCAGTGATTCATCGCGATGTACGACGGGGAACATTGAAAAGTGGTCGCATTCGGCTCTGCCGTTGAACCTTCCCACCGCCGACGATGAAGACTAGAGTGCAGGCGTGATAATCGATTAACTGCCTGGCATCCAGAACCGCTCGCAAGCGGAGAAATCCGAGCCCCGCCATCGCGTAAGACTCCGATCGCATCAGCCTCCTTTATCGGCGTAGCTGCTAGGCGACCCAACTAACAGCCTCCGCGAGTTTTGCCGAACGCGCTTATTGTCTCCCCCTGTCGGGTCTTGTGGTGCTCGGGAGATATCGTGCGGCGGGCGGGCACGCTCGCGCTTCGGAGAAATCAGGGGGCGGAGGGGAGGCGCGCGCTGCGAGTATTAATTAATTGACTCGCCCGGGTCGGCTTTCGCCAGGTGTTGATCTTGCGCTCGGCTTGGCTCCTTCAAAGGCGCCGCGTCGATGGACGCTTGCCCAGCCAGTAGCAGTCGCCACCCGACGAGCGATGAACGCTTGCCCAGCCAGTAGCAGTCGCCGCCCGACGAGCCATTGACGCGGCGGGGCGTCCGTCCGGCGGCGACCCGCGGGAGACCCGGGCAGGCGACGCGTGGGCTCGGCGTTTCCGAGAAAGTGAGCTTTCGCGAGATAATTAGATCGGGCGGCAGTCGCTAGGCGTCGGCGGTGGTCGCGTCGGAAAACGAACGCATGCCGACAGTCGGACAGGCTGAAATGCCCTCACTCGATAATCGCTAGCAGACGGTCGGCGTGTTCGTGGTAAGACGAATAACCGCAATCCAACGAAATCCACAGCAATTAGGTTACACTCGACAGGACATTGCCGAGCTCGACTTTTGGGCAGATCGTCTAAAGAAATGCGCCGTAGTACAAAGCAGTGTGCAAAGTAGTAGATCGGCCAAAGTCGTGTAGTACGCCTTCAATTTGATCTATTCGCAAAATTGCATGTCATTTCTCGGACGCGAACTTATTTAAATGAGCTGCATCGACGGAGGCACGTATTGCAACCCACCAAAATCCATTTTAGTTTGGCTCAAATTCACCACAAATCAGCTGCACAAAACTCCAAACATTTTTGAATGTAAAACTAAGCTACATGTAAAATTTACCCAAAGAATATCGCGCGATTCCGCTCGCGAGTTCTCGCAAAGAACTGCAATAGATTGCATCGGCCCGGGCCAACACCACAATCCACCGCAATCCGCTGCCTTCCACTGAAAATAATACGTAAGAAATCCTGTGCGAAAAGCTCTTTTTTGATTGCATATGATACACTCTGCAAAAATTGTTCCCATAACATTTCACTTGCTTTGGCAAGGCCGTTCTCGTGCAATGTGCTGCAATCAAAATTGCAATAGCCCGAGCCAATACAGTAATCAACTCCAATCCAACGCATCCAATGCAAAACGACTAAATAATCATTGCACCGAGCTCCAGTTTATATTGCCTATTAAGGCGTACTGTTTTTTGTGCCCGCCTTCTTAAAATGAAATGAAAAACTGCATCCGCGAACTCTGGCAATACGCGACAATCGCAAAAATTGACCTGCGGAAATATCGCAACCCACTCTAATCCACTGCAAATCGTTCTCAAATCGCCAACGTGAAGCTCTAAATTAAATTGAATTGTTTAAGACTAGACTCAGTTAAAAGTGCACCCACAAACTTTCGCTTCATTATGGATACGCGTTGTCATGCAATGCACTGCAATCGGCTGCAACGGCCCTGTCCCTTACTGCAATCCACCGAAATCCACTACAAAGCGACCAGAGCGCATACACTAGAAGCTCTAATTATGATTGCACGCTGCTTTACTTCTCGGTTATTGTTTACTCGCATAATTTACTCGCAATGGCTCGGTTTAAAGCAGCAATCCACTGCAATCCGTGGCACATCGACCACAAATTGGATGCGCGAAGCCCCAATTGTAATCGCATTTGACGTTTCATTGCTCTCAAAGTGAAACCGTAGAATTGTAAAATTGTTTGCATGTTAATGTCAACAATGCACGGCAATCTACAGCAATGGCTGGAGCCAAACCACAATCCTTAGGCAAATGGAGAAGATATTGGCTGCATGAAGCTCCAATTCTCATTCCACGTAGCATCTCAGTGGAGGCGCACATACTTTCAATCCAAGCTGTGCGTTCGATCTCGGGCATTGCATATCAATCGAAGGCAACGGCCGGGCAAATACAGCAATCCATTGCGATCCATTGCAAATCACCAAAAAGTGGCTGGGCCAAAATAAAATTTTTCTACGTGTCACAGCGCACTGTGTTTAAAGTGAAATCACATCCTTTCAACCAAATGCGCACGCACAATCGCAAGGAATGAATGGCAATCGACAACAAAGGCCCGTGCCAATGGCCCACCTCGCGGCGGCGAATCGACGAGAAATTGGCAGCAGCGATAAGCTCCAATTGTCATTACATGTAACATTCCGCTGCTTTCAAAGTGAAGCCGTAGCATTTATTTTCAAGCTGCTTTGCTCAATATCCGCCAGCAATGAACGGCAACCGATAGCAATTGCCCGGCCTAATACTACAATCCATAGCATTCCGCAAAAATGCTATGAAACTGGTTTCTTAATGCTAAAATTTCGAATGCATATTACAAAGCACCCTGTTAAAAGTGCAACCACATAGTCATTTTTTACCAGTTGTTCTCGTAAAATGTCGGGCAATGCATCGCAATCTGTGGCAATGGCTTGAATTGAAGCAGCAGTCCATTACTATCCAGGGCAAACAGACCCCAAATTGGCTTCGCCAAGCTCCAATTGTCATTGCATATAACATTTCACTGTGTTCATGTTCAAAGTGAAACTGTAGAACTGTATTTGCCCATTTATTGTCAATAATGCACGTCAATCGAGATCACTGGCAGCGGCCAATACCGCAATCCGTGGCAAGTCAAAGGGAAATCGGCTGCACCAAGCTCCAATTGTTGTTCCACCTAGCATCTCCCAGAGCACGGGCATGCTTTTAACCCACTCTGTGCGTTCAATCTTGGGCAATGCCTAGCAATAGACAGCAATGGCCAGCGCCATCACTCCAACCCGCGGCTAATCGACGAGAAATTGGCAGTGCAAAGCTCCAATTGCCATTGCATATAACATTTCGCTGCGTTCAAAGTGAAATCATGGCATTTTCAAGCTGCTTTGCTCGTTAATTGTCAGCAATGCACGGCAATCGACAGCAATGATCAGGGCCAATAAAGTAATCCGTGGAAAATAAAAAACAATGTTATCTTGTTGTTTATTGAGCATGCTACCCCTAACCATTCGATCGTGCTTCCTTTGCAGCAAATGTAAAGTGTCTAGAAAGAGATTGAGTTGTTATTATTAAGATTGGCTTCATGAAATTGTAATTCTCATTCCACGTAATATCTGACTGTGCGCGCGAATAATTTGCACCCATTGCGTACGGTCAATCGACGGCAAGGCATGGCATTCGACGGCAATGGCCCAGGGAAATGCACCAATCCATAGCGGTCCGTTACAAATGGACCGACAGTTGCTGAGAGAAGCTCTAACTTTTCTCGCGTATTGCAGCACACTACATTAAAAGTGCAACTGCATCCTTTTAAACAATCGCGAACGTACAATTGAGGGCACTGCACGGCAATCGACGGGAATGACCCATCGATTGCTACCGCAATCCGTTTCAAGGACCTTTCGAATAGGATTTCTTTCGTTTCGCGACAGAATTCAGCGGATTGCGATATTTGCCGACGGGCCGGACGACGTTTGCCTGGCCCGGGCCGCCGCTGCAATCTCATTTCAGCGGCCTTCGTGAGAACGCGCGAGCGGAGTCGCGAGAAATGTTCTGGGCGCAGCATTTTACATGTAGCTCAGTTTCATATTAAAAAACTTTTTGGAGCTTCGCGCACACCTGATTTGTGGTTTACTCGAAGTGGATTGCGGTGCAGGCCTCAGTCGTGGCAGCTCATTTGTACAAGTGTGCATGCGCTCAACGACATAAAATTTGATGAAATCAAAGATGTACCGCAATATCAGCCCAAAATTTGAGCTCGGCATCGCCAATGTCCGGTCGGCTTTAGCCTAACTAGAGTGAATTGTGGGAATTCTTCGAACCCGCGCTCGAGCGCCAGATAAAGCCGCCGGCAGGCCGATCCGCTCCCCGGCGGGAGGAGCGGCGGAGGGAGCGGCGAGGACTCTCTATGCTCGGCTGTGAGTGAGGTCAGTGCAAGCGCGGGCTCAGCCGCGCCAGCCGACTTTCGGGCCTACACTGGGCTGTGAGTGAGGTCAGTGTGGTTTGTGTTTCTATGTATTCATGATTCGATCATAGGCACTGGGCTCGCCGGCACACTGCCAGTGCAGGCAGACCGGTAAAAGTGCCCTAAACCACCCCAGGGTCAAACAGCTGGTGGCTGTGGCCTAGGGACAGGCCGGTGGTCAGCTGTGGTCTGGCGGCTGAGGTTTATCCACAGGCCGGCGGCTTTGTCCTCCCGCCAACTCACGGGATGAGTTGTAGTTGGGAGGGAGTGGGGAGGAGGGAACGCCAACCTGGGAGAGGGGAGTCGAGTGGGAGAAGGAGGGGCCGGAAGGAGCCGTGCGCCCTTGGGCTCCGTGCGTGGTAATAAGCTGTCGGTGCTGGGCAACGGCCGGCTCTCTGCTGTGCGAATCAAACTACAGCCAGTGCAAGCTCACGCTCAGCTGCGTCAGCCGACTTTCAGGCATTCACCGCAAAACAAAGATGAAGATTTCCGTAATTTTTCATGGATGCAAGCTAGTCTACCCCCATAACGAGCTAAGTATGTCAGTTCGGTAGTGAGTCCGCGACGTCACATTGGCACAGACTCCTTCGTGATGTAATTACAGTAGGTACGTCGCGGTACAGCTAAGACGAGAGTGAAAAATTAGAGGGGGATAATCGCTAATTGGCACAAGCAGCTGTAGCATGCAATCTTATAGTTTAAACCAGACATTGAGCAGACCTGGGACTTTAATAGGGTTGTTCGAAGCGTAGCCATAGCATTCCAGCAGCTTTCACTCAGCCTTTAGTGTCGCCCAACGTAACGACTGGCGCCTTCGCCGCTTTCGCTTGAACCAGCTGAATATGCGTATTGGAAAGCTGCCAAAGTGAGCGTATCGAGACGGAAGTCGTGTTAAACCTGCTTTTGTAGTGCGATGGACGTGCATAAATATATTCTTCAATAAGAGGTTTACTAGGTAATCTGAACAGGGCTTACTATGTAGTTAATATAAAGTATAAGCTGGGCTACCAGTGGGGAGAGCTCACCAGCTACGTCAGTAGTTTTGATAATTGTCGAGGATGCAGTGTCGATGCGATTTTTGAGATGACATGCCGGCCCTCAAGGCGTAGCAAGGAGTGGGCAGGGGGAGATGTCCCCGGGCGTAAAGGCCCAGAGTGCACCAAAAGCCGCGATGGATGGCACACTAGGCAAGGCGGTTGCTTTCCACGACCTCTGTCCCGAGGTCGTGGGTTCGGATCCTGTGGTGAGTGATTCCTTATCGCCGCTGCAAGCGGTGGTGATAGCAGTAAAGGCTCTTCTGTCGCTATACAAAAAGAGACTGTTGAATCAGTTAGAATTTATTTTTGCTTATTAAAAGCAAAATGGATTGTGCGTGTTTTTTAAATATCATGTGAGAATATCAATCTTGATTTCAAGCACGTCCTTGTTTCAATGGACTTAACTATTGCTGGCTGAGCTAGTTAAGCACGTTTACAGACTTAGACCAAGCTGTAGCTTGACGCTCTGGAGGCTCACATGCGACGACACGGAAACCCCGAACAGGGCTTTAACCATCATTTATTCGACTGACGCTGGCAGCGAAATAAGCACGCGGCCGTTCACCCCTCCGTCCGCTTTCCAAATGCCCTCCCGCTCGCTCGCCCCCAACCTGCCTGCCACAGGCGGGCTGTGTCGCGTCAAGGGCGAGCCAGCGTGCCGTGGCTGAGCACCGACACCCTATTAGACCAGACGGAAGCTACGTTACTTAGCTGGCTGTGCTACGACAGTGCAGCAGTCTTGTCTGGCTACTTTTCAGGTGTCATAAAGAGTATACGTCCATAAATGAGGAGGCAATTTTTCTAAGCTGGGATAACTCCAGCTTGAATGCGAGAGGAGTTCACGCTGCAAGTCAAGATTCCGATGCCATTAGCTTTTTTTTTAGAACAATAGAGAACACCCACTTATTCTTTTCAAGATCAACTCTGAGGTATGAAGAACTGAAGGAAGTCTTGGCCATCACTGTCAAGCATGATTCTTCAATACTTTTGGATTGCAAGAGTGGAGGCTGTAAAAGCTATCACTGAACAGCACTGCGGCTCTTTTGGAGCACTTGTCTAAGAATACAGGAGGAACAATTGACACAAGAAATGAAGCTGACAGTCTCCTAAATTGTATTTTAAACATTTAATTTTTGACTCTGTTGCCATTTTTGTACAGCCCGAAGGAAGATAGACTAAGTTCATGAAATACTACTTGATCCAAAGACAAACTTCAAAAACGCCTCTTATGACCTTTACTCTCTTGAGATTGTGTTGTCAAGACTTCGGGAAGACTCGTGCCAAGAATAACTACTAGATGCCAAAAAGAGATGCTAACTGTGGGTAATTTTAGTTGAACGATAACTTTGCCGAAGGACACGGATGCCTGGAATACTCTTTCAGTGTGTTGGTCACACGGCAGATACGGAGATTTCAAGAATCATGAAAGATATCATAGACTATCTACGACAAGAAATTACAACTAGGTTTTACCAGGTCACATATCTTGATGCCAAATACGGTTTATTGATGGAAGTTGAGAGGCTTTTGAAAACATTTGGCACGACCAAAATCCGCCAGCAATGTGTAGATTTTGGATATTTGTATTGTTTAGACATTGATGGAACAGAGCTGTACAAAAAATGCGTGCTTTTGAAATGCTTCTTGCCACAGGTCATAACTCGGCACTAAAGACACCACTAGAACTCATGCCTTTCATTGTCGGTTATGGAGAAGAAGATGTGTTTCTTAATTTGAGAGTAGCCATGCAGTTTATTCTTACCATAGCTGTATCAGTTGGCAGTTGGGAACGTTCCTTTAGGAAGTTAAAGATAATCTTGTCTTATCTGAGAGATGGATTAAGATCCACTCTCAGATTTGGCTTTGTCAAGCATAGAAAAATAAATACCAGAAAATAATGAATTTCAAACTGTAAAAAATCAGTTTGCCACGTTCAAGACCACAAAAAAGTCACGTAAGTTAAAGCTGTGATAGCTACGTTGTACGTGTACTAAAGGTAATACTCACTAACTCAACGGCTCTCCTGACTGCTATGCTTCCCACTTTCTCTTTGTTGGGTGAGATAAAGTCTGTTGGATACCGAATGCGTACCGAAAGCCGCTTAGGCTGTGAGTGCGCTATACAAAACTCTCATGTGCAACACCCATATAGTCTTTATGACTTTGTGGAGTTACAGACGGAGATACATACATTCATACAAATTCCTGGACTCAATATGCCTGCTAGCGCGTGTCTTTCACATTTCTTCTGTGATAGAGCTATTTTGAAGCAATTTTTGTCAAAGGTAGGGGGTGCCATTTTTAGCTTGGTTCCCGGGCGCCGAAAAGTCTCACTACGCCTCTGCCGGCCCTTGAGTGGGCAAGCGCAGAATAGACTTTTGTAGAGCAATTGAATGAGCACCTTTTGCGGGAGCGTTCCGTCCGGAGTTTTGCACTGACGGCAGGAAATATAGCATCGAACCATTTCGGCATTTTGAATGATTTTCGAAGCGTTTGTTCAACGGCTATCGTGACTTTGTCAGCTTCAACGGCTACGGTAACTTCTGCGGCCGGCCTCTCGACTTCAAGAGTCGGGTCGAGCAGAGTCGCCTCAACCGGGGTAAGTGGACGGTGCTTTCTACTATACAGTGCCTTTACCTTTGTCTCGGGTCTTGCAAAGATATTGTGGACAGGAATCTGGCTGGACTGAGGGAACCGGCAGATGCGGCCAGCAGACCGGCAGCTGCAGGCTGGGTCTACGGCTGTGTCGGCCGGCCTGCGAGTCTGTATCTGAGCTGGCGTGCGAGGCCAAGGCCGCATCGGCCTCCGTAGTGATGGCCACTTCGGCCACGACAAAGTGTCAGCGGCTTTTGAGACGAGGAGAGTGTGTGAGGCGCTGGCCAGACCCGATACGGCCTGAGAGATGACGGTGGGAGATGCGACAGGAGACGGTGATGCGACGGCAACGATCGAGATCTTTGGGGTGAAGGGAAGAGGCGCAGCACTAACCCCTTAGCATGAGTGGAGGCCGCCCCAGAGGTGCCTCAGAGCCGGTTGCAGGTAGTGCTCTTGCACTGCGCCTCCTCAGATCGGCTGTGTGCACATAGTCACGTGCCTTCAATGACCAACGATAACGTTGTTGGCCGGTCAATCACTGACGTACTGCTTGGCCTACATATCAGTATTATGTCAGACTGTTCGCTTGGGCGGTGTGGTATTTTTCTCTTTTGCCATGCTCGCCTCAACCGTTGAAGTCATTGGGCATTTTTAAGAAGAATGATAGCAGCGATTAGCAGGAAAATAACTCAAAGAAAAATGCCTCCTTGCCCACATTATTCTCTGTATGGGCGCTAGCTTGGCTACCACATTGGATGTCAATTGACGCCAGTCGTTCGTTACTCCCACTTTTTAGGTGGTTGAGACACAACACTTACTGCTGCTCTGATTCTTGAGCCTCTTGCTGGTGCGGAGTGAAGAATAGTGAGGCTCTGCAAAACTTTGGTAATTATAAGCGCTGCCATATTGTATGTGACTATGCAAAGACGAGAGACTAGAGTGCTCCACAAAGTCATCTCCATTCACACATGAGATGAGATGTGTGACTACAGTTTTGATGACAGCAGTACCGTTTCAAGAATTTACGAGAGGGTAGCCAATAGTTTCCGCAATATTAAGGACAGGCATTATGACTTTGTAAAATGCTGAAAGCCGACGCCCTTTCTTAGCATTTGCAGTCCCCCTGGGGGACAGTGAGGTCAGATGATGCCATCTCCCTGGCTTAAGTTAGAAATCTCCTTAAAGGCCATGGAAAATTTGGATAGTAAGCTCCCTAAGGCAACGTTGCCTCAAAAATACAAAAATTAAATAAAATAATAGCTGATTTAACAGCCTGTTTTTGTAATCAGCAGAAGAGCCTTAAAGGCTATCACCACCGCTTGCAGCAACAATAAAGGATCTGTCCACCGCAGGATTCAAACCCACGACCTCGGAATAGAGATCGTGAAGAGCAACCGCCTTACCCAGTGTGCCAACACGGCTCACCTAAGAGACGTATATGCGATAGCAACAGATCTCGTTTTCGCGATTGCTACCAATACAACTTGTGTGGGGAATTGAAGTACAGAGATAGCGCTATGTTATCTTACTGGGCACAGACAGCATAGTGAACAGAGCAGCAGCAGCATCAAAGGTAACTCAGTTGACTTCATCTGGATTCCCTGGACACATTTAGCCAAGTTTAGCTGATCGCTATACGATCGATTCACATGTTTGGGGCATGTTTCGTTGCTGTTTGAATTCAGCGACAGATGGGGTTAACCGTTTTTAAGCGTGTCTTGCTCTTTGGCTTAGCCCTCCGTTAGGATCGCTGGCATGACTGTGAATGAGCTTACTTTGCACTGTCCAACAGTCCTCTACCTGTTTTAAGACAAGCATGGTTACGATCACTTTTATTGTCGTAATTAATATCAAAATTAGACACAACCAAGAGTAGCAGCTTCGAAGCAAAACCTAACCAGATTGCAGTATACAATAAATCGTGGTGCCCCAGAGGTCACTCGAACCGTATCCAACTATTTTGCTTTGCTTCTAGGCAAACGGAACCAAGTGAAGTCACACACTGAAGGAACCAAGCCCATTACGTAATGGTCTTCGGCTGAAGGATGGCTTTAAGCCTACTAAATACCTTCTTGGTACCTTTTTGTAGCAGACGATTGTGCAAATTACACAACGAGTTGCCATACTATGCCCAAACCTTGATGCTATCCCTTTGCTCTTTTTGTCCCCTCTAGTCAATGAACTTCTGTAGTTGAGAAATAGCAAAAAGTTAAAATGCCATTGATGAACATGCATGTGGCCCATTCAGTTGTTTCACTATTGCGAGGGTCAAGCGAACTGATCGTACGACACTTAAGGACAGCGATTCAACTAAACATTGTTTCCACTCTCCGGAGAACTACAAGCCTATTGCATGACAGGAAACCCATACCCCCTATGAGCTACTACTGCTACTACTAGCTAATACTGCAAGAAATCATATGCAGGTACCCCTAAAAGGTCGAGTGAGTTCCAGTAAGCTAACGATTCCTCTAACTAAATCCTATCTAACCCCGACAAGCTCAGACACAGTCCACCATACTGATAACTGTATCAAATCATGCCAATACGTACTTCCGTTCACGTACAGGCAAAAGAGGAGAAAATTGTATTAGTAAGCACAGTCCTGAGTGCGAAAATGCACTTACAAATGGCAGCTCACCGATGTTAAGGTACTTGATAGCGGGCAAGCATTGACTGCAAATGACATTTTTATGTCTGTACATCGATACGTGCCAGATAGAATGAATTAAGTCACATTCCTTTGTAGGTAAATTTGGAAGTAGTAGGGTCTCCGATAACTGCTGAAAAATTAGAAAAGCAAAGGACATTTCCGCCTATACTTGAAGAAATTTTGGGCCTACATTTGTCGGCCAATGACATTGTGTAGCATTCTAAGCAGGCGCTTGAATTGCGAGCAGTGTGAATACAAAAATGCTAAGAAGCAATTTTACCAGGTAAAATGGAAATTGTATTGTCTTTTTAATCTGGAAAAGGATAATAGGGCAAAAAAAGAAGCTTAGCCCTGAAGGACAGGCAGTGTTGCTAGACAGTTTTTCCTGACGAAGGAGAGTAGGCAAAGAAAATCAGCTAATAGATAGTTACCCCTAGCCAGTCACACTCTTAAAGATCGCCCAGTTAAAACTATGGCTTTCTAAAAAGAAAAACTTTAGATAACCTATTATGGGCTCCAGACCGAGCCTATTGTACGCTGGCTGACTGGCCAAGAGTTATGCGGCTTAGTGAATCAAAGTTTGCTATTTTCACTGAGCGGAAAGTAGGGAAGGAAAGTGTAAAATAAAAACTTACTGAGATTACCATTTCTCTAAGTAAAATTTCGAAGATGACATTGACGGTCCGGAACTGGTACACGGCCACTGGTACCTAACATCGTGTTTAGTACCAGGTATTGCAAAGCAGCATTAGCATTTCAACATCTATAAAGTACTATGACAAATGCGATGGCTTCAAGAAGACCTCGATGTTCTCTTGCATTACGACGAATATCATTATGCTCTGAATTTTGGCAAGATAACTTTTTGAAAATGGTCCAGATTGCTGGTTTCAACTTCGCTGAGCTGCAGGACCACTGTCAAGCATGAGCCCGTGCTTTGGATCTAATTTCGCGATCGTTGGCTGTAGTACTATCTATGAAGATGTCTCGTTTGAGCTTGAGATTCTTGCTGCTGTGATGCTTGACTCATCGAGATGCTCACGAAGATAGAGAGTTGCCAGGTTCAGGCTGCTCAGTAAGTTCAGTTCATGTAAAAGAAGAGTACAAGTAAACCGTCTTAAGTCTGCAGCAAACCTTAAATTCGTAATCGGTAATCTGTTGGCATGGAGATTAATCAGCTCAGCTTGTGTCATCGGCTGCACCATATTCATCCTATTAAGAAAGACGAGTAAAACAATTCACTTGAAAATTTTGATAATCATAGGGTATTTTAATGGTTGATTCATTATTATATCATGGGTCATATAAGTCAATATGAGCTTGACTTTGAAAGCTTCACTTGATGTCGTCTTTTGGGGCTATCGAATGAAGGCCAGCCTGGTGGGGGAGGTGGGTGTTGTGGTAATACACTCCCTTTGCAGCAAATGTCAAGCGCCCAAAAAGAGATTGAGTTCTATGAGGGCGCTTTATAAAGTGCATTAGCATTATTATTATTAATTTTGGTAAGGCTATATGCCGGCTGTAGGTAGGTATATCGGCAGATTAATGTGTAGCCATATGACTAAAGTAAGGCAGAGTGAATGCCAGTGTGAGTTACTGGCAAAACGTTAGAGTGTGCAGAACAATACATGAAGAAGCATGCTCAAGAAAAGGAGAGGTGTTAGTGCCTGAACCTATATGGCAACAACTAATATTTAAAGATAAGGGACAGAGAAGTGCCAGCTTTCGGGGTAAGGCCTTTTGAGTCAGACCAATGGTGAGCCAGAGCTCGCTCCTCTTTAGTACTCTTGTGATGATCGATAAATATTCAAGCAACTTAAAAAGATCCATTCTTCTTTTGAAATACCTTAGATATTCACAATTCAGTTTCAGAATTAGAGAGGCAGATACATAAAAACTGTTTTATGTACACCTACAAGAAGAGCTCTAGTACGATCTAGCCAGACTCTATAGGGCCAATGCTGCCCTGATCACCTGTCTCGCTTAGTAAATTTAATTTGCCACGTGTCAACACGAGATTTATGGCCTAGTGATACTTCATATAAAGCCTTCGCAATTGGCTACGTCCTCGGTACTCCTGTGGCAAGGTGCTACCACATTCATGTGGCCATCTGGCGTCTCCCTCCATTCATGAAATCCTAGACTATCGGAAGGCTTGATGCTTTTGCTGCAGGTTTTCTCAGAAGTGGAATAGATGAACAATAAAAGTAAAAGATAATGTGTACACTCATCGATGACACACGGACTGGTAGATACCTGTAGCAGGCGTGGTTCAGGTCAATGCTTGCAAAAACTAGTTTGGTGCAGATCTACAGTGCCACGGCTGCAATACTAAAATGGCCGAGATTGAGATTTTGGAAAGCTGTTTTATCACCAGCAAGCAAATGCTTCACCGATAGGCATCTTTCAAAAAACAGTTGTAGTGACATCGGTGATTATATTGAAAGCAGATGGGGTGGTGACGCAATCTTAATGACAACAGTAGCAGCATTAGCAAGGCATGGCATGGCATACCAACAGCAGAACACAACACAGACGTAGCAATGAGTAGTGAAATGATGCCCTCAGCAGCAAATGAAGATGAAGTAGTGTGACTGGTGCTGTTTTTGTGAGAGCTGGTGTTATATTTATCTAATTGAAGACAATCACTGTCACTCTGCTGTCATCGAAGTTCCATTTTTGTATTCTTGCCTCCCGACATCAAACGTCAAAAGTGTTTCTTGTCGGTTGCAGAATTTTCTTCCAAAAAATGAAGTTCCTGCGGGAATCGTACACGGAAACTGATATAGCTGAGACCTGTTTAAAGCATATGCTTGTTGCTTGACCGTAGCGCGTAAGAAATTATTTCCTATGGACATATTCACGGTTACTACTTCAAGCTGTACCCCCACGGGCCCGGCCACACCCTCAACGTGGGCTGAGGTATTAGCACCGCTGACTGTTAGTAACCTCCCTATTTGCCGTGATTGTGCGTTCCTATTATTATTCACTGTCCTCATTCAAATGCATACCTTGTTATTGTTGCAGTTGTGTAAGGCTTGTGAATCGAGCATTTTGCATAGAAAACCACCTACTCGAAGCCAGTGCGGAGGCAAGAGTTTGGTATTCCTAGCAGTGTCACGAGTCACCATGCGCGATCTGGCTCAAGAGCTGATGTGAATCACTCTAAACTTATTGGTCATTAGGCCTAGTGTAACATCGGTAGCCCATCTTAAAGATTGTCTTTGGAGCTCTCGGTCACTATGCATACAACTCCTAATACCACACGTCAGAAGTATTGACGGAAATTGACCTGTTTGTTTTGACCGAGACCTAGCTGGAATGGACTTACAATTCTACCATAACCCAGCCAATCCAAACAGTCTTCTGCTTATTAAATACCCCTAGATCAATAAATATAAATGTAATTACTATAATTAATTTGTATAGCACCCTTAGAGAACTTAATCTCGGTTCAGGCGCTTCAAATGTGCCTCTGGGCCCACGCCCTTGGTCATCAAACACATTCACCTTGACTTTCGTCGAGGCGAGCACCTTAACCACCGGGCCAAACGATCAATCAAAACTGGTGGGGAGTGTGTGAAACTGATGTTACCGCACGCTCCTTCCTAAATTTCAAGCCATTTGCATTCCCCTTCCGAAGCAGCCTATCGAGTCTCTTGTTTCTGATTCCCTCCGACGACAAGCTGTCAATGGTGGCAGTAATATATCACCTCCTCCAGGTACCGAGTCCTCATTATCTCAAATTTCTCCGATGTTATTTCGATTCTGTGCGAAAAATCAATCTTTCCTCGTTATGGGTGATTTTAACTTTTATTTTGACAACCTAACTGACGCCTTGAGTGCCCAATTGTGTGCACTTACTGAATTATTTTCTCTTTGGGCTAGCTTTGCTGCACGACCCCACACACGACTACAGTCACACTCGATCAAATATTCTCCCACAAGTGTATGCTTTCGTTCCCTTTTATTACGAAGTTCTGCTAATCTGACCACATTCGGATCTCACCCAGCCTACAGTATGTGCCCTCTTCCGCATCTAGAATCATCTGTGAATCGCGAAGCCTCTGCACCATTGACACCTATGCCGTCCGTAAAAAAAATCTTCTTCTCCCCTGCTGCTCAGTCAATACCCCTTCCGACCGGTCATAATTGGTTGAATGCTTCAACACGACACTGGCTGACGTTCTTGACGAATGTTCACCTTTGGCTAAGTAGATTATAAATCCTCGCTCAGACGGCCTATTGTTTACCGAAGACTTTAAACTTTCCAGGTCTACTAAACGCATGCTTGAATAAGCCTGCAAAAGATCAGGACTGACATCGACAAGCATATAAGGACTACTTTAGATCATACCAATCGATCCTGGCAAAGGCCAACTCTAGCTTTTACAAAACTATTGTTGAATCACAGAGGAGCAATCGGAAAATGCTTATGTCTACCGTTAACCATAACATTAACCGCTTCTGGGTTAGGCCCTTACCTAGACATTCGTGTGGATATCTAGCTGATCGCTTCTCTAGCTTCTTTGTCAGCAAGATAGTCAAGACCAGAGAGCCCATCGCTAAGCGAGATAGACAAGATCATAATACATCCATAAGGTAGCAGTATCCCCTCTGGACTCATGTCCCTCAGTAGCAACCCTACAGGACACCTCATACTCAGTTCCATGGAGCACCTCAAAGTCTACATTCAAGGAGACCACGAGTGATCTCATTCTTAAGTTCATCTCCGAGTCAATGAAGACTACTATTCCTCTAAATCATATTCCCACTCATCTACTTCTACGATACATAGATATGTTGCTGCCATGCACAAAGTAACATAATAAATATGTTCTTAACCTCAGGTCATGTCTTTGCACCTTTCAAAAAGGGCTGTAGTTTCGCCGCTATTTAGGAAAGCAACACTAGACCAAGAGAACTTGAGCAACTTCTGCCCAGTCTCTGTTCTCCTGTTCCTATCAAGGACACCGGGACGAATTATGGCTGACCAGCCGAACTCTTATATTGAAACTTCAAACGCAGCAAATAAATTCTAGTCTGGTTTTAAATATAATCACTGTGCAGATTGATCATGGTTTTGAGTGTATCTATACCTTTTCAGAAATGTAGGCTTGATAAAGTCTCTCAGCTTGTTTTGCTTGATATTTCAGCAGAGATTGATACTATTGACAATAAAGTCCTTCTCGAGCGCTTCTTATACCATCTGGGCTTCACTGGCACCACACTGCAATATTTCAGGTCCTACGTCAATGGTAGACTCCAGAGTATTGATGTGAATAGACAAAAATCATCCGGGTAACTACTTAAGGGCAGGGTACATCAGCGCTCTGTGCTTGATGTTGTGTTACAGTGGCTCCGGCGGTGGCAGCTCTAGTGGAAGTCTCGCGGAGGCACAGCGAGCGAACGTGAGGGGGTAAATGAGACTCTTTATCACTCTCAACGCGTACATATACAAAAGCTCGCGAATCGCAGCAGACGACAAAAAATATAACATGCATTAGTGGCCTTACGCTGCGCTGCGTCAATGGCTTAACTATTGGCCAGAGGCGAGGCATGTACGTTAGTGTCAAGGCACTTCGCTAATTACAACAAAAGCCACAGACCCACATAACATTGGTTCGCTTGTTTTCATATTGTATACTCTCCCTCTTGCCGATGTGATTGCCAAGCACAATCTAGGCTTTCACTTCTATGCAGATGACACTCAGTTATACCCTTTCTTTCATTCCTTCCTGCACCCCAGCACGTAGAGTTCTCTCGACTCTCTTCCTGCATATGGCTGATACCCGCACGTGGATGGCAGCAAACGCTCTCAAATTGAACGGCGATCAAATCAACTTTCTAATAATGGGTAAGCCAAGAATAACTCAGAAAATTGGAATTGGCTCAAAATCGGCTCTGCCAGCATATCTACCGTTGAATCTGCACGAAATCGTGGTGTCTAGTCACGGCAGGCAGTGGGAATCTCGCAGTAGGCGACTCGTAAAGCGACGCGGCAGCTTCGCGGCAGCGGCCACTGGCCCCATCCCGGCGTTTCCCTTCGGGGTGGGCGCAGCTGAGATTTGTGGGCGCTCTGGGCCGCTGGAAAAGAGGCAACTCCGAGCACCCTAGCCGATTACTGAAAAGGCTGGGACGACGGGGACGCAGCCGCGTCTTCTTCTTCCGTCACTTCCGTCAGAGCCGCGTAAGGGCATCTCGATCGATCGGTCGAAATTTGAAGCCGCCTGCGAGACGCGGTGGTGCGGCGGCGGCGCGGCAGCGGCGCTCCGGCGGTCTTCTCTCGCAGGCGGAGTTCTCCGGCGCTCCCGGCGGCCGGAGAACTCCGATTGCGCCCCTTCAAACCGAACCGGTTGCGTCGAGCAGTCCAGCACGGCCGCCACGCGCCGTGTCCCTGCGATCGACTGCTGCTGGCAAGGCCGAGCGAGGTTAAGGCCGCGGTCGCCTCCAAGGCTCATTCCTAGCTACGACCCCGAGGCCCGAGCGCTCCCGCTCTCCTCGCCCCGTGAGCTCCTCCGTCGGCGGCCGTCTGCGGCCGTCCAAGCCGGGGCAGCAGCTACGCGTCTAGCGTCGACTAGCGACGACTTTTCTCGGCTTGCAAGTCGAGGCTCAGGACGCATCTGTTCCGGTCCAGCTTCCGGTCCTTTCGCGCCGGCGAACGCGTCCGTCCTCTCTCGTCGTGCCAGCGGTGCTAGTCGTGCTTAGCGTGCGCACCCGAGCGTCATTCAATGAAAGCTATTTGCCATAGGTCTTATTAACCGGTGGCGCCGAGTGTCTTGGTGTTTGATTTAGCGCGCTGCTGGCCCAAGCAGGATAATAGTTTGCTTTTGCATGCTTGACACCGCGCACGTCACTTGCTTGATCTTGGCTACGGATTCTCTTGCAGCGAGTTCTAAAGTGTCTTGAAAGAGACTGGGTTATCTTAGCGCTTCTTACGTATCTGTCAGTACCCCTGTGCAACGTAATTTTTGTTCCTACGAAGTCACCGTTATTTCCCTATCGCTAATGCCTCAGAAGTACAGAAAATGGCCATTATTTCCTTCAAGCTTTGATTGCATTATCAGAACAGTAGTAGTAGTTTGAAATTAGCCGAGTTCAGACGATACAACAACCATTTGGGTCTCGTCGTTTAAATTTAATAAGTGAAGAGCGCCAAATGAGTCGAATTTAACGTGCACTTACTTTGAAGTCGTGCAAAAAGGACCGCTCAAATCTGACCTATTCCGCCAACAGCCGAGAAAGGACACGTTGGAAGCACTTGAACGAGGCGGACTCGTCGTCGTCTAGAAACGCCGTGAGAAATGGCTCGACGACGACTACGACGATGACGACGACGCCTAGCTTGACGCGCGGCAGTGAGAGCCAGCCCCTTCGAAGGGTCCACCGGCCACTCCCGCTCGATGCCGCTCTTCCCCCTGCAGAGAGAGAGCTCGGTTCGCCGTGATCAGTGGCCTCTTGTGACAGCGCGTCCTGGCTGTCACAAGAGGCGGAGAAAACTAGAGCAGCACGCGGAGTCAATTCGCCGTCGCAGCGCGCAGCAAGGGCGCTCGCACGCACGGGCTCGCGAGACGACTGCGGGAGAGCGGAGCGTGCGCGCGCCGGGCGCTCCCGCGGGTCCGGCTGCGGCTGCGAAGGCCAAAGACGCGGAACGGAGGCCAAAGCGCTGCAGTGTCTTTCAAGGCGGTAACCTGGGGCTGTCCGCTTCGAACAAAAGATCAATCGAACAGACGGAGGAGCAAGCGATTCCGGTCTCGTAGGAATTGACCTAGTTTATCAAAAAAACAAGAGCACAATTTCGGGAACGAGGCGAGTTGAGCGATCTTTCCTGGAAAAGGACGGCGGAGCTTGCGGCTTTGATCTGAGGGCGCGGACCGCGAGGGGACGGCCATCGCCGATGCCCGAAAGCCCTACTTGAGGGCTGAAGTATTACGGCAACTGCCGGCCACCCAATTGCTTGCCCAGTTGTGAGGCCAATCTTCTCCGTCAGCTACGCCCGAATGTATACCCGTCTTATTGTCCTAGACAAAGGACTCTTCACTCCCACCGCCTAGGCTAATCTCATGAACGCTTCTCTCTCTGCCTGCAACTAGGCCTGATGTCGGACCTCCCCATCTCTCCCTCTCTCTCTCTCTCTCTCTCTCTCTCTCTCTCTCTCTCTCGTGCTCTCTCCTCCGGTGGTGGAATAAATATTAATAACCTGATTTTTGTGTTGTTAACCATCAACAAACACGAGCGCCAACAAGTGGTCCCTGATGATTTCCTCATATAATAATAATAATGCATTTGATATAGCGCCTTCAGATAACTCAATCTCTTCCTAGGCGCTTTACATTTGCTACAAAGGAACCACGATCGAACGGTTAGTGGTAGCATGCTCAATAAACAATAAGATGGTTAGCGGTGACATGAACAAGGTCAGCACGAAAGAACCTACTCCAAAGAAACTGCAGAGATGGTTGGACAGCTGCCATGATAAAATAAAATAAAATGATAAAATAAGCGTACATGAGTCTTTCATTACAACTAGCCTTTTGCTGTCGTGTATGCTTCCTGCCGTGTAAATGCCATCGCGGTTGTCTTGACTTTACAACGCAAGGGATTTTGGACTCTTGGTGGCAGTCCCACGACTCACTGCTGCCCCGCCGGTCTGCTAACCTTTGGCGTAGTTGCTCCAAGCTCGCCTCGGCGACAGCTCTCGACGCTTATGGGGCAGCATCCCATTTGCCTTTTGGACATGACTCACTACTTGGCTTTCGCTATGATACGAGCACACGTCATTGCGTTTTGAGTTGCAACAGCCAGTCACCCCAGAGATGCCACCAAAAACTTATCGTCACCATGGCTACCTGATGTCTTCATGATTTTGTTGTCATACCTATCCTCTACCAGTCTCGTGCTGCCACTCATAAAGGATTCTTCATCAATGCCCACTAGCATCATCGCGCCAAACTGACCTGCCACCTGTTACAGTATATCGACCGTCCATGTCGGTCAGCAACTTGTCCTCTCACGCTCACGCTCAACAGTAGCTGCGCTGCTGCCACGACTGCTGCCACGAGTGCTGCCGACTACTGCCAGTCAATTCACATGTGACGTCAAGTTGAACCACGACGCATACCGTTAACGACGTCCTTCCAGCTCTGGGAGCCAACCGGGTGTCACTGCTCAAGGCGCCGACATAGCTTATTCCAAACTCTGCAATTGCAGAGGCGTCGGCTTCAGAGACGTCGGCTTCAGCAGGTGTGCTGCTGAAGCCTTTAGATCTCGGGACGTCACGGCGTCATGGCGGCGATGGGCCCTCGAGGCTTCGGCAGCAAGCATAGGGGGCTGCCGGGAGTGCCGAGCGTTCGCTGACCGCCGCTGCATTGAACGCTCGGACGTATATACTCTACGGCAGCGCTGCCGCCGGTCACGCCACGCAGGGCCCTGCAACAGGCGCGATACCCGAAGAGCGGGGGAAATGGCTGAGTGCAATTATCGGAGGGGGGACGGGTCCCAAGAAATGTGGAGAACAGGGCAGGTGTAGTGGCCAGAGAAGGACGGCAGACGACGATGGAAGGGGAGGGCGGGGCCTGAATGAAGCGTTCGCAGAGGAAGTACGATTCGACTGCCAGTATAAGCCCTTGACTGCTGCGACGATTAAACTCACTTGGTCAGCCAAACAGGCTAATTTCTTAGCAGCTGAGTAGCATTGTAGTCACTACGGACGCGATCCAGCGTAGCGTCATGTTTTGCTAGAGCGAGGCTGCTGTCTCAAAGGACCTACCGCACGAATGACGGCTGAAAGGGCTGAAGGGGCTCGGTGGCGGCACGTTGTGCCGCCGGCGTCATCGCGCTTACAGATTCTCTTGTCGGGAAGAGCGGCACTAAGAAAGCGGATTGCGATACAGAGGATGCATGCCTAGCTCCTCAATTATGAGAGGTAAGACATCGGAGGCGGGGCTCGCTCAGTCACGATGCTCTACCTCACAGTGACATCGAGACGCGTCTAATCTCAATAAGAGTGCTCCCACGGTGCAGGCAAACGAGCGAATTCAAGGCGTGCAATTGAGCTCGCGTCGTGGGGGTTTTCGACTCCAAATTCGGGAGCGCAGGATCTGCAAGCAGGACCAGCTCACTTCTACTCGGTGGCCCACGCCTGCCCACGCTGCACCTTAGCCAGGCACGGGCTCGTTGTGACCCTTTTCCCCTCTTTACTCATTCACATCTATCGCCATCTAAATCGGTCTCTTGTTCTCTCTCTCTCTCTCTCTCTCTCTCTCTCTCTCTCTCTCTCTCTCTCTCTCTCTCTCTCTCTCTCTCTCTCTCTCTCTCTCTCTCTCTCTCTCTCTCTCTCTCTCTCTCTCTCTAGATCTCTGCGTCTCTATCGGAGCTTCCGGGCCTACATAGAGGCACGATGCTGCACGCGAAAGCCTGATTCAGGGTGCCGCGGCGTCGGAGGCGCTTGCCGAACTGCTTTGGGTCGCCTGCTAAGCCTCGTCCACCATCACTTGCCCTATTGAGCCGTGATTGACGAGCCACCGCTAGCCAACGAGCGACCGGAAATCCGTTTGAACAGCGAGAGCTTTTTGAATACTCCGATGGATGCAGCGTCTAAGCAAGCGACAAGACTAACTAGCTCCAGTTGTGGAAAATAGTGCGCCTGCTGGATGAAGCTGAGCGCTGCCTGAGGCGCCGACTTCTGCGCCCGCATCAATGAGAAGAACTAGATCTAGGTAACATACGGATCGCTGTGCAAGATTGACTAGCAACCCGCTAACGAGCGGTCAACCTTGCTAGCAGGCCCCACCGCGACGAGAAGGCGGTGGCTCCACGCTGGGGAAGGCGGCGGTGGCAAGTGCAACATTGGTATTACTGCGGCGACGGTGGCAGCGGTGGCGGCAGCGGCGGCGGCGGCGTCAGCGGCGGCGGGGGCAGAAGCAGCAGCTGCGAAGCGCACTTGGCCACGCGTACTCTCTCCAGGACAGCTGACGAGCCGCGAAGGTCGGGCGCGAGCCTGAGCCCGCGCGCTCGCAGCGCGATCTTCGGATTTCGCGGGCGCAGAGCGAGGGCCGTCGCCGCTCTCGGGAGCGCGAGCCGACGAGTGGAGCCGTCGTCCATCGGCTGCGGCAGTGCGCGCACGGCGCGGCAAACTGGGAGCCGGCGCGCGAGCTCGAGCGAGCGCCTGTGCGCTGTCTCCCGGCGAGGCGCCGCACCCCAGCATCCGGGCTCGCTGCTACCGCGCCCTTTCGCCTCCTTCCGGCTTTTGGGAGAGTGCACGCAACTGCGCCGGCCGAGGTTTCTCCGCGACGGGTGACAGCGGTTTCTTGGCGCAAATCGGCAACTGGGAATAGGGCGGCCAATAGCTCTTTCCAAGTGCGAGCTTCAAAGCGCCGCTGCGGGGACGCGACTCGGCTCGAGTTCCGGTGCACGTAAAGCCCACGGCAACATCAGCTCAGCTGCGCGTGATGAGCGTGCGATGAATGAGAGACTGCCTGTGGCAGCGGCCGAAGCCTATAGGCCGGTCGTGGCCTCGGCTCCTCCCCTAGACGCTGTGAAAGATGTCGCGAGGCCCCTACGAAAAGGCGTCTCCGCGATGCTCCGGTAGCAGTCGCCGCAGAGAAGCAGCCTGCGCCGACGAGAAGCCGCTACCGCCGCTACCACAGACCGCCGCTAAGCCGCCTACGTCTCCACCGCCGCCGCCGCCGCCGCCGCCGCCGCCGCGAAGCAATCGACGACGGGCAGGACAAACCGGTTGCCACGATCGAGCGCTGCGCTCCGGATTCGAGCCGTACGTAGGCGCTCCTCGCCCCCGAAGTGCTCGACATTGGCTGACGAGGAGCGCGAAGAGCGCTCAGGCGGCGCGCCGGTAAAAGCTTACGGCGCAGGACTGCCCGCATCCGCAGCGCACGAGCGCAACGCTCCGCCCGCGCGCTGGCTGCTCCGCGCGCACATGGTCGCCGCGCCTGCCACTCACGAGCGCTACCCCCATGGGCGCTGCAGAGACGGATCTACGCTTCGGCTACACCATCCGGTCGCCCGCAGCCAGCGGCGGACGCGGCCGCGCCGTACCGAGCGGCACGCGCATGGGCTGAGCCGCCGCGCCGTCTCTGCCATTGGCCGAGCAGTTTCCGCCCCGGCTGCCGAAAAAAGCCTGCGCACGTCGGAGCAGCGCCCGCGCTGTCTTCGCCAAAGCTGCGGGCTCGCGCGCGCGCGCAGCCTTGGCGACCGAGGGCCGAGCGCCTTCGCGCTCGCTTCCTGCACGCCGCTGCAGCAGCAGGCTGCGCAGCAGCTGCGACGGCGCACCGACGTCCGGTAAGCTGCGCATGGAGCCGGGCTTCCGGAATCTCGCGCCTTTCGGCGCGCGTTTTCCCATTTTCTCGAACTAGCCGATCGCCGAAGGGCAGCCAGCGTCGCGAGCGCCGCTGGCTGCCCTTCGAATCGCGCCGCCGACGGATGCCGAAAGACCCGCGAGCGACTCCGTCCACCTACGCCGCGCGACCCGGACGTTTCGCAATGCCGCTCGCAGCTTCGGCTGTCTCGCGGCTATTTATCTATCTCCGGCTACCTTGGGGTGCGACAGGGCGGTGCGCGTGCCGGTGCGTGGCTCTGGAGCGGGCCGCACGCGCCGGGGCGTCCGACGCGGCCGAGCGAACTCGCGTGATTGCGCGTCGAGGACGAACTGGGCCCGATTTGCTGCATCGCGTAGTGACTCGCTGGGCGCGCATTTCTTATTGGAGACCGTAGTGCCTGCCGCCTCTCGTTCAACGGCGACGCGGGGCTCGGTTACGCTTGCCGTCGGTAATTTGAGTCGCGCCAGCCTCAAAGCACTGGCTGCAGGAACACGTGGTAATTTCCTGTCTAGTCGAGCTGGCTGAGCACGAGCGGCGGCTGAAAGGGTCGCAGAGGCGCTCGCTCGCGCGCGCTCTCATTCTCATCTGCTCGCAGCGCTCGCGTCTTCTCGTCTTGTCGGCCGGCTTTTATTGCGGGAGAGCGCACTAGTAATGAGGCGGTCCGCTGTCGAGCTATCTCGCCGCAGAGCTCGCTCGCTGCGCGGCGGCGCTCACCTGCCCTGCGGCGGCATGCGGCCCTGCCTCTCGCAGCTGATCGGCCGGCCGGCCGGCCGGCCGGGTCCGCTCATTTCCTGACGTCGCTGCGCTGAGCCGTTACTAATCTCGGTTCCGCCGCCGCCGCCGCCGCCGCCGCCGCCGCCGCCGCCGCCGCCGCCGCCGCAAGGATCAGCGGGCCTTGCCGCAGGCAGGTCGTGTAGTTTCGTGCGTGACCACTCGCTCACTCCGCACGATGCTGTGCTAGCCTCCGACACACGGGAAGCGCCTGGCGGCGGGAGAGCGAGCGTGTGCCACAGTGAAATTTTCCCGACGTCTTGTGAGGAGACCCTGAGAGGATCACGCGTGCAGCGTACGCGAAACCGACGCTTTGAGCTGCAACATTCAACCGAATGCGTCCGATTTTCGCTGCTCTACCGATATCGAGCTGCTCGCGCTAGTCTACCGGAGCAGAGCGGCGCCAATCGAGAGCGCATTTTCGCTGCTCGCCGACGCTCACGGACGCTCGCGACGCGATTGGCGAAATGCGGATTGCAATTTGTCGAGCACGAACTACTGTTGACGCTTTTAGAATCTGAATACCATCGAGTGCTCTTCTGCTTAGTCAAGTCGATTCTCGTAAATGAATACTGCCTCGTCTAGCGTGAGTATATCGGCGATGGCCACGGCACCAGCCACAGTCATGTCGACTGCAACGTCAGGATTCAACGAGACTACGTTCGACGTTGCGAGCTTTCTTGTCGACTACCAAGCACTAAAACAAAATGCCGATTTCTTCTTCATCATTATTAATGCGATTCTAATTTTTAGTAAGTAATTTATGTACATCTTGGGTGGAATGAATACGCTGAGGTCTCCTTCAAGGAGTTACTAATCCCAGCATGAAGCGTTTAGCTGTTGTTTCACGCCGTTTCTTGCCAGCGTTTGCTTGTCAGGTAATAACATGTGACTACTGCCTAGATTCAGATCTAGAATCGCAATGTTAAAAATGATAATGGCTGCAAAAGTCAATGCTGTGACCATTGCAATTGAAAACATAAATTAAAGCTCTACTTTAAGAGAATGAGCTCTAGTTGGAAGTGGAAAAGCATAGCTAGCTAGCATGCACGTTGGTGGCCATCTTTCGTCTCAGGAGAGATACTGGCATTCGAAACAAAACCATCCGACCTGAATCTGGGATCAAGGTATGATTACAATTACAGAGGTAAATCGACTCGACTAGCGTTTCAGTGAGGGTTTAAGTACTAACGCGATACACACGATTCCGTGAGTGCTATGCCTGCAGAGTGAAAAAGCTTTTAGCATTTTTGCCACTTAGCAAACGCATCCTTTCACAGCCGAGCGTAGGAGTCGAATTACGGAAGGCAAACGAGCTGCGTTCTGGAATGCGTATTAGTTGCAGCGTGGATAGCTTCGATAGCATCGATGATTTGGACACTCCTGCCAGAGAAGAGCGCCTCCAGCATCGCACAGTTGTCTCCTCTCCTTAATAACTGAAAGCTGATTAAAACCTAATGCTTCGAATCTCCATGGCAATCAATCATTCAACTGCAACAGTTTTACAGTTCAGCTGCTAAGTAATTATGTAATTATTTGATACTGTGCACTTCCGGCACAGCTCACCATTCCTTTATGTATTCATGAAACTGCTGATTTCCGTTATTCCTAGTGATGCAAGCTGGCTTCGCGCTGCTGGAGGCCGGATCGATACGAAGTCACAACACGACCAACATCCTGCTGACGAACTGCATGGATGCCTGTTAGTGTGCATTGCATGCGCTCACACGCGATAGCAGGGCAGCGCATAAGCTGACAGCCTTTCGGATCCACTTCTTGCCAGTATGAAGTACCACATGCGCATAATTTCCGCTGAATTTATTTGTAGTTGTGTGCTGTTTATCGTACTGGGCCGTCGGGTTCGCCTTCGCACATGGCAACGGTGGAAACTTTATTGGTCACACCTTCTGGTTTGGAACGTTTCCAGAAACGCTGTATGCCAAGTGGTTCTTTCATTTTGTTTTCGCTGCGGCCACGCCCACAATCGTATCTGGAGCCTTGGCTGAACGGTGCGACTTCTACGCATATCTGCTGTACAGCGTGCTTCTAACAGGTATTTGGTGCGTAGCCACGATCGTACGACCGCTGAAGGATGCAGATTAATAAAGTCTGCATCGAGACTGCCGAAGAACGCAGATGAACTCTGCGTGCGATACTTGGCCGATCGATATCCTTGTTTTACTGTACGTTAATCTGGCGTTTTCCTCCTGGTGCCACGTGTAAAGATGTGCTCTGACGTTTTCCTACAGGTTTCATCTATCCCGTCGTCAGCAGATGGGTGTGGTACGCCAGTGCCGACGGCTCGGTGATGGGATGGCTGGCTGATGGGAAGACGATCGTCGCAGGTTTGAGCTTCCAGGTTGGTGGCCATCTTGGACAGAGAGCGATAGCTACTAAGCCGTCGTTTTACATCGTTTTACATCTCAGCGAAAGAGCTTTGGGTCGAGCCGCGTCGAGCTGCCACGGCCCAGGCTGACTGCCGACAACACTTCTGCCGTAGGACTTTGCAGGCAGTGGTGTCGTGCATCTGTGCGGCGGCACAGCAGCTCTGGTCGCTGTCGTCTTCCTGGGACCCAGGGCGGGTCGATTCAACGAGCAGGGTCAGCCGGTGGACATCCCAGGCCACTCAGTTCCGGTAAGTCGCGAAGTGTGTAACGCGCCGCCAGCTAGTTTTAACTGACTCGCTGTCTGCCTGCCGCTTGCGAGCGCGTGACATGAAGACCGGACTCCAGCCCGCCGGGCTTCTGCTCTGTGACTGCTCGTTCGCTTGAAACTTGCAGCTGACCTTGCTCGGTGGTGTGTTGCTCATGTTCGGGTTCTTCGCTTTCAACGGAGGCTCGCAGTTTTCAATATCTAAACCAGGAGATGGAGCTGCAGTTGCTAGAGCCGTTGTCAATACGATTGTCTGCGGAAGTTCCGCCGGCATAGCGGCCATGTTGCTCAAGCGGGTGGTCTTCATAGTGAAGAAGTGGGGCTGCTATTGCGTGAGTCAAGCTTTCTTTCCTAGTTCCTCGCGAGCGACTCAGGAGAAAACTCCCAGCTTGCTTGACGGTTTGGCAATTTACCGCTGAATGGCTCGATTGAGACCTATTCGAGGTACAGTTGGCGTTGACCTTCCGCTATAGAAACGCGTCGCTGATGACGTCGAGCCGCCATGGAGCATCATCACACTTGTCAACGGTTCGCTGACCGGCATGGTGGCCATCTGTTCCGGCTGCAACTTGATGGACTCGTGGGGCGCTTTCTTGACCGGTTTTTTCGTGGCATTCATCTACACATTCATTAGCTGGCTCGCCGTGAAGCTCAAGATCGATGACCCCGTAGACGCACTCGCCGGTAAGGTCAAGGGCACGGTGCGCAGGCATTCGGCCAGCGGTCGCGCTCGGGCTGAGCTGTGGCGCGATGAGCTGCGGCCGCGGCTCAGAGCTGAGAGCTCGAGCGCGACGCTCGCGCTCTTCTCCCTCTACTCAGTGCACTTTGGAGGAGGGCTCGGCGGTCTCCTGGCAACGCCGTTCATGGATGCAAAGAACGGCATTCTGGTGACCAGAAGCGTCCAGTCGGGGCTGGTGAGACGTTCGATGCCGAGCGAGCGAGCGAGCGGCGGCGAAGAATTTTTGCCGCGTGCGGCCATCGCAGCAGCGTAGGGCGGCGCATTCGGTTGTAGCAACTGGCGGTGCAGGTCACCGGTGCTCTGGCCATAATGGCCTGGACTGGGTCGATTTGCATCGTACTCTTCGTCATACTCAAGTTCACCGGTCTCCTTCGAGTAAATGCAGAGGTCGAAGACAAAGGTAACCACGAGACCCAGTCTGACAACTCGTTGACGCTCTGCTAAGATTCCGTGGGCTCCTCACCGGCTAGCGTGGCGCCGCGCGCGGCTAGATGCAGCCACGTTACCGCTTACCGGGTTAGACTGAGGTTAGTCCGACGCTTCGACTGAATGAGCGCGACAGAATGCCCGACGGAATTCGCTTGCCGTTTAAATAGGCCTCGACATTCCCAAGCATCACGAGCCCGCCTATCCTACCGCGGCATATGTCGAAAACTGGCAGGACTCAATTAAGGACGCCATTTTGAGGCACTCTTCGTTTGGCCGTGAGTTGCGCACTGGGCGTGGCTGAGCAGCTAGCCGCGTGGATGTTTGCTCGCTCGCTTTGCATCCGAGGAACCCCAATCCAATCCCGATCCATCGAGCCGCGAACGAGGGACCTGCCCGCCCGCGGCTGCTGCGCGAACCGGCGGCGGCGGCGTTAGGTGAGCGCTCAACTGCCGAGCGACTTTGCGCGTACCGGCAGAAAGCGGCGCTTCGCCGCCGCGAGATGCAACTGCCGCCGCTGCTGCTGCTGTCCATCTACGTACGGCGACTAGCGCGGTCAGGCGACATTCGGCTGTGAATTGGCATTCTCCGCTCGCCAGAGCTGCACACGGACAGCGGCGAACTCAAACCAGGAACGTCGTCTACGTCGGTTCTATCGTCAGGACAACTGAGCCGGGCGTCCATTGCTTGCGCGAACGACGACGGTGGAGCACAGCCACGTCACTTCAGCAAGACCCAATGACGCCGCCGCCGGCAGCGTCGGCCGAATCCTGCCGCTTGCTTTCGCGCTCTTCACGTCTGCCAGCGGCGCGAAGCAGCCGAGCGGACGCCGCGTTCGCGCTGGGCTCCTCCGCACGACTGGCAACGAGGCGTCGCGCGAGGGCGTGGTCGTCCCTGAGTGTGCCGACCCTAGGATAGGCCCTGTTACTGTTGTCCTTACTTCTTCGCTTCTCTTTGCTACGTTGTATCCATATTATGAGTTCCACTCCAGCTGTACAGTCGCCTATTCCAATGCGAGATATATCGTGGACAGTCGCTAGATCCTGCCGATCGCACAGTATCTGCTGAGCGGCGACATTATTGTGCATGTAAATATTTCGAAAGCTTGTTGTTTTGTGCCGAGACGAGGCATATTTTAAACTTGCATGCTTCGCGCATCATCGCCAATAAAAAAAAAAGTAGAGCTAGCAGCTCTGTTGACTTCATTTAGCGGCTGACTTGAGCAAGACGGCTGCCAGCTGCGTCTGAGAACCGCTGAGCCTAACCGCCGCTGGCTTTTCGAGCTGCGGTTGATCGCAAGTCGGGCAATCGCCTACACTCATGCAATGTGAGCCGGGTAAAAGCTAATCAAAGAATTTGGAGCGTCTCAAAATCAGTTGCATTTGGCCAACCAGTCCGCCAGTCCCGTAAACGAAGGTCGCTGACGTCAACGCTTACGTTGTGCCGTTTGTGAAACTGTATTCAGAGTACTAATGCGATGGCGCAGCTCTGAAGTCATATGAAAAATATCAGGAAGTTCATTTAATAATTTGCAAATGTAGCTACACTCTCACAGTTTAAAATTAACACGGAATTGCGCATTCAATTATGAAAGAGTAACGAGCAGGTCTGTGATCAGCGCTGCATTTACAGACACATGCAACACTCTTTTCTATAATTAATTTTTCAGGAATATTCAAAAACAATGCTTTGAGGATTTTGAACGTTTTAGATTTTAAATTTACTGTTCCCTCTTTTACGCGGGTAAGCGCTAGAGAGACTATTTAGCACGATGCAGCTGGATATACCTAGCTTGCTATTCTGTAGCAATAAGTTCTAAAGTTTAGCAGGATTCTGGCTCATCAATGCAGCGCACAATGAAACGCATGGGGCGTTCAATAACTTTGCACAGCGAAGGACATTCAGTCCTTAAGAAGCTCGCACGCAGTTCAGGCGCAGGCTGCTCGAAGGGCCTGCAGGGCAGCCTGCAGACGTCCAGGACTCGATTCGCAGATTAGACGCTCATCTAGATGGGCGTACTGATTCGTCGTACGCTTTTGCTGGTAATCTGCTGTTCGAGTAGCGTAGCGAGTGTGGTGAGCTGTGCTTATTAATCCGTTCGACTTGCTCATAGCATCAAAGCCGCCTGGTGTTGTGGTAAACGTTTTCATAATCTAATAACAGTGGAACCTAATGATATAGTCGAGTCTGCATACTTTCAACTGCAAAACATCTCAAGAGTTCGGACCTTTTTAGACAGGGATACTACATCTAAGCTGGTCCAAGAGTTTTTTTGCCATCCTTTCCTCACTTCTATACAAAACTCAGCAGCTCGGCTAGTCGGTCATGATTTTCGGGACTGCCACATAATACCTGTTCTCGCCAACCTGGACCGGCTTTCCATCAATCAGCGTATTGACTGTAAGGTTTGGTCACTCACTTGCAGGTTCCTTCATTCTTTTTCTAAGGCCTACCTATCCAGACTACTTGCAAGCGATAGCTTGAAAATCACTCCCGATATCACGCCACTTGAAGCTAATAAAAAGTGAGCTAAAGCGCACAGACCTCTAAGCATGTGCTGAGTATGTGTGCACTGTCCTTGTCGGCTTATTCGTGCTGACGCTGTGCATGTTATCACTAATCAATGGCCTGCTTTCTTTGCAGGACATGTTCATGTGTTATATTACTACTACTACTAATTCATTTGTGCGGCGCACTCAGAGCACTGCATAGTTATTGAGTTCTGTTAGGGTGCAATACATGTGATGTCTTGTTATTTTTTAGCTTTAGTTTGAGGAGAAAAGGAGGTCTACTTCGCCGATACTAATTTTTAGCTTGCATTGGCACAGAGCGACCAAACTTGCAATGCTTCCAAGACCGCAGGCACTGGGCCTAGGCTCAGTGCTCTGAACGTGCCTTTTCCCGATGATAGCTTGGATTCTGGCACGTTTGATCAGATGCTTACATGGATTCACATTTTCCCCATTTCTAAAGTTACGATAAGTCTGCCTCCCGGAGAGGCATGGTCGAGATTAGGCCAACTAGGGGGCCAGACATTGACCTCGCCGCCAGAGGCAGTCTTCACGGAAAGTCATCAAATACCTTTTCATGGATGCAAACGAGACATCTCTTATCATATCGCCCATAGGGATTCTAAAGGGGGCCGGACACTCTATGCGAGTCTAGACCGGCTCGGTGGTGCACGACGGACCACCTGTAAGGAACACATGGAGCAGACAGCCGCGTTGCAGACCTACACTCGTGCAGCCTCGTGCAGCACGCCCATTAAATAGCGTGCACGTGCGACGACTCAATGATTGGCTGGCTTTGGTTAGTTTAAGGTTCAGTCTTCCCTTTAAAAAAGTCGGCCTA
Organism: Cristatella mucedo; assembly: GCA_009760855.2. Lineage (NCBI taxonomy): Eukaryota > Metazoa > Bryozoa > Phylactolaemata > Cristatellidae > Cristatella > Cristatella mucedo. The sequence goes on along the minus strand of WPIO01000019.1, from coordinate 2,095,913 downwards.
AATTTTTGGTTGCTACTTCCATTTACGCCTGCCAGCCGACCTGGTACCTTCGGCCTTCCAGGATTGACTTATTCCGCAAGGGCAAGGTTATTATCTCCCTCGGCGAAGACGTAACTTAGCGATGTCGTTCGCGACAGTTACTGATACCTCCACGTTGTTTCTTCTAATCGCTCTAATTGATGGCAAAGGCGCTTCGTGCTCTGGAGGCGGCAGTAAAACTACTTCCTCAATTTGGCCTTTGGGGTCGGCCAGGAATTCCTAGATGCCACCGGGACGCTTCGGAACCACGCTGATCAGCTGTTCGTTGGAGCTGCAGTTTTGATTTACTGCGCCATTGCTGATGGACGGATAGCCATGGCATCCATCTAAACAGCGAATTTAGCAAGAATAACTTTGTCGTTTTTTTAAGTCCCAGGGGCCTACAGTCTATCCGGCCTCTTAAGGGCCAAGCATTTTGAGAGCTTACAGGGGGCTAATTGCTTTGACCTTGTCAGTGTGTATGAAAATCGTCGTTTGCGCATCTGAGTGATCATCCTTACGATGGTCGCAGGTCAACACTATTCATAAATGTGAGACAGCCAAAAAGGTAGTAAAGCTTGTTAGAAACCACGAAAGCACGTACAGCCACTGAATAGACTTTTTATCTTGATCAACTATACAAGCAAATTATTATTATCACCGTTATTATTATTGGTATCACAAAGTCATCTCGTCCAATACATACATTTATGATGCCATTTTTCATTTGAAAGCTAATTGCTAGTTTTTGTCAATTTTACAGAGCTTAGACATAAATTTTGAAGCTGGCTCGCCTCTGCAAATATGAAAATTTTCCGAGTTCTCGGAAAATCTTTAAGAAATTAAGTTCGCAATATATATATATATATATATATATGTGTGTGTGTGTGTGTGTGTGTGTGTGTGTGTGTGTGTGTGTGTGTGTGTGTGTGTGTGTGTGTGTGTGTGTGTGTGTGTGTGTGTGTGTGTGTGTGCGTATAATTCATTTGTATAGCACTCCAAGAGAACTTAATTTCTATTCAGGAGCTTTCCGTATGCCACTGGGCCCGAGCTCACAAGCCCACAACCTCGGTCATCCAACGCAATCCCCCTCACCTCGGTCTTTAAAGGCGAGCAAATTTAACACTGGTCAAAACCTATCCGTTCGGTTACAGTCACGAATATATCCTCCTAGTTTTATCATAACAGTAAATAAAAAGCACACTGCCGTGCCCTATAAGGACTGATTGGCCTTCTTCATATAATAATAATAATAATGCACTTGATAAAGCACCCTCAGAGAACTCAATCTCTTTCTAGGGGCTATACATTTGCTGCAAAGGGAAATGCAATTGAATGGTGGGTAATATCCTGCTTGATAAACAACATGAATAACATGGTTAGGGGTGACGTGCACAGGGTCAGCATGCAAGTGTGGTTAGTGGCAGCATGCACAGTGTCAGCACGCATAAGCACATGAAGGACCAATCACAGGGACCTGCTAAATGCTGTCCTAAATAGGCGTGTTTTTAAGTTCTTTTTAAATGTCGTCAAGTCAGGGGATGTTCTGACGCAAGTCGGGAGGGAGTTCCAGGCTTTGGGAGCATACGAACTAAATGCACAGTTTGCAAAGGATTTGAGGTTTGTACGAGGTATTAGTAGACTGTTGGATTCCAAAAGGCTGGTGGTACGATGCTTGGCCTGGTGGGAGAGTAGATCTGAGAGATAGGCTGGAGCCAAAGAATGAAGTGACCTAAAAGTGAGCGACAAAACGTTGAAGGCAATCCGTTGATTGACTGGTAGCCATGCAGGTCGGCGAGAAGTGGTGTGATATGGCAGCTGCGACGCTCACAACAGACAAACCTTGCTTCGGAGGTTTGCACCAGCTGCAATCGCCTGATCGCACATGCCAGTAGGCCAGCGAGCAGTGAGTTGCAGAAGTCGAGACGAGATGACACGAATGCACGGACCAACTTAGACGTGGTATCCTTACCTAAACAAGCCCGAATTTTGGCAATGTTATGAAGCTGAAAGTTGGCAGATTTGACTGTGGAGCTGATGTGATCGTCTAACCAGAGATCACTTTGGAACATGACACCTAGATATCGAGCTGATTCTACAGGAGGTATGCTGGCAGAGCCAATATTGAGCATCAGCCTTTCCAATTTCTGAATCACAATGGGTTTGCCCATAAATAGTAAGTTAGTTTTATCATCGTTTAATTTTAGGAAATTTGCTGCCATCCATGTGCAGATGTCATCAATACATGCAGCAAGTGAGTTGAGAGAATTTGAGGTGCTCAAAGGCTGGGAGGGATTAAAACCAAGGTACAACTGAGTGTTATTCGCATAGAAGTGAAAGCCTAGATTGTGCTTGGCAATCACATCAGCAAGAGGGAGATGCATATTCCAAAGCGACCTCTCGTTAGACGACCATATCAGCTCCACAGTCAAATCCGCCTATTTTCAGCTTCACAACATTGCTAAAATTCGGGCTTGTTTAGATGAAGATACCACGTCCAAGTTGGTCCATGCATTCGTGACATCTCGTCTCGACTTCTGCAACTCACTGCTTACTGGCCTACCAGCATGTGCGATCAGGCGATTGCAGCCGGCGCAAAACTCTGCAGCTAGGCTTGTCTGTCGTGAGCGTCGCAGTTGCCACATTACTCCACTTCTCGCCGACCTGCACTGGCTACCAGTCAAGCAACGGATTGACTACAAGGTTTTGTCGCTCACTTTTAGGTCCCTTCATTCTATGGCTCCAGCCTATCTGTCAGATATACTACTCCATCAGGCTAAGCATCGTACCACCCGCTTTTCGGAATCCAACAGTCTAGAAATACCTCATACAAACCTTAAATCCTTTGGAGACCGTGCATTTAGTTCATATGCTCCCAAAGCCTGGAACTCCCTCCCGACCTGCGTCAGAACATCCCCCGACCTGACCACATTTAAAAGGAACCTAAAAACACATCTATTTAGGACAGCATTTAGTGGGTCCCTGTGATTCGTCCTTGATGTGCTTGTGCGTGCTGACACTGTGCATGCTGCCACTAACCACATTTGCATGCTGACCCAGTGCATGTCACCCCTAACCATATTATTCATTTCGTTTGTTTTTCAAGCATGATTTTACTTACCATTCAATTGCATTTCACTTTACAGCAAATGTAAAGCGCCTAGAGAGAGAATAAGTTCTCTGAGGGCGCTTTATCAAGTGAATTATTATTATTATTTTTATTATAAACCGTGAAAAGAACCAGACCTAGCACGGAGCCCTGAGGTACCCCATATTTCAGAGGTACCTCGGATGATCTTTGTCCATTCGAGTCAATACTCTGGAGTCTCCCACTGAGATAGGACCTGAACCATTGCCGAGCAATGCCAGTGATGCCCAGGCGAGATGAGAAGCACTCTAGAAGAACTTTGTGATCGATAGTATCAAAAGCTGCCGAAAGATCAAGCAAAACAAGCAGAGACACTCTACCCATGTCTGCATTCCTAAGTAGGTCGATGTATACCCTAAGCAAAGCTGACTCTGTGGAGTGATTAGCACTTAAGCCAGACTGGAACTTACTAGCAAGGTTTGAAGTTTCGATATATGAGTTCAGCTGGTCTGCCACGACCCGTTCCAGTGTCTTCGATAGGAATGGTAGAAGGGAGACTGGGCGGTGGTTGCATAAGTTCTCTTGGTCTAGTGTCGCTTTCTTGAGAAGTGGCCTGACTACAGCTTTTTTGAAAGATGCTGGGACACGACCTGAGGCTAATGACATATTAATGATGTTAGTTATGCATGGCAGCAGCAGCTCGATGCTACGTAGGAGCAGGACAGTGGGAATAGGGTCCAGAGGACTTGTTGACTTCTTTGATTGGGATACGAACTTTAGGATGAGATCACTAGTGACCTGCTTAAATGTAGACATTGAGGTGCAGCCAGGATTCGGGGAACAGCATTCTAGTGGGGATGTTGTCATCGCATGGATGGACTCCCTGATCTTGTCTATCTTCTGCACAAAGAATCGAGAGAAGCGATCGGCTGAATCATCACAAGGATGATCAGGTAAGGTGCTAATTTGGGAGCGGTCGAGGAGATTCATACGCCGCATTGGCTGGAAAGAAAGTATAAAAGTATAGTGATTAGCGATACTATCATGCCCAATAGCAACACGCTGTGGTCACAAATGATTATTCACATCATTGAGGCCGAGGGTAATGATAATAGTAATACACTTGATAAAGAGCTCTCAGAGAATAATAATAATAATAATGGACTTGATAAAGCACCCTCAGAGAACTCAATCTCTTTCTAGGGGCTTTACATTTGCTGCAAAGGAAAATGCAATTGAATGGTGAGTAAAATCATGCTTGATAAACAACATGAATAACATGGTTAGGGGTGACATGCACAGGATCAGCATGCAAATGTGGTTAGTAGCAGCATGCACAGTGTCAGCATGCCTAAGCACATGAAAGACGAATCACTGGGACCCGCTAAATGCTGTCCTAAATAGGTGTGTTTTAAAGTTCTTTTTAAACGTGGTCATGTCAGGGGATGTTCTGAAGCAAGTCGGGAGGGAGTTCCAGGCTTTGGGAGCATACGAACTAAATGCACGGTTTGCAAAGGATTTGAGGTTTGTACGAGGTATTTCTAGACTGCTGGATTCCGAAAAGCTGGTGGTACGATGCTTGGCCTGGTGGGAGAGTAGATCTGAGAGATAGGCTGGAGCCAAAGAATGAAGTGACCTAAAAGTGAGCGACAAAACGATGAAGTCAATCAGTTGCTTGACTGGTAGCCAGTGCAGGTCGGCGAATTTAAATCTCTTTCTCGGCGCTTAACATTTGCTGGAAAGAAAACACCATCGAATGGTGAGTGGTATGCAAACAAAATGAATAACATGGTTAAGAATTACATGCACGTGGTTAGCATGGAAGTGTGGTAAGTGGCAGCATGCAACATTGTCAGCACGTATAAGCACGTAAAGAACCAATGACAGGGACCCACTAAATGCTGTCGTAACTAGGTGCGTTTTTAATTTGTTTTTAAATTTTGTCAAGTCAGAAGGTTTCGTGACGCATGTCTGGAGTGAGTTTCAGGCTTTGGGAGAATGCGAACTGAAGATACGGTCTCCAAAGGATTTGAGGTTTCTAGGAGTTTTGCGTTTTTACGAGTATTGGTAAAAAGCTAGATTCCGAAAAGTGGGTGGTACATGCTTAACCTGTTGGGGGAGTAGGTCTAATAGGTAGGCTGGAGTCAAAGAATTAAGGACCTATAAGTGAGCGACAAAACCTTGAAGATATGAGCTCTCAGTTTTGCGTTGTAAATATCCAAGATTGGTCAGTGTATGTCGTGATGTCAGGCGTACCCGAGCTCCAAGCTGTAAATGCATAGGCAGTAAAAGGATGGCATCCGACGGACCAATGCTACTTATTAGTTCATCGCCTATGTAGCTCAGGTATGAATTAAGTGGCAGTTGAACTTGAACTAGCCGCGATCCAAGTACGGCGGGATTTGCTTGAGCGCGAGTTAATGGGCAAGGTCATTCAAAAAAAATTACAATTGATTAAAAAATTAAGCCTAGAATCCCGGTACATGAGGTTTGATGTGCTTTTGTTTCAGGCTGCTTTTACCGTTTGAGATAGAGCACATAAAGACAGTGTTAAGATAATAGATGGTCTAAAAAACGCATACCAGAAAATGCCACACTTAGGCATTTTTTCGGAATTGGTGACAATTTAACATTTTTTACCTGTTAGTAGGCTAGATTTTGATGTAAGAAATCAAATTATTTTGGCTTATTTAGCACATTGAATGAGGTGTGTGTGCAACATGCTGCTAACACTGCTCTGATAGCTGCTGGTGTTTCAAGTTCACGTTGGTTTGCATCATTTTTATCGTTTGCTCATTGGCTGATTTAACAACTTCCTTTTTATAGCGGCAGAAGTGCCTTAACGGCTATCACTACAGCTTGCAGTTGGCAGTAAAATGTAGACGCGATTGTATTGCATACTCTGAAATTATAGGTTTGGCAAGGCACTGTGGCGATTGATGGTGATGGCATGATGTAATGTAATGTAATGTATCTCCGTCAGTAACTCCACAAATTCATAAAGACCATGTGGGTGTTACGCAGGAGAGTTTTGTATAGCGCACTCACAGCCTAAGCGGCTTTCGGTACGCATTCGGTAGCCAACAGACTTCGTCTCACGCAACAAAGAGAAAGTGGGAAGCATAGCAGAGTTAGGAGAGCAGTTGAGGTAGTGAGTAGCATTGAGGTAGCAGCTCAGGACCGCTGAAAAGGATGTGCCATAGTCGGCAGTTGGAAAGTAGATGCCGTTGCGTAAGAATTGTGGAAGCGAGTTCCACAGTCTAGGACCTGCAGAGCTAAAGCTTCTGTCGCCAACTGTCTTTAAGCGGAGGAATGGGACAGGTAATTTATTGTCCACACACGACCTGAGGGCGCGAAGAGGCTGAAACTGATGCAGCAGTTCAGCTAGGTATGAAGGAGCCAAGCCGTGGCGGGCCTTGTGGGTCAGCGTAAGAACTTTGCTCTGTATCCTTTGCTCAACCGGCAACCATTCTAGCTCTTTCAGCAAAGGAGACACGTGCTCAAACCGCTGGGACTAGAAGACCAGCCTTGCAGCCATATTCATAGTCCGCTGTAGTGGCATAATAGCTTTCTTTGGTAGCCCAGCCAAGAGGGAATTACAATAATCAAGCCGAGACAGAACTAAAGAGCTAGTTAAATTTTTTACAAGCCACTGTGGGAGACAGCTTCTAATCTTGGATAGGGATCGGATGTGATGGTTAGCTGTAGAGGCAGTCTTCTGAATGAAGCTTTTGAAATTGAGGCAGCTGTCGAACACGACACCTAGATTACGAGCACGTGGTGAAGGTCGCACAATAGCATCGCCTATTAGAACAGCAAAGCCTTTTAATCCAGCCACACGCTTAGGGTGTCCTATGAGAAGCAGTTCGGTTTTATCGTCATTTAATTTCAGGAAGTTTTCCGACATCCAGGATCGAATATCGGCAAGGCAAGCATTCAGTTTCTCAGTTGCTGCAGCAGATTCCGACGGTTTAAATGACAAATACAACTGAGTATCGTCAGCATAGAAGTGATATCCTATTCCATGGGCCTTAATCACTTTTCCCAGATGTTGCGTATAAATGGAGAACAGCAAGGGACCAAGTACAGACCCTTGAGGGACTCCACAGGTGACCCTTCTCATGTCTGAGACCTGACCCCCACACGACACGGATTGAACACGATCAGACAAGTAGGATTTAAACCACGCCAGTGCTTCGTCTGCCAGACCGATCGTTGTTCTCAATCGTTCAAGCAGAACTTCGTGATCAATGGTGTCGAAGGCAGCAGACAGATCTAGCAGAGCTAAGGCAGTGACATTCCCATCGTCGTTGCCACGTAGAATGTCATTGTTAACACGGAAGAGATGCCTAGAATGAGGGCTCCATAGTTCCTGCCCTAATGTTAAAGTCCATTATACAGCAGCTCCTAATTATGCTTGAACCAGAAAAGCATTCAATGACTAGAGCTGTGGAACAATACAGAAGGTGTAGCGACCTCGGTCTGAGAAAAAGAATTACAAATCACACGAGGTTCGATCAAGTAGAGGCTTAATAACTGCTCACATCATACAACAGAACGCACACTCTATATTTACAGCGACTCTCTTCCCAACAGTGCATATGGTCAGCAGCGACTGCTCAAATCTCCTGTTTGACTGTTCCATGTTACAGCTAGGTGCATTGTTGTAAATTCCCAATTTTCATATACATTTATATGACCGGCAAGAATCTATTCCAAGTGTAGCCAATAGTCATATTTTCTTTTTAGTTCCCGAGCTGCTACTTCCATGCTTTTCACCACATCAACTGCTCACCTGACTCTGCTATGCTTACCACTTTCTCTTTGTTTCGTGAGACGAAGTCTGTTGGCTACCGAATACGTACCGAAAGCCGCTTAGGCTGTGAGTGCGCTATACAAAACTCTCCTGCGTAACACCCACATAGTCTTTATGGCTCTGTGGAGTTGCAGACGGAGATATATTGCATTTAGTTAAATCGAAGAATGCTTAAAGGAAGCGTTGATCCATACCAATACACTCAGGACAGCGATCCCGTTCAGCACTAAAGCAACAAGGTGCCGCATATGAATGAAATATTTTCTCGACATTGCAATCGCCAATACTTTCATCCAGCAGCAAAAGGGGTACCTGCCGACCAGGTCTAGTTTAGGCTGCAGGTAACGAGATACTGGTCGGTTGCGACAGCTCGAGTTTGACTGCAAAGGTCGCACCGCCCAGGCACATACCCCTCAGACGGCTGTCGAACCAGATAGATGCACAGGCTGCATGCTCCTACCAATCACTAGGCTGCATGCTCCTACTAATTTGCAGACCAAGTCGATAAAATCGGGCTTGGTACGTTGGGGCAGATGGGGGCTTCGTGGAGAGCCTGCTACGCAGAGCTCAGGCTTGCAAGGCTCGCATCAAGATGGGTAGCCTTTGGTGCTGTCGCTTTGTGCTTTGATCTATTTCACCTGAACGCACTCGGAAAAAATTTGGACGCATTAGAAAGCAGTTGGTGGCTCTGGAGTGAGCCCTGCTTAGACACGGTCGATGTACACAATGGTGGTGAGCGAAAATGCACTGTTGACTCCATCACCCTCTCTGGGCCAAAGCATCAAGCTTGGATAAGAACCTTTAACCATAAGATTAAATAATAAACCATTGCTCCGTGCAGACAAGCCAAGTGCTCACATATTCACCTTGCTTACTTCTGGGCTTGCTGTAATTGGAGTGGGAGATATTTTTCTTCTGATTGATATTTGGGTTAGAGATAGCTCATTGCCATTTTTTCTTTTATGTGGAAGTCGTCACAACTTCTGATCCCATTTCTAGCACGTTTGTCTATCGAAGGGTATGCTAAACAAATATTCAGTTGTCGGGTCAGCTGGAACTTACTTGATATGCTTGAAGTTTCACTATAAGAGCTCAGCTGGTCTGCCACATCTCGTGCCAGTGTCTTTGATAGGAATAGCCAAAGTGAGACTGAGCAGAAGTTGCTTACGTTCTCTTGGTCTAGTTTTGCTTTCTTAATTAGTAGCCTAACAACAGCCCTTTTGAAAGGTGCAGGGACAAGACCTGAGGCTAAGGGTCAATTTATTATGTTGTTTATGCATGGTACGCAACGACAACTACTCTCCTGCTGCCAACTATGGCTCATCGTTTTCAGCAGTCTTGAGCTGCTACTTCCATGCTACTCACTACCTCAAATGCTCTCCGACTCTGCTATGCTTCCCACTTTCTCTTTGTAGCATGAGATAAAGTCTGTTGGCTACCAAATTTGTACCGAAAGCTGCTTAGGCTGTGAGTGTGCTATACACAACTCTCCTGCGTCCAACACCCACATAGTCTGTACGACTTTGTGGAGTTACAGACGGAGATACATACATTACATTACAAGGTACCAGCAGATCCATACAGCATACAAGTAGGACATTGGAAATATGGTCTAGAGGACTAGTAGTCTTCTTTGACGGGGAGATGAATTTCAGGATAAGGTAACTCGTGGCTGCCTTGAATATAGACAAAGATGCTGCCCTGAATTGAGGGAGAGGAGTCGTGTGGAGATGTTACTGAGGAACAGGAGTCTAGTGGTGATGTCGTTTCATTAGGGATGGACCCATTGACATCGTCTATCGTGCCCAACAGAGAAGCTAGAGAAGCGATTTCCAAGATCACCACGAGGATCACTAGGTAAGGAGATAACCTGGGTACGGTTAAGGAGACGGTTATACGTCATCAGCATTTTTGGATTGTGCATCTGTGCTCCACCATTATTTTTGTATAGAGGCTCGACTTGGCCTTTTTAGAATAGATTGGCACGATCTACGGTAGTGCTCGTACGCCCGTCAATGGATGGTCAGTCTTGATCCTTTGTATCCTTTCTCAAGTTTGGGATTAGTAGGTCTAGCTAGTTTAATGGCTTAACTCGTCAAGAGTGTCGGCTAGTGTTGTGTTGTACCACCCCATTGAAAGCCTGGAATGACTAGATGTGCTATGCCTAACAAGCAGCATCCTGGAGGCTGCAGATGGAATAATGTCATCTATATTGCATTTTAAGAGAACCAATCTCTATATAGATGCTAATTTGCTGCAAGGCAAGCCATATCCAAAAGTTAATGACACGCAAGGTATCATGCGATAATGCAAACGTATGATGCTTAGAGAAACATGCAAAATTCCTTAAAAAAAGACACTTAGGGGCTGAAAGTGTAAGTAGGACTCTGGTTGGAAGCAAGTTGGTACTAGATCATGAGCAGGTAATAATAATAATAATAATAATTCACTTGATAAAGCGCCCTCAGAGAACTTAATCTCTCTCTAGGCGCTTTACATTTGCTGTAAAGTGAAATGCAATTGAATGGTAAGTAAAATCATGCTTGAAAAAACAAACGAAATGAATAATATGGTTAGGGGTGACATGCACAGGGTCAGCATGCAAATGTGGTTAGTGGCAGCATGCACATTGTCAGCACGCACAAGCACATCAAGGACGAATCACAGGGACCCACTAAATGCTGTCCTAAATAGGTGTGTTTTTAGGTTCCTTTTTAATGTGGTCAGGTCAGGGGATGTTCTGACGCAGGTCGGGAGGGAGTTCCAGGCTTTGGGAGCATATGAACTAAATGCACGGTCTCCAAAGGATTTGAGGTTTGTATGAGGTATTTCTAGACTTGGATTCCGAAAAGCCGGTGGTACGATGCTTAGCCTGATGGGGTAGTATATCTGACAGATAGGCTGGAGCCATAGAATGAAGAGACCTAAAAGTGAGCGACAAAACCTTGAAGTCAATCCGTTGCTTGACTGGTAGCCAGTGCAGGTCGGCGAGAAGTGGAGTAATGTGGCAACTGCGACACTCACGACAGACAAGCCTAGCTGCAGAGTTTTGCACCAGCTGCAATCGCCTGATCGCACATGCTGGTAGGCCAGTAAGCAGTGAGTTGCAGAAGTCGAGACAGGATGTCACGAATGCATGGACCAACTTGGACGTGGTATCTTCATCTAAACAAGCCCGAATTTTAGCAATGTTGTGAAGCTGAAAATAGGCGGATTTGACTGTGGAGCTGATATGGTCGTCTAACGAGAGGTCGCTTTGGAATATGACACCTAGATTTCGAGCTGATTCAACTGGAGATATGCTGGCAGAGCCAATTTTGAGAGTCAGCCTTTCCAATCTCTGGATCACACTGGGTTTGCCCATAACTAGTAAGTAAGTTTTATCATCGTTAGGTTTTAGAAAATTTGCTACCATCCATGTGCGGATGTCATCAATGCATGCAGCTAGTGAGTTTAGAGAATTTGAGGTGCTCGAAGGCTGGGAGGGATCAAAGCAAAGGTACAACTGAGTGTCATCTGCATAGAAGTGAAAGCCTAGATTGTGCTTGGCAATCACATCAGCAAGAGGCAGAGTATACACCGTGAAAAGAACCAGACCTAGCACTGAGCCCCGAGGTACTCCATATTTCAGAGGTTCTTCAGATGATCTTTGTCCATTCACGTCAATACTCTGGAGTCTCTCACTGAGATAGGACCTGAACCACTGCAGAGCAGTGCCAGTGATGCCCAGGCGAGATGAGAGGCGCTCTAGAAGAACTTTGTGATCGATGGTACCAAAAGCTGCCGAAAGATCAAGCAAAACAAGCAGAGACACTCTACCCATGTCTGCATTCCTAAGTAGGTCGTTGTATACCCGAAGCAATGCTGACTCTGTGGAGTGATTAGCTCTAAAGCCAGACTGGAACTTACTAGCAATGTGTGAGGTTTCGATATACGAGTTCAGCTGGTCTGTCACGACCCGTTCGAGTGTCTTCGATAGGAAGGTAAAAGGGAAACTGGGCGGTAGTTGCTCAAGTTCTTTTGGTCAAGTGTAGTTTTCCTGAGAAGTGGCCTGACTACAGCTTTTTGAAAGGTGCTGGGACATGACCTGAGGCTATTGACATATTAATTAGTAGGAGCAGGACAGTGGGAATAGGGTCCAGAGGACTGGTTGTCTTCTTTGATTGAGAGACGAACTTTAGGACTAGATCACTAGTGACCTGCTTAAATGCAGACACTGAGGTGCAGCCAGGAATAATAATAATAATAATAATTCACTTGATAAAGCGCCCTCAGAGAACTCAATCTCTCTCTAGGCGCTTTACATTTGCTGTAAAGTGAAATGCCATTGAATGGTAAGTAAAATCATGCTTGAAAAAAATAAACGAAATGAATACCGAGGAACAGCATTCTAGTGCGGAGGTTGTCATCGCAGGGATGGATTCCCTGATCTTGTCTATCTTCTGCACAAAGAATCGAGAGAAGCGATCGGCTAGATCATCACAAGCATCATCAGGTAAGGAGCTAATCTGGGAACGGTTGAGCAGATAATTTATTGTCGACATCAGCATTTTTGGATTGTGCATCTGTGATTCAACAATGTTTTTATAAAAACTAGACTTAGCCTTTGCTAGGATCGATTGGTACGACCTACAGTAGTCTGCATATGCCTGTCGATGGACAGTTAGTCCGGATCTTTTGTATGCTTTTTCAACCTTTCGTTTTGTAGACTTGGCTAGTTTAATGTCTGTGGTAAACCATAGGCCGTCTGGGCGGGGGCGCACAGTGCGCTTTGTCAGAGGTGCAAACTCGTCTAGCGTGTCAGCTAGTGTCGTGTTGAAGCTATCTACTAATGATGACAGATCGGAGGGAGGATTGAGCAGCAGAGGTGAAGCAGATATTCTCGCAGGTACAAGGTAAGCATGCAAAGCACACGGAAAAGAAAAGATAAACCCCATTGGAGGTGCAGGTAAAGCCGAGGGGAACACGTATCTGCAACTTCACAAAGACTAAGGGCGTGTTATTCGAGGAACTTTCTACAGTGAACTCCAAATCTAAGAGGCTCTTTGGTAGGCACAAGCTAACCAACAGACTTCCTCGCTGGTTTGGCCGGAATGTTGAGGTGCTCGCCTCGATCAAGGTCTGGCTGAGGTTGTGGGCTCGAGACCGGTGCATACATATTGTGAAGCACATGCATAGAGATTAAGTTCTCTTAAGGCGGTTCAAATAAGAGTTATATATATATATATATATATATATATATATATATATATATATATATATAATGCAACAACCAGAAAGTGAGAAGCATAGCTGAGTTAAGAGGGCAGTCAAGGACAAGGGTATCTTGGAAGTAGCAATGCAGGACGGCTGGAAATGATGTTCCACTTCCAGACATTTAGTTAATACGAAGCAAAATCCCGATCCCCAACTGATTTCAATTCAGTTTGAGGAGCAGCAATATATAGGGAACTAGAAGACCACGTGGTACAGTAGCACACTGTTGGAGCAATGTCGGCTAGATAGGGTGATGCAAGCAAGTGAACCGACTCTGTAGGATAGAGGGACCATCTTGGTCGGTTTGATGCTTGATAGGGAGCAAGTGAAGCTCGGACAGTAGCAGTGTGAGGGCAGCAACACCATTGACAACAGACCAGCAGAGCCACTGAGTTGTACACTTGTTGTTTCAGACAATTAAGGGCACTGGCCGGGAATCCCAAATAAAAGGTATTTCAGTAATGTAGACCCGATGTCACAAACGTGTGAATAATAATAATATATTTGTATAGTGCCATTAGAGAGCTAAATTTCTCTCTCTTTCTCTCTTTAGGCACTTTACAGATGCCACATATAAAGCATTACCAAATGTTTGGTGGTAACATCCACAAGAAGCAGGTACACTAAACAGCAGGCACATGCAAGTAAGCAGTTATATGCTCACGAAGGATGAATCACAAAGACCGACCAAATGCTTTTATAAAAAGGTGTACTTTAGGCTTCTTTTTAAATGCCGTCATGTCACGGGACGTTGTGATGTGCATTGGTAGTGTGGACTAGCTTGGCTGTCGTACTCTTGCTTAAGCAGACCCTACTTTTGGCTACGTTCGACAGATGCAAGTAAACCAAGTTGACAAATGGGCTCATCCAATGACAAGTCGTTTTTTAGCAGCATGCCCAGAGTGTGGGCAGACCTCACGGAGGTGATGATACATAAATAATACTACTAATACTAATAAGCCATAACTATTATGTGGCTCTTAAGCTCCCAGACCACAGTGGCCATCCAAGAGCAGATGTCAATGCCCGACTCAGAGCAAGGCAGAACAGGGTAGACGAATAGGTAGAGTTGAGTGTCATCAGCCTAGAAATGAAAGGCAAGTATCTTTTTCAGTGATAACCAAATGATCACACTGCTTTCAGAATATGTCCCTGTATGCACCGGTGAAAGTAATAAGAAGCGATACATTCGACCATGGCAGAACCATTCTGTCAGACAAAAGCTGAACAAGGCCATTTAACAGGGCGGCCGATAAATTTATCATATGTGTGTGCATCCACAAGAAATTCTACTACACCGGTTTGAATAAGCATTGCTCAGCTCTCAATTTTCCATTGCAGAACACTCCCCAGCAACATCCGTTAGTCTAAACAAGAAGGCTGCACAAATGTTGCTCTTCACCAGCAGTGGGACCAGAATTTTCAAGTAGAGGCAAGACCCACAATTAAAGGAAAATTATAGCGACAATCGCAGTGTTCATTCGACACGAACTCAGCAGTTGCTCATCAACTGAAAGTAGAGCATTATTTCTATGGTGGCGATGTTCAGGGGTTGGGGGCGTAGGGAAGGGGGCGGCCCAGGTGGCTACTCCACCCGAGGGGAATCGTTCTTCCTGGCTCTGCTAATGCTATTCAAAGCAATGTGCATGACATGCTGGCTTTCACCAGATTCCAATCTCTTCAGGGCGGCAAGCCCAAAGTCCTGGTAATAATACACATGTGCTAGTCTGCGTGAGATAGGCTAAAGCACACAACTACAGCGTGAGATAGGCTAAAGCACACAACTACAAAGACGGGACCCTTGCAAATGTGGTGCGGTTCGCCGACCTTACCGGGCAGGCTCCAAAGGTAAGGCTAACAACGGACATTATGGCTTCTAGCAGAATTAAAAGATAGCCAACAGACAAGGTCTTAAATACTGGTAAGCTTCATAATAATGAATCAACGTCAATGTTTCCCTTACGCTCTAACATAGCTGGAGGCAACGAATAACTAGGCTTGCGTGGAACAAAAACGCCCGGTCCCGACATATATAAAACGCAGCCGACATCAAAGCTCGTTTTAAAACAAAAATATAATAGCTCTGTATGTATAGTCTCTCACTATACATGTTATTTACACTCCTCTGATCTGCCTAACCGCTGTATTGGCACCTACAGTCCGCCAACACCACCACAACGCAATAGGCATCACAGCGTTTCCAGGACGTACGCATATGTGACGTCATATCGAGCCCAGGAGGAACTAGCACGCTATAACGGCAAAACATATCTTTAATAAATATTATTATTTGAATTTAAATTTATTCTAAGAATTTATCCATCAAATTTCACAAAAAGGTTAGCCAATCCAAGGCTACTCCGTGAGCCGTCCCGACCGTCCCCAGTGACTTCCTTTCTTCTCGCGAATCCAAGATGGATAAAGCCGCGGCTGCTCAGGGCGTGAAAATGGGCAAGGTATGTGAAGTCCAGAGTGCCTGTTATACGGTTTCCTTGACTTAGTGTACGTATGCCGTCCTTTCTTTTGAGGTATATATATGCCTGTAGCGGTTGCGCCGTTCTTTCCTGCTTTGCGGCATGAAGCCAGTCCAGCAGCATGTAGCTCGTGGGTTAGGCCCGCTTTTTTGACGGCTATGCGCTCTGTGCCGTGTCATGCTGGAGGGTATTCAAATAGTTGTTGAATTGTAGGTAACGAAGATTCTTGGACGTACCGGTTCTCAGGGACAGTGCACACAGGTAACGTCGTAGCTGCAGTCATACTGCTGAATTCCTAGTATCGAGAGCAGCGTCCTTTTTGTTTACCTATGTCAACATTCTGTACGGCTTCCATTTAGTGTAAAGCTCTAGCGGCCACGCTGCTGTAGTGTGGGCCCTATGCAATCTTCGATGGAAGACTGCCGTTAGGCGATGCACCGTCTTAGTTGAGCATGCTGAAAATTATATATCCACGTGGTAGTGAGGTTGATAACAGTGCAGGCGTTCAACTGAACTGATATTTAGATATCGCTAACATTTCTTTAAGCTTGCTACCTTGGCGTTCGTTTGTTAGATGTTCTCAATAATGTCAATGTTATTCATGTTGGTGCAGGTCCGCGTTGAATTTTTGGACGAGTCAAACAGGTCAATCATTCGTAACGTAAAGGGACCAGTAAGAGAAGGCGACATCCTGACGTTGCTCGAGACTGAAAGGGAAGCCAGGAGGTTACGGTGAGCAGGTAAGGCACATCACGATAGTATGTCGCCAGGCGTAGTTCCCTGGCCGGCATCCCTATTTATTACTTTAAATCAACGTGGTCGAAAGCAACGGCCCTCTGCAGACGTTGGTGTGATTTTATCTCAAGATTGTTGTCTGCTGTGGCTTCAACATTGTGCTTTAATCGACTTGATGTGGGGTTAACCAAGCTGGGAATCGCTGTAAAGAGGTGTGAGGGGCAAAGCCCTTGTCTAAGGACATGCATCTTGACAAATCTAAGTAAGTCTACGCTGATTAAACAGCCTTCTTTGGTATGGCGACAGAAAAGCCTTTTACGGCTATCACCACCACTTGCAGTGGCGATAAAGGATCGCTCACCGCAGGAATCGAACCCACGACATCGGGACTGAGGTCGTGAAAGCAACCGCCTTTCCTAGCGTGCCGTCACGGCTCACCAGTCATTTATCGGCATAGCTGGAGCTACCAGAAATGAGTTAGTAGTAATAATAAGGGTCGTTGGGGTATCACCCAAAGAGAAACAGGTTATACAGGTGCTTTACCTGGTTCGGCAAGAGAATCATTAAGCAAGGTTTATTTGCATACTCGGAGTCATGCCTTCAAAAGAAGGGCTAAAAGGGTTAAAATACCAAAGTAAACATGCACATGACTGATTAGTATGATCTCCGGCTGGTAGCAAGCTCTGAGTAATGCTTACTTAAGCATTTAGAGCACTAATTGAATGTTAGCAAATAATGCAGCTGGTAGTCACTTAATAAGAAAGTAGTTAGTGGCATTATGCTAAGTATAGCCATATAGCTAGGCGATGGGCTTAACCATTGCATTTACATCGCTATAATATTCTGTGCTACAACTTGATTGATAGTACGATTGCACACATCGCAGGGTATATGTTAAGTGATTGGGATCTGGCTACTGCCACCGGATTGTGCTGCCTTGTCTGTTGCATGTTTCTTATCATTACCTTTGTTCTTGTATGATTATACTTATTAAGGTAATAAAGTGAAATGAGTTTTGTGCTTGACATTGCCGTTTTAGATAATGGCTATTCTTTGGAGTTAAGGCATCAAGGAGATCAACGTGGAACGTCCTTAGCTATCACATCTGACTTTCCAATAAAGTTGTGCTAAACTGATTGCCATTTACTGGCTGGATTATTATTTTCCAAGCTTGTTCGACAACAGACTTAGTTTTTAAGCCAAAATAGGGTTCAATGTTGAGTCTTGTCATTAACTTGTTTAATTGTAATGCTGTTCCGTCGTTGGTCTGTGTACATGTTCGGTGTAGTACAAACGATCTGATTCTCAGCCTTTCAGGGTAAAGAAATTGTGTTGCTCCGGTATAGATGCATGATGTCAGCCACTTGCCATTGTTTCTGTCACTTCCACAATGTGCTTACTCTAGATATATTGCTACATTAGTGAACTGGCTTGAGGTCAGAGGCACCACAGTAAAAAAAATACTGACTTTATTGTGTAAGGGAGAGATGGTCGGTAGAGATGACTACTCCTTGAGTGGTTGGACATGAGTAGATTGTGTACATACGAGTTGTAGCAGAGTTAGTGCGATCTTTAGTTGTGTGCAGTGCCAAGACCATTGTTTACCTATGTAGTCTCATACTCATCCATATATTCTCGGTGGTGCTGTTCGTGCATCGATCTACCGACCCCAGGGAGGCCTCGGGCGACTCTGTGTAAATCTTTACTTAGCTTCTCAAGAACTTGGTAGGCATGAGCTGTCCTAAATATTACTCAAACCCGACTTGTTTTCTGTGAGTTGTGACAGCTAGTATTCATACCTATCAGCAGCCCTCTTCGACTGGTCAGCTAAAACCTCTGCATCCGGTGTTCGGTCGATCAACTGTTGTCGAATCTACCTTTAAAAAGCTTTTTTAAGCACTTGTAGCACACTTCCCTTGTTTCAGCATGGGAGTGATAGGTCCACCATCGATAGTTACGAAGTTGCAGCCGAGTTGGGCACTGCCTCAGCAGAGCCGGCTATGTAACAGCCGGACTTCTGCTCGTTAAATGTCCACTCACTAAAACCATCGGCCTACTTGTCTGCGATCAGTTTGTCCTCAAGCTAGGTGCATTTCAGCTGACCAAGGTGCTGATGATGCCCTGTTTTGGTGGCTGTGTATGATAATAATAATAATAATATTGCACTTGATAAAGCGCCCTCAGAGAACTTAATCTCTTTCTAGGCGCTTTACATTTGCTGCAAAGTGATACGCAATAGAATAGTAAGTAAAATCATGTTTGAAAAAAAAAAATGAATAACATGGTTAGGGGTTACATGCACTGGGTCAGCATGCAAATGTGGTTAGTGGCAGCATGAACAGTGTCAGCACGCACAAGCACATCGAGGACGAATCACAAGGACCCACTAAATGCTGTCCTAAATAGGTATGTTTTTAAGTTTCTTTTAAATGTGGTCAGGTCAGGGGATGTTCTGATGCAGGTCGGGAGGGAGTTCCAGGCTGTGGGAGCATACGAGCTAAATGCACGGTCTCCAAAGGATTTAAGGTTTGTACGAGGTATTTCTAGACTGTTGGATTCCGAAAAGCGGGTGGTACGATGCTTAGCCTGATGGAGTAGTATATCTGAAAGATAGGCTGGAGCCATAGAATGAAGAGACCTAAAAGTGAGCGACAAAACCTTGAAGTCAATCCGTTGCTTGACTGGTAACCAGTGCAGGTCGGCGAGAAGTGGAGTAATGTGGCAACTGCGACGCTCACGACAGACAAGCCTAGCTGCAGAGTTTTGCACCAGCTGCAATCGCCTGATCGCACATGCTGGTAGGCCAGTAAGCAGTGAGTTGCAGAAGTCGAGACGAGATGTCACGAATGCATGGACCAACTTAGATGTGGTATCCTTATCTAAACAAGCCCGAATTTTAGCAATGTTATGGAGCTGAAAATAGGCAGATTTGGCTGTGGATCTGATATGGTCGTCTAACGAGAGGTCGCTTTGGAATATGGCACCTAGATTTCGAGCTGATGCAACTGGAGATATGCTGGCAGAGCCAATTTTGAAAGTCAGCCTTTCCAATTTCTGAATAACACTAGGTTTGCCCATAACTAGTAAGTTAGTTTTATCATCGTTTAGTTTTAGAAAATTTGCTGCCATCCATGATCGGATGTCATCAACGCATGCAGCAAGTGAGTTGAGAGAATTTGAGGTGCTCGAAGGCTGGGAGGGATCAAAGCAAAGGTACAACTGAGTGTCATCCGCATAGAAGTGAAAGCCTAGATTGTCCTTGGCAATCACATCAGCGAGAGGGAGAGTATAAACGGTGAAAAGGACCGAACCTAGCACAGGGCCCTGAGGTACTCCATATTTTAGAGGTACTTCAGATGATCTTTGTCCATTCACGTCAACACTGGATTCTCCCACTGAGATAGGACCTGAACCACTGCAGAGCAGTGCCAGTGATGCCCAGGCGAGATGAGAGGCGCTCTAGAAGAACTTTGTGATCGATGGTATCAAAAGCTGCCGAAAGATCGAGCAAAACAAGAAGAGACACTCTACCCATGTTTGCATTCCTAAGTAGGTCGTTGTATACCCGAATAATAATAGACTTGATAAAGCATCCTCAGAGAACTCAAATATCTTTCTAGGCACTTAACATTTGCTGCAAAGGGAAATGCAATTGAATGGTAAGTAAAATCCTGCTTGAAAAACAAACCATGAATAATATGGTTAGGGGTGACATGCACAGGGTCAGCATGCAAATGTGGTTAGTGGCAGCATGCAGTGTCATCACACATAAGCACACCAAGGACGAGTCACGGGGACCCACTAAATGCTGCCCTAAATAAGTGTTTTTTTAAGGTCTGTTTAAATGTCAGGTCAGGTGAAGTTCGGAAGCAGGTCGGGAAAGTTCCAGGCTTTAGTAGCATACGAACGGTCTCCAAAGGATTTGTATGAGGTATTTGTAGACTGTTGGATTCCGAAAAGCGGGTGGCAGAGCCAATTATGAGTCAGGCTTTCCAATCTCTGAATCACACTGGGTTTGCCCATAACTAGTAGGTTAGTTTTATCATCGTTCAGTTTTAGAAAATTGGCTGCAATCTATGTGATGATGTCATCAATACATGAGGCAAGTGAGTTGAGAGAACTCGAAGGCTGGGAGGGAATAACGCAAAGGTACAACTGAGTGTCATCCGCATAGAAGTGAAAGCCTAGATTGTGCTTGGCAA
The DNA here is from genome assembly GCA_009760855.2 of Cristatella mucedo. Taxonomy (NCBI): domain Eukaryota; kingdom Metazoa; phylum Bryozoa; class Phylactolaemata; family Cristatellidae; genus Cristatella; species Cristatella mucedo. The sequence continues at coordinate 2,075,324 of WPIO01000019.1, read as the reverse complement.
TCACATCAGCAAGAGAAACAGTATAAACCGTGAAAAGAGCATGGAGCCCTGAGGTACTCCATATTTCAGAGGTACTTCAGATGATCTTTGTCTATTCAAGTCAATACCCTGGAGTCTCCCACTGTGAGATAGGACCTGAACCACTGCAGAGCAGTGCCAGTGATGCACAGGCACATACATCGCATGTCCGGGTGTAATTCTTTCTAGCTCTGTAGTCTGAGTAGATGGGTGGTCGTCTGCTGTCGTGCATAAAACGTTATTTATGTCCGGTTTTTTGCGTAGGCCATCGTTCGAATCAGTTGCTATTACGTCAACATCAAAGCTTTTTGAATGTGTGAGAGGATGCTGTGTGACCTAAGTCGGGATTGAGTTGTGTAAGCTTGTCTATCAAGCTCTGCTAGTTCCTCACAACTATTTTGTGTAACAGACTCATTGATCGGTGAGCAGCGTTCACATCGATAAAGCTAGCAACAGCCAGGTTTGCTGATTTATAGAGAACATCTGTTTGTGCCAACTCGGTAATCGTACTTTTCATATCGATAGACATATCCTGGATCTCGTCTGCCCCACTGATCTAGTGTCGCTGACCATCTCGGATCATTGTCTCCTTGTCTGTTCGTTGTACTTGTGCTTTGTAAAGCGACGTGGATTAGAAAAGCATCGCCCAGATTTCTAAAATCTGATGCAGGCCTTAGTGATCAGCACCAAGACTCGGCCAACAGTGTCAATACCTCACTGATGCAGTGAACATGTAACCCGGGTAGGCCCTCGACACGTATGCACCTACATTCTATCCTTGGGCTGAGTCGTGGATTTCCTTAAACTATTCAAAGAACTTGTGATTCCCCTATGTTAAGGGAAAGTTTGAACGCTGATTTCAGAAAAATTCTACAACTGTTCAGGAAGGAGAGTGAAAGTCACCCGCACTAACTTGAACTAGCTGGCAGTGCGTGCGTCGATGCCAAAGGCCCATGCAAATGGATATCAGTGGCCAATACTGTTAAGTTATCTTTGTCGATTAGCTCAGAGTTCAAGAGGGAAAGTAAGGGGTAGAAGCCGAAAGGGCCTGATGAGCGGCCAAATCTGATCTAGTCTGAGACTTGGCCCAAAGTCCCACTCTTTCCCGTTGCTTCTCACTTAGCCAGGCATATATATCAGCACATGGTACAAATGCGCTGAGCCTCTTTTAGACATTATCCGTCAGGAGATCGTAATCGAGCGGACACATACTTGCAACGCCTTAGCCGCTACCAGAAATGGGATCTCGCAGGCAGTGAAATACTCTGGAGATTGCCGAGTGATCGCTGGCTTTAAGCTCCTTCTCAATTACATACTCCCGGTCCTAACATGCATTCGGTAACCCATAGGCTAGCGGTTTCGCCCATCCGGTGGCAAATGGCAGGTCCTGGATCAATAACCAAAGAGTGCTTTATAGATGGGAGTCCTAGTCAGTGGCTGGCATGCCACATAAATCGCCAAGTATACCTCCTTATGGCGATGCATTGTAATCACCCGCTGCAGTCCGTCGGTGCAACTGCGTTTGTTCGTGCTTTACAGGCTAGGACGTAGCTGAAAGTGTGCTGGCTAGACGTGTGCAAACGTCTGGACGCACTGGTGATAAAGGGCTAGCAGCGTGTAGACCTGGCCAGTTCCTGTCTGGGACCAGTTTGCTTGCATCGTACGGTTCTCGTGACATTTCGTAAGAAAAAAAAGCCTAGCTGATTAAACAGCCACTTTTTATAGCGACAGAAGAGCCTTTACGGCTATCACCACCGCTTGCAGTGGTGATAAAGGATCGCCCACCGCAGGAATCGAACCCACGACCTCGGGACCGAGGTCGTGAAAGCAACCATCTTGCCTAGTGTGCCATCACGGCTCACCGAAGAGGCTCTCTCGAGTGCAGTGATTCTACAGGGGAGAGGTGCAATGAGAGAAAGTAACCGTGCCAAGCCAGGGGCGAGCGTGATCGAGACAGAAAGACTACCGCGACGCAAGCGGCTCCATACTTTACTACTTATGAGTGTTCGGTTTTTTGGTCAATTATGGAGACGGCTTTTCCCTTCTCTCACTCACTCACCTTTCTGCAGCCTATGTCTAGAGCAAGCTGTTTAACGGATGTTAAACGCGGTCGCTTTGAAAACGTCCCGGTCTCTGCTTTAGCCAATTCGCCATTTGCAAAATCGTGCGTGCGAAAGTAGCTATACTACATGCCGTGATGGCACACTAGGTAAGGCGGTTGCTTTCACGACCTCGGTCCCGAAGTCGTGGGTTCGATTCCTGCGGTGGGGGATCCTTTATCGCCACTGCAAGCGGTGGTGATAGCCGTAAAGGCTCTTCTGTCGCTCTACAAAAGAGGCTGTTTAATCAGCTAGGATTATATTAATAATAATAATAATACTTTGGTATAGTGCCCTCAGACAACTGAATCTATTTCTATGCTTTTTACAGGAGCTGTATAGAACGCATTGCCAAATTATTGGCGGTAACGTCCGGCAGCAGCAGTAATTTGGTGAAGTTTGTGCAGACTGTAAAGAAGTTCAAGCGATAGCCTCTAGTGCAATTAAACCGGATGTCTAAAGCGACGAGGCGACCAACGGTGCCTCCGCAAGATGAAATTTGGAGGCTCGGCGTACGGCTTTCGATGCCAGATTTTGTGATCTGACCCGAAATCCCCAAATAGGCGTCAGGTCACTACAACTTGGCACGACACATCTCTTTGAGGGGGAGAAAATACAACAGATAAAGATGTCCTAAAATGGAAAGGCACGCTACTCGCTTGCAGTAAAAGCCTGCATTTTGTACGTGACTCGCCCTGTTGTGTTTGGCTTTCAACAATGTGTTCAGAAGCCAAAGCTACTATTCCTCAAGGTTCGCTGGCGATCCGCCGACGAACTTCCGGAGCCGATGTAGTCATTTCGGCGATCTTCACCAAATAGCTGGGTGGCTGTACAGCAGCTGCAGTATCGGATGATTCCATAGCTACTCTCTCGCCGCCTGATCGTCGGACGCTATGAGGCAGACGGCTGGTGCCAGTTAGCTAAATTTCCCAGTAGCGAGATCGAGCTGCTGTGCCACTGCTTAGCCGAGTGCGAAGTGCCTGTACTAGGCTGGAGGTGAATGTATCACACCGAACTTCTGGTGGCCGCCATAACGTTATTGCAGCTAACGACCGATGGAATGGACGCGCGTCTTCAGCAATTCAAACCTCTTCCTTGCTTCTACTAGGCGGCCATCGTGCAATGATATTTAAGAAAACTCGAGGCCCTCCTGGCGGCTGCTTCGGGCTACAGTGCGAAACTCCTAGCCGGGCGTTTGGGGATGCAATGAACTACCGAAATCCACCACAATCCTCCGTCATCCATTCTAGTTAAGCGAGCATTGACGTGAACCCTAAAATTGATCTGCAAACCGTGGCGTGGATTGAATTTTGAACGAATACTGTAGTACTGCATCGTTGAAATGTGCCCACCAAATTCCATGTCCACCGTGAGCGGGTCAGCTCGCTTAAGCGCTCGGATCCAGCTTCTGTCTGCGGCCTCTGTCAAAAGATTGTCTAGAAAAGCACGCGACCTCGATGAGTTACAGTGATTGCTCCACGGATTTCGTGTCTGAGCTCCACGTAGCGAGCAGCGTCTCTCAACTATCCTCTGGCATTCCTGTCAGCAGCAAAGCTACAGGGCGGCTGATTTTCACATCCTCGGTCCCGAGGTCGTGGGTTCGAATACTAAGGTGGGCGATTTTTAATCAACGCTGCAAGCGGTGGCAGTAGCCGTAAAGGCTCATCTCCCGCTATACAGAAGAGACTGTTAAATCAGATAGTATTTACCGAAAGCATCGCCGAACTATTGGCCAGCGTCGCTGAGCCCCCGTGGTACTGAGTGGATGATGCGCTTTAGCGAGAACTCTATAGCACCCATTTTTCTATACGGTTGCTCATCATGGTCGTCTTTGCTTCTGTCATCTACCAGGGCTATAAACTTACTACAAAGAGCGATTGACACGCAGGCAGGTATTTACGGCACGGCAGCATGATGGTCGAGCTAGGAGGCCCGGGTACAGGGAGCCGATTAATTTGATTTGCTAACCGCTTGCCGGCTTGTCCGAACGAATCCCGTTGCCGCTGAGCGTTTGAAAGTATGCGCACTTAATTGTTACAAGACTTATTACCTATTATATTTATGAGCGCTGCAGTAAAGACAAGCAGGTCGCTGAGTGGCTGTTAGTCGGCAGCCACAGCCACTCGGCTCTCCTGAGCTCAATTAGTGCCACCCTGAAAATGGCACCTATTAAACTTGACAGTGTAGTGCAGCTCCTTAGCCCCGCGACGTCCATTCAGCTCCAAAATTAAGATATTTAAAAGGCCTTGCCTACCAACATCCACTTAGACTTCGAGTGACCACTCTAAAATGGTAGCTCGCAACGTGCGGCTCTGCAGAGTACCAGGTGGTTATGGATGCCGTCACGCTAGGTTCAGATGCAGGGAGCCCGGACCAAGTCTTAGTTTAGCCAGCTCCGATTTCTCAGTTCTGCCAGTTCGGCCAGCTAATAATTTGCCGTCTATTTATAGATTGAGCTCCTTTTCGGCTACGGGCACAGTGCTCACATCTAGGCTAATCTATCGTGAGCGTTTCGTCCTACCACCTGCTAAGCATAGTACCACCCTCATTTCGAAATCAAACTGTTTACCCATGCATCATACAAATCTCAAATACTTTGGAGACCATGCCTTTAGTTCGCATAATCCCAAAACCTGGAACTCACATTCGACTTGCTTAACGTCTCCTGACTTGACCGCATTGAAAAAGAAACTAAAAATGCATCTATTTATCACATCGTGTAATGGGCCCCTTGTGATTTTATCTTTATGTGCAAATGCATTTTGACACTGTGCATGCTGCCACTAACCATAATAATAACAATAATAATACATTTTACATTTGATATAGCGCCATCAGAGAACTCAATGTCTTTCTAGGCACTTTCCATTTACTGCAAAGGAAGCACGATCGAATGTTTAGTGGTAATATGCGCAATAAACAACAAAAATAACATGGTTAGGGGTGAAATGCACAGGGTCAGTATGCAAGTGTGATTAGTGGCAGCATGCAAAGTGTCAGCATGCATAAGCACATAAAGGTCGAATCACAGGGACCCACTACGTGCTGTGATCAATAGGTGCAGTTTTAGTTTCCTTTTCAATGTGGACAAGTCAGGAGACGTCGTGACGAAGCTCGCGAGTGAGTTCCAGACTTTGGGAGCATACAAACTAACGGCACGGTCTCCAAAGGGTTTGAGATTTTAACGAGTTATGGGCAAACAGTTAGATTTCGAAATGGGGGTGGTACGCTGCTTAGCGGGCGGTATGATGCAGTGCACACGATAGACTAACCTAGCTGCAGAATTTTGCACCAGCTGTAAGCACCTGATTGCACAAGCCGGTAGACCAGTAAACACTGAGTAATTACATGCTGATCACCCTGTGCATGTCACCCCTAGCCGTGGTATTCTTGTTGTTTATTCAGCATGATGCCGCTAACCATGTGATCGTGCTTCTTTTGCAGCAATTGTAAAGCGCCTTGAAAGAGATTTAGTTCTCTAAGGGCGCTATATCAAATGTATTATTGTTATTATTACTAATACGGTGACGTTACGTTCTCGTTTGGTGCAGAGCCAGCTCACTTCCCTCTCATCCTGCAATGAGCACTCTGCCCATAGCTGAAAGTGAGCTGGCTTTATGAACAAAATGCGCCTAATTAGCGGCGTCCAGAGCTCATCCTGACAGACAGGCCGTCGAGCTTCCTATTTGCAGTTCGAAGAAAGCGGAACGGATGCGAATTGAGCTTGCGGATTAGCATAGGATTGTAACCGGGTTCCAGGGGTCAGAGGCTAATTCCCGCCAAACCCCGCCACGCTGCCGCTCGCCATGCCGCCGAGCTAGGGTAAGACGAGCGGCCGTCAGGTCAAACCTCTTTGTAATAACGCATGCGCCAACAACAACAGAGCAACTAAACAAGTCTACAGGGAGGGTCCTATACACAGTACACTACGGGGCGCAAGACGACGCAGCAAGCGCGAACAAACGTGTTAGTTGGGGTCAGTCGGCTTCCGCAGTCCTGTCGTTGTACCGACTCCGAGTCCAACAGTACGAGCGTACGCCGTCCAAAACCCGGCTGGCTGAGTAACTGCTAGCTAGTCCGAGTCGACAACTACCAAAGTCGTAAGCTTCCGCCGAAAGACGCCTACACACGGGGGGGGGGGGTCACGAACACGCTACACGGGTAACGCGGCATAAACAAGTCAACAACGAGCGAGCTATCCAGCTCCGCTCGGGCCTTGGGTACTCGTTCCCTTGCGTGCGTGGCAGCATCGCCGGAGCACGCCTGCACGAATCCAGGTGCATAACTCGGCGAGACCGGGAGCCTCCAACACCACGACTTACTAGGCCAACTTCCCGTACCCCAGAGCCCCGGTGACCTCACGTCACCGCATACATCCGGCCGTGCCGTAGGTCCGACCCCGGCCTAGCCGGTGACCCTAACCCTCACTATAGCCGTCCGGTCCCAGCCAACCGAACCCAGCCTGGGTACAGGATATTCAGATAGTCACGACTCTCAGTCGTCAGTGGCGTCGCGTGCCGTTGACTCCTCGGCTAGGCTAACCGAACGACGGAAGTTCGCCTAGAATACGGCAGGCTGGCGTGCTGACGGCACATATCGCTACCGCCGTTCCCACGGAAGTGAGGCAGACACTAACAGAGGCCCCGCGCCCGAAAGTCCTCCTGCGTCCGCCGAGAAAGCGGCGTTGGAGGTGCGTTCATGTCTCTCCCGACCCAGACGCAGCTGCAGGCATCTGGCCGGGCCGGGCCTCGTGGGCTACGCTGACTCACTGCCTGCCCGTACTCGCACGAGGCCCGGCTCTCGAATGTCGTAGCCGCACCACGAACCTAGGTGAAAACGAGAGGAGCCGCGAGGCTCGACACGCACGAGGTCTTCGCTTTCGCCGACCACCCCCCCACCCGGGTCGTCGACAGGTGCGAGCGGCAGCCAGACTGTCGCAGCTGCTAGAGGCCGCGAGAGCCCGGTTTGCTACGCTACTAGAAACCCGCCCGAGTGAGGCTTCGTTCCTTGCACGCCTGGCGCCAGGGGCGTTGGCAGATTTTTCCTCGAGAGGGACTTACACATACGACTTTTCATATGACATCTCATAGGAAATTTTCATAGGACATATGACTTGTTTCGCCGTACGTCGCAGAGTCGCTTGTCTCTGACTATGGATGCAAGTCTACTAAGGAACTCATTATGAGTTTGAGGAGACAGATAAGAGACTGACTTGACATTGTTTGTTTCTGGCATGGTCCAGATTTGATTGCGTAGGCGGATCGTACAGAGCAAGAAGATGCGATGAACGAGAAGCACTCGTTCAATCTGGTCCCTCGTCATAATGGTCTCTGCTTCAGCCATCTGCCAGGACGATGGCACCCGTTAGGTTTATGGCGGACAGCACAGTGAACAAAGGTCTGCACCCCATGGGGCGATGCAGTCGATCTGAATTCACGGGCACACAAGAATTTATTCGTACACGACACTTCGGTAAGGATAAGTTCAGCAGCTCAGCCGTTAGGAAGTCATAGGCGGCACAGAGGCCCTGAATTTACTTGAGAATCTCTGAACAGATGGTGCAGCAGCCATACCGTTCAATGCCCAGGCCCTTTCGTGACTCTGCGAGTGACGACCTGCTAGCTGAGCCCAGCGATATATCGCTTCGCGAACCGGACTGAATCGTGCAATCCCGAGCGATCCTGACAAAAAGGAGAACGAGCTAACATCACAATTTCCTTCCGCATTCGAGTCATTGCAGTGGTTATAATGATAACAATACATTTTTATAGCGCCCTCAGAGAACTGGATCTCTTTCTAGACAGTTTACTACAGTTATGCAGTGTAGAAAGCCTTACCAAATGATTGTTGGTAACATTGACAAACAGCAGGCGCAGTGTAAGCAGTTACATGTACACGAAGAGCGAATCACAAAGACCCACCAAATGCTGTAATAAACAGATGAGCTTTAAGCTTCTTTATAAACGTCGTCATATCAATGGACGTTGTGACGTGAGTCGGTAGTGTGTTCCAGGCTTTGGGAGCATAGGAACTAAAGGCACGGGCTGCAAAGGTTTTGATCTTCGTACGAGGTAATTCTAAACTATTCGAGTCAGAACAGTGTGTTGTACGATTTTTCATCTGGTGGGGGATTAGCTCTGATAGGTAGGCTGGAGCCAGAGAATGAATGGACTTAAAAGTAAGTGACAGAACCTTGAAGTCAATACGCTACTTTACAGGGAGCCAGTACAGGTCGGCGAGAAGTAGTGTGACGTGGGAACTCCGACTTTCACATCAGACAAGCCTAGCAGTGAGCTATAGAAGTCGAGACAAGATGTCACAAATGCATGGACGAAATCGGATGTAGCATCTCTGTCTAAGCAAGCCCGAAGTTCGGCAATGTTATGTACCTGAAAGTAGACAGACTTGACTGATGAGCTGATGAGGTTGTCTAATGAAAGGTCACTTTGGAATAGGACACCGAGATTACGTGCAGATTCAACCGGAGATATACTGTCAGAGGTGATTTTGAGCGCTATGTTTTCCAATTTCTGAATCACACTTGGTTTGCCCATAACTAGTAATTTGATTTTGTCGTCATTCAAGTTGACACGTGTTTTCGCGTAAACTCAACAGTTAGATCAGCTTTCAGACGAGTATTCAGCTCTTTTCCCATTAGCTGTAACCAACTATTTAGCTATTTAGGATCGTATATGGTCGTACTCGTAGTGAAAATCTCATGGCTTCTCGGCAGAGGTCCTGGGAGCACGCACTGTACACAGGCTACTAAGCGGCTGCTATTTTAAATTTGAATGTAAAGACTCGAGATTCAAATGAGCTTCCAAGAGTTTGTAACACACTTTGTAGCACGCCAAAAACGAAATCTTTTTGGGCGCCTAACATCCGCTTGAAAGAAAAAACGTCAACTGATTTAAGGGAATATAGTGCACAGTTTTAGCATTAATGAGTGCAAAAAAAGACAAATCGTACGGACCTGAAAATGCCGAGAGCATCAGGTAGATTTGCAGCTTCCTTTTAAATTTCATTAATTCAGGTGACATCATTATTTCAGTCGGTAGTGAGTTTCGGGCTTTGAGAACGTTAGAGCTGTAGACGCTGGCTATCTTCAAAGGATTTGAGGTTGGTCAGTTGCAACAATAAACAAGCAGAATAGGGTAATGAGTGGAATTTTGGAAAGTCTGATTGGGAAATATTTCATATCGGTAGGCCGAGAGATTAAAGAGACCAAAAAAGTGACACAAACTGAGGTCCATACTTCACTGAGAGCCCGAGTGGGAGGACAGCCGTGTAATGTGGCAGTTATGGCACTCATGGCTAGGCCTGCTTTGTCGCGGGGTTCTGCACCATTTGCAAGAGTACTGTTGTCACAGGTAGGACGACCTGCACGGGCAGAGTTACAGAAATCAGGACCTAATGATATGTGTATGTCTAGATTGGTTGTCGTACCATTATTCACGCACTCTCAAATTTTCGCAGCGCTAAATGGCTGAACGTGGAAAGATTGGCTGCAGAGCTGAAGTATTCATCTAGCGAAAGATCATTTTGGAAGAGGCTACCCAGACTTCCTGCGCAGGCAGCAGGGGATCAGTGTTGAGGATGAGGCTCTCCAGAATTTGAGCGACCCCAGATCTCATGGCAATGCAGCTGATGCCAACGGCTTTTCAACGAGCCTTTGAAGTCTGCAGCACACCATATATCAGATTAGAGTCAACTTGTTTTCACGATTTTGGCTTTCTCTTGCAGATGTATTCACCAAAAACTACCGAACCCTTTATATGTATGCAGATGACACACAGCCGCTCTTTCGCTATCATCCTACCTTAGCAGCAAATGTAAAGCGCCTAGAAAGAGATTGAGTTCTCTAAGGGCGCTTTATCAAGTGCATTATTGTTATTATTATTGTTACTATTATTATTATTATCCTTCCCTACCTTCCGGCATGTTAAACGCTTTCATCTCCCTTGGAGCATGTATTGCTGACATTACATTTACTCTTGGACGGCAGCAAACTGTCTCAAATTTAAAGACGATAAAACCAAATTTCTAGTTATGAGAAAACCAGGTATCGAAACTCAGAAACTGGAAAGCCCAAACCTCCCGTTCGACTAGATCAGCATATCCCTCGCAGCCTCTGCACGGAGTCTGGGGGTCGCTGAAAAAAATTGATTCTCACTAGATGCGCACGTCCGCTCCTCTGATCATGTCTGCCTTCGTCCGCTTACGCACTTCTGCACAAAATCGGATGAATAATTGTAATAGCAAAGCAGCAGTGCTATCAGAGAGCTTAAATAAATATATCACTCCCAAGCTAGTCCGCCCATTCGTGACGTCCTGGAAGACTTCTGTTAAAACACTATTTGTAGGCCCTCTTGCTGGTGCATTGGTTCGCTTAAAGTCGATGCAAAACTCATCAGCAAGGCTTATCTGTCGTTAACGTCACAACTTCCGCACTAGACCACTGCTCTGCAATCTGCACTAGCAGCCCAAAAAGCAGGGTCTCCGCTTAAAAATTCTGTCTATCACCTTTAGGTCCATAAATTCTCTTGATCTGGCCTACCTATCTGCATTAAATTTCCTTCTGGCCTCCCACCGCACCGCCCGCTTTCCTGACTTTTGTCAATTGATTTCGCCAGCAACTTCAGTTAGGGCCTCCGTTAGATGCTATGCCTTCAGTTACTATACTACCAAAAATAGAAACTCACAACCGACTGACATCACTTCGTCCCCCGATTTGACGACATTCAAAAGGAGCAAAGACCTAATTGCTCCAAAAGAGAGTGGACGGTCCTCTATATGATCATTCGTCCATAAACTGTGCATGTCGTGACTAAGTAAAAACATATTGCAAGTGCAATATGTTTTTGCTGAGCACATCTTCTGTAACGATAGGCTACAAGGCCGGCCTTGACCGATGCTGCTGGCTTGGTGGCGGCCGATGGCTGGTGCTTGTGGAGGCATGTATGGACCGACGAAGGTGAGAACGGAGGTGACGGACATGCCGCCCGGCTCCAGGGACTGGTCGGCTAGCACTAGGGGGCGTTACGTTGAGAATGGTCCGGTCTGTGCCGCATTGAACCGACTGACGTGTTTTTACCCTATACGACATTTTTATTTTATCAACTCGCATCTTTTTCCCTTTTACAACATTTTAAATATTTTAACTCGTTCTCGTGAACACTCGAACTCGTTTCAAAACTATAAACGTTGTAAAATGAAAAAACGCTCGTCTCAAAAATAAAAACATCGTATAGTGCAAAAACACACCCATCACAACGAGCTTTCATTAGCACTCGAACTCGTTAAAGTATTGTAAGACTAGGATATCTGTTATTAAATATTTATATATTATAGTAAACCTTTTTTGTTGCAATTTTATTTTTATTTAAACAAAATATTATTAACTTATATAGCAAGATGGTTTTTCCAATTAGACAAAGAAACTCTTTTGCGTCTGAGAAAAGGAGATTAATGAATGTGGATTTTGATTTACCAGTAACTAAATATGATCGTAAAGCTAAAAGAATTGGAAGAGAAAAAATAATTTCTTCAAATGAAGCGAGAAGATTGATGAATATTGACTTTGATTTTCCTTCAATTGAATACGTTGGTAAAACTGGAAGACTTAACAAGGTAGAATTTACTAATCCGATTGTATCTTCAGGTGGAAATACTTTAACTTTTACATATAATACTAAAGAATGGTTTGGGGACTTTGAGATTTAAAGAGAATCACTTAGGTATCAAACAAAAGTACTGCTTAATAGAGTTGCAAAAGTATGGTCTTTTATTAGAGTTCATTTTAGAGTATCATTTGATATGAAGACGTTAGATACTGGTGAAACGGAGAGAAGAGAAATCTCAATCTTAATCAATTTTAACTCTGGACAGCGAATCAGCAGATGAAATTTATGACAAAATAATGCTTGCACTTGGTATACATTCTGAGTTACTAGTTGAGAGAGGTGTTGGTTCTGGTTGGCTATTCATTGGCTTCCATTCATTTTCAGTTGTTATATCTAAATATATTCCAATTGGTGGTGGCTCATATGCTGAAACCCCTGATTATCTCGCTAAGAAAAAGAAAGTGTGTTACTAACATAAAAAACTATGATGATGAGTTTTGCGCACTATGGTGTGTGTTAAGAGCGTTAAATCCAGTAGAAATAAATAAATGGAAGACAAATGATTTAAAAAATACTAAATGAGCAATATTCTAGTGAGATCGAATGGCCGATGAAAGTTAAGGATACACAATAATTGGAGAAAGCTATGAATGTCAGTATAAACATTTATTCATGTGGTTATAAAGAATTTAGAGTTTCTCCATTAAGAGTTGTGAAAAAAATTCATAAATTCCAAATAGACACATACATTTACTGCTTATAAACAGAGGAGAAATCGAGCATTATCTTTCAATTAATAATTTTAACGCTTTATGCAGACCATCTAGCTCAGGAGGAAAACAATATTATCGATGTTTAAATAGATTTTTTGATAAGATTTAAGTAGACGAACACCTAGAAATATATGATAGCATAAACTCAGGAACAACAATATATGAAATGCCAGATGAGCATAATAAATTTATATCATTTGATTCATTCAAACATCTTAATGTTTGCCCTTATGTTTGTTATGCAGACTTTGAATGTTTAGTGCAAAAAGGAGAACGGGAGGACCATTTTTCAACACATATTATCTACTGCATATGTTATAGTTGACTGGAATGGTGAAGTATTCTCTGATGCATATGCTATAGTTGACTGGAATGGTGAAGTTGTTAATAGGTTTTCAAACGTTTGTCCTGATTGTGCGAATACTTTCTTAAAAAAATATTTGCTATATCAAATTTTTATAAAACTCGACTAGTTAAGAAAAATTTAGATAGCATAATGATGGATTTAACTGATGGTGAAATGAAAGCACGCGACGATACTATTTTCTGTTGGATGTGCAAAGGGCCATTTAATCAAAGAAATAACGAGTTGAGAAAAGTATTTGACCATTGCCATTTAAAAAATAAATATAGAGGTGCTGCACACCATTCATGTAATTTTAAAGCAAGCATTGACTTAAGAAAATGGCAGTTGCCTGTTTTATTTCACAATTTTAGGGGATATTATTTACATATGATTGTTAAGGCATTAGAAAATTTTAGCGTTGAAGCCGAACCAAAAGCAAATAATTTAGAGAAGTATATGATGCTCAAAGCTGGTGATTTGGTTTTTAAAGATAACATGCAATTCATGATATTATTCAGAATCATTAGAAACTATTGCTTCGAAGATGGGAAAAACAATTGATTGCTTTCCAATTTCAAATACAGTTTCAAGTGAAAAGTATAAAGGAAAATATCTTAATCTTCTTGCTGTTAAAGGAGAATATCCCTATGAGTTTATGGATTCTTGGGAGAAATTTAATAGTGATGTTTTACCGAGTACGGAATCTTTTTACTCAAATGTTTATATAAAAGGAATATCAGATGGTGACTATAAAAAAGCAAATGATGTTTGGACAGAATTTGACTGTAAAACACTTCTTGATTACCATAATTTACATTTAATCACTGATGTATTGCTATTAGCAGACTGTTTTGAAATTTTTAGAAAGGAACTGATATCTAAATTGAAATTAGATCCTGAAAACTTTGTTACGACGCCAAAATTTTCATGGAGCGCTGTGTTTTGGTATTCTGGAGTAAAAATTGAGTTATTAACAAACAGAGAGATATATGACACATTTAAAACATCAATTCGCGGAGGCATTTGTCAAGTTAATAGTAGATTAGTTAAAGCAAACAATCCTATTGTGCCTGGATATGATTCTAGCAAACCGACAAGGCGGATTACCTACCAAGACGCTACTAGTTTATATCCAAGAGCAATGAAGGAACTTCTTCCACAAGGAGAAATTGAAGAATGCTCAATTGATGGATGGGACACAGAAAAAATACTATCATTGCCAGACGATTCAGATGTCGGAGCTTTCTTCGTTGTTGATATTGAGTATGATCCTAAAACAAAAGAATACTATCATGATTTCCGCTATGAATATCCGTTATGTGCATCTAAAAGAGTAGTTGACTGTAGTGAATATTCTAATTTTCAAAATAAATTTAAAGTAGGTGTTTGTAATGTTCCAAAACTGATGTGCGACTTTTCATTAAAAAAGATTATTTAATTTATTCTATATATCTAAAGTTTTGTTTAACACACGGAATGATAGCGACAGTAAAAAAGGTTTATAAATTTAAGAAATCTAGGTGGTTGGAGCCGTTCATACAAATGTGTGCTGATATGAAAGCAGCAAACTCAAATAAGAAGTTTTTGAGAAATCTTTGGAAATTGATAATGAATGCGTTTTATGGTAAAACATGTAAATATGTTAAAAAAAGAGTAAAAACCTATTTGATTAATGTTATTGATGAAATAGGAAGTAAGAAGTTCAATACAAGAATACGAGATCCTAGAATGGTAAACTTGGGAGATTTTAGCAAGGCATACAACAATATTTCAAATGAATCAATCAAAAACTAGGTTAAGTAAACCAAAGTTCATAGGAAGTGCAATTCATGACTTATCTAAATTACATATGCAGAAGTTTTATTATGATGTAGTAAAACAAAAGTATAGCGAAAAAGTTAGTTAATCTATACAGATACAGATTCATTGATCATGGATATTGAAACACCTAATTTATATGATGATATGAAAAATATACCCGAATGGTTTGCTGAAGATACAATTGGAAAATTTAAAAATGAAACAGAAGGAAAAAATAATTGCTGAAGTATGTGCTTTAAGACCAAAACTTTATTCCGTTAGCATCGTTGATGCAGAAAGAAAGGCAGCTGCAAAAGGAGTTACGAAAGCAGTTTTAACTAAAACAATGGGTCATGATACGTTTGTCAATTGTTTAACAGATAGTGTATAAATCTTCAACAGAAAAACAATCGATGGATTTAAAGAAAAGCAGATTAGAAATTTTTATAAGATATCGCAGAATAGACACGAGTTATATACTGATAAATTAGAAAAAGTAGCATTGTCTGCCTTTGATTCAAAGAGATACTGGTTGGACTGTGGAATCTGTAGCTATGCTTACGGGAACTACAGAATCGCTGATGCATTGAGTAATAATCTAAATCCAGGAAGATGTAACGCTTGCAATATTGGTGAATTAAATATAGATGCCTAAACAAAAAAGTGAAGAAATCATTGAACCTAAGCCAAAAGTAGAAGTTGAACATGATATAAGAAAGACAACAAAAGAAATGTATGAATTGCAAATAGAAATGAAGTAGTAAAGAGCGAAAGAAGAGTTAATTTTTGAGATGGCAGGAATAAACCTATATCAAAAAATAAAACTATCTAGTAAAGAAATAGAAAAAGTTGAAATTGAAAACGAATCTGAATATGAAGAATCCAAAAACGAAGATGATCCTGATTACAATCCAGAAGACTCAGAGTATGAAAGTGATGAGTCAGAATACAGCAGCGATGAAGGCGAGTATGATCCTAATGAAGGTTATGAACAAGCATTTAATTTTGAAGAGGAGGTTGAATACAATTATGTAAATGAATAAGATGAACTATAAACAATTCTTATTTATATAAAATGGATGTTTCTAGAATTCTTAGTTGTGAACAGTCAAGAGATATGGCTCTTAAAATTTGTCTACAAAAGTTAAAGAGAGTAGATCAGTGAATCGTCAAGCATTCACTCGATAAACTTATTTCAGATTTAGATAGCTCATACACTGCTGCTCTTGTTGAGATTTGTGATACCTGTGATAAACTAATGGAATGCAGAAGTAAAATAAATACAATGTTGTTAGAAGCAGAAAAGAAATCAAAAACTCAAAAAACTAAACAGGGCGTACGAATTAATTAATTTTGAATTAAATGTTTTTCTTCATAGTATATATGGAAGTAACAAATTATAAGATTTTTAATGCAATTCAAGACATTAGTGAAGGTAGAAAATTAAAATTAAACGATACACTTAACAAGATTATATTTGATATGTGTATCCATGAAGATAAATATGAGGAACTTCAGATTAAAGCAAGAGAGTTAATACAATATTAGTGTTTTGTATTTTTTTTATAATAGTATAAGAAATGTCAGCAACAGAAGTAACTGATCCCAATCTTGCTACATCTGCAACTCTGCTGAAAGCATATGTTGACTATCTTAAAAAATCTAGAATGACTGCTTAAGATCAAAAGACACTCGACTCAGATATCTCAATTATGACTGATGCATCCGTCAAAAAGTTTTATATTGATGATTGTGACATTGAAGCACAAAAAGTAATCGCTTCTGGAATGGCAAGTGTAACAACTGATCTTGAGTCGACAGTTAGATCAAAATTGATACTCTTCTTGATACACCTGGAGAAATCTCTGGATATACAACATGGATTGCTAGTCAGCTGCCAACACTTTCAACAGTTATCTCAGGCGATTCAGGAATTAAACCTGATATCTCTGGAATTGTTAAGGATGAGTGCTATGGAATTCTACCTAATATCTCTGATGGAACTAGTGCTAGACAGAAAGCGTCACTTGCTGCTCTTGCTGCTGCAGTTATTGATCCAGCTGCTCTAGTTATTGAACCAGCCGCTCCAGTTTCTGAAACAATTCCAACAACAACTTAATAATTTATTTATAAAAAAATTAATGTAGTAACTAGAAGTAAAGATTGTCTAACAGTAGCTTAAGGTCAGGAATATTCAAACATTAAGATTTGTTCATATCCAAAGGGAAGAATTGAAGATATTAGAAGTACACTTTTAGAAGTATTAAAACTAGTTTTAGAATAAAAAGCTTTAAGAGTAAATCATTCAAATAAGGAGATGGCATATACATTTACAAAATTTAGGGATGGATCAATCTTTTCATAGTTTCTTAAAGATTTGAGAATTGACAAGATAAATAATTTGAAATCAGAAGCATACTATAAAAAATAGAGTTAACGAAACAATTAGCAGGAAAAGAATGTAGCTTACCAACAGAGTTTATTAAAGAAAGTTTAGATTGAAGAGTTTAAATATCTACTATTCTAGAATTTGATCCATCTGTTGTACGGAAAGTAGGAATAGTATCAGTAGTAGTAGCACCAGTATTATAAGTAATTAAAATTGTAGTTGAGAATATTACATCAATAACTAAACCAATTTCAATAACATCTAAATTACTTGGAGTAACAAGATTATTATAATTTAAAACAGGAAAATAAATGGTTAAAGATATAATATTACTTTCACCCAAATCATCTATATCAATCGGTGTTATATAATTACTTAATAATAACATAATTATCCTCAATGCCATAATAAGACATATTAAGAAAATTAGAAACGAAGAAGTTTGGGGA
Source organism: Cristatella mucedo (assembly GCA_009760855.2). Lineage (NCBI taxonomy): Eukaryota > Metazoa > Bryozoa > Phylactolaemata > Cristatellidae > Cristatella > Cristatella mucedo. The sequence goes on along the minus strand of WPIO01000019.1, from coordinate 2,057,827 downwards.
GTAAAGTTTGTGGTTGTAGTTTCTAACTATACATTTATTTGACTGTCAGTAGATACCGTAAATTTCACTGTACCAACAGAATAGTTTACTCTAGTCAAATTAACATCTTTTAATATAATTGATCTTTCACTTATTTGTTTTTCTGTAGAATAAGTAGATATTGTATTCAGCAGAAATGGGCAACGTCATACTAGTCAAACCTGCAACAAGAATAAATATCCATTATTTTTATTGTTATCTTTGAGTGAGTTAGCTTTCTATTTGGTATATCAGCTAATCTAGCCAAGCAGTAATTTCTATCGAATACAATACCATCATCAAAAATTAACATATTTTCAACTTTAGTGAAAGTCAAAGGACCATTAGTGAGTGATAAAAATCTAAGTAAGCTTCTATTTCTCAAGTATATTTGATCTACATGAAGTATTTTTTGGCCAGCGTTTATTTCATTATTAATATGTAGGTTATTTACTGCTAAATCACTATTTACTATCAAATCTGCTTTAGTATCAGTGTACTCTTTTGTTGCAATATCATTTCCATTAATCAGAGCTAGTACATTAGCATATTTTTTTGAGTTTGCAGATATGTTTCCTCGTATAAATTGATCCGAATCTTTTCTTATATAGTTGTTATCAGCAAATGATTTTCCAACAGCTTCTAATGGATCTATATTGCTTCCAAGATTTACTATTTTATTTTCAGACATATCCAGCGTTCCAAACATCTGTAAATCTTTTCTGTCAAGCATTATGCTACTGTTATATAAACAGGAATATTTATCTCTCTATCTAGCATACTTGATCCAGATATAAAAGTAGAATTAACAACTATTTTCTTATTAGAATCTAACATATAGCCGCAATACAACTGATCAGCCTACGCTGTTAGTGTTGATGGTAATGGCATATGTACTTTTGTTGTTCTAGAAACTTCATATGCTACTCAAAGAACAAATGTATGTCTAGGAACTGAAATGTTACTAATATTAGTAGCCCAACTTCCATTAACTGTTCTGCCATATATTTGAGAAGTTAGTGAGCTGTCCACAGTTCCTTTAAAATTTACAGTTGTAACATTTTAATTTACTTTTTGTAGATATGCAAGATTTACCCCATCATTTGGATTTTCAGGATCATTTATTATAACAATTGGATGATTATTCATATCCAAAGGTCCACTCATTACTGCATTATTATATTTTACAAAGTTAGCATCCATATATGCAACAGTTGCAACATTAGTTGCTAAGGATAGTGTTGCTGCATTAGTAATATTTAATGTTCCAGTTCCAGTTAAATTTTCATTAACAATTCCACCAGCCTTTGATATTTTTGTGTCAGCCAAATCTTTTGTGGCAGAATCACTTGCATTACCAGGATTAGCAAGATCTATTAATCTATGACTGTTCATATCAAGATCACCATCAGCAGTCGTTCCTCTAGATACTTTTTTAACAACGTTTGTATCTATATACTTTCTGTTTACAGCATCTTTAGAATCAACAAGATCTCCAAGACTTTTTATTAGATTTGTATTTATATTTAAAGATCCATTTATAATGTCTCCAGTTTTACGAATGTAGTTTTTTTGGTTATGTCCTTTTTTACGATATCCAAGAGACATTCTATACTATACTAATAATCGAATCGATATAAGTTACATTATTTGCAACTGTTGGAATATTAATCATATAAGTACATGATCCATCAATATTTATTACTAAAAGGAGAGTACCAGAAACACCATAAGTGTTGTCACTAGTTAACTCTAAAAACACCCCAGTAGTATTAGAACACCAGAGAATGCTAGATATTGTTTGAAAATTTGTTACTGGACCACTGACAAAAGTTTTAAAAGGTGTTGCGTAGCCTACAACTTGTCTTTGTTGATTAAATACTGCTATATCAGCAGGAGCTTCTCTTAATATAGAACTTTCTGTTCCTGTTCCATAAAAATTAATATTAAATATGTTCAACGGAACAATACTTGAAAAACCAGTACGCCTTAAATACATAATATAACATTTATAAGAATCAACAGATTGTTTTGTTATAATATCTGAGTCTTTCAAAGAAGTAATTCTGTTTGATCCTAGGTCAAGAGCACTATTTGAGTTTCCATTGAAAACTTGAGTCTTACTTTTTAGTAAACCATAGTTTATTACTTTGTAAGGTCTAGAATCTTGAAATACAGTTCAATCAGCAAAATTTCCTGATATACCATTAACATTTTTACAGTTCAACTGAGATAAAAGTTTTGCACCATAGATAATATAATCCATTCTTTGGAAGTAAGTCTGATAAGTTAGAAACAGAAGCTATTTTCTCCTGAAACATTAGTTGCTGCAGTATTAAAAAAATTTGAATTTAGAGCATAATCTAATCTTATTGCATCTCTATCATTTACTGGAAACCAAGGTTTGTAATTTGGTTTCCATTAGCATCAAGGTCGCTAAAAATATGACCATTAATCTTGCTAATATTATCCATTCTTATATATATATATGAAGAAAATAAAAGGAGGAGATTTAAAATCTGGCTTAGATACAACAAAAGAAGTGTTATCAGGAACAACAACTGCAACAGAACTTGGATCAAAAGCAATTATAAAAGATGCTCCAAAGATTGCATTAAAACTAAGTTTACAAGCATCAAATAAGATAGCAACCATTGTTCCAAATGTTTTACAGTCATTCAAAGTAATTGGAACTGCTACAAAAGCACTTGGTGGGTTTCTAGGTTTCTATCAGGAATAACAGGAATAGTTGATCTTGGTTTATTTATTAAAGAGATTGTAGATAATATTGCTTCAGGAAAATATGGCAATGTCTTCTGGAAAACAATTGCAGATAAAAAAGGACTTTCAAAAATAGTTGCAAGTTTAGAGGTTAGCTTCTACATAAACGAGATATTACTACAAGCAGAAAAACCAGGAAGTGATTGGTACTTAAATCCTAGTAAATTTCTTTCAGATACATTCGGAGAAGAAGCGTTGTGGGACGCTTCTAAACTAGATACAAAGGCTTGGAGTAAGAATTTTCTTGAAATAAGATCAGGAGGATTTCTTCCAGCAATTCCAGCTATTAGAGCAAGTATCGCTTCTATTATTGGAGCAGTTAATTTAGGCATTAGTATTGCAGTAACTGTTGCAGGATTAATTAAAAAGATTATCGATGTAACAATGTATACAGCTAAAGCACCTAAAATGGATACCCATGAAGAGCGAATGAGTGCTTTGAGTTTACAGAGTGAAAGACTAAAAAATGCATTTACAGATATACAAAATATGATAGAATTACTTGATAGAAACATTGATATTGATTTTAGTGACAAAGTACAGAATTCAGAGGTAAAAACCAGATTGGACTACCTAAAACAAGGGAAAAAATTAGTTGAGGTGTCTGGCGTTAGCTATTCAGATAAGTTAAAAGAAGATATAAAAAAGTAGAAAGTAGTACAATTGGAGTACAAAAGTCCTGTAATTATCAAGCCGAATCTGCAATGTTACTAGCTAACCTATTTGCGCAAGGTAAATCACAAGAAGAAATTTTTTAATGAAATGTTGAAATTGCGTGATGAGCTCAAAAAAAATGCCGAAATTAGATGTCAGTGAAACGAACTATTTTATTGTCTTCTGTAAGTGTATAATCAAAGTTTAATCGTGCGAATTGTAAGAGAAGGCGGATTGCCACACGATCGCGAGATTCGGCTGCTGCAACAGGGTTATCGAAAAGACCTATTTGATATTTATGACTATCTATTGTAATAGATGATTGCCATTTGTTTGATTTTTTGAGCCAATAGACTCCTATGAAGCCGGATGTGTTGTCTTTTCGTTTTCTTCTATTTCTCATGTTCTCTGAACGATTTGCTTCACGTAGATTATCAAAATAATTATTTAGTTTGTTTCCATCGGCATGGTCAATTTCATGCAAAGGCATTTTACCTGTCACTATCAAAAACGCTAATCCATGTAATTGATATCTTTTTCCATCAATTTGTAGTATTCTACATCCATTTCCATTTATTGTCGCAGCTTTTTTTCCAATAGTTACACCATAGCGACTAGTTTTATTTGTAAACTTTCCAGTGTACGCGTTGTAGTCTAAAAGTTCAATAACTCTATCTCTAAAATAACTTCTATCTATTCTATCTATTACTAATAACTTCTATCTCTAAAAGCAGAAACCTCAACTTGATTCATTCTTCATTAGTTTTATTTGTCTTTAAATAAAAATTTAATTATGCATAGAAATGGAATATCAAGATGCAAAACTGAACCCGTCAGATCACCAAGTAAAGCAAATTCACACCTCTGATAAACCTATTTCAATCAGATTAAAAAAAGAAGATCCATCAGGTTCAATTTCAAACTTTGTAAAAAAACACAACTTGCTAGAATTGAAAAGTGTAAATCTAAAAACACTGGCATGCAATTGAATCTAAATTTGAAGCAAGTGAAACAGAATAGAAAGGTTGGCAGTGGCATAGTAGATTTAATAAATAAACTGTCTGGTGGAAGGGAATTTCATCTGAAACTACCGTCGGGTGCTAAATCAGAAAATGTTCCAGGTGAAAGTTTTAATGATACTGGAAAGTACTCTTGCGTAGGCCCAGGAACTAAGTTTGCTCAACGTATGAAAGAAAATTATGAAGGCATAAATGACCTGGACCGGCGTGCTCTCGTCCATGACCATGACTATACCGAAACTTCATCAATGGCCGAACCACAAAGAACACAAATAAGAAACTTGTCAGACTTTGTGCTAGCTGAGTCTGCTGCTAGAATTGCACTTGATTGAAGACAACCAAATTGTGTACGTGAAGATGCTAAGACTGTAGCAGCTGTAATAATGGCGAAAGCAAAGTTGGGCTTAGGAATAGGTAGAGCATTAAACGACTCATTTGCGACTGATTTTCTAAAAGATAAAGTTAGCAATACAGCTAGCCTAAATAAGATAAAAAATTGTGCTCGCGGAATAGTTGATAGAATGCCTGATATCACTCGGAAAAGGATCTAAGAAAATTTAACTTACAACTTTTTATTTATATTTATACTTACTTTTAAAATTCTGCAGGGTTGAAAATTGATCTCGTTTGAGATGCGTAAACTTTAACCTGGTCAATATTCAATCTAATATTTAAGCGTGCTTCATTATTATAGTAATCTTTTGAAATATAACTGCCATCAAGAATTCCAGTTATACAAAAATCATTTCCTAATTTTTTAATTACATCTGAAAGACTAGTCAATTTAATTTGTTTATTATTCTCATCAAACATAATACTAGGTTTCTTTCCAAAATCAAATCTAATTCCAATTGTAGATATTGCACTAACATAAAATCCCTTAAAATCTAATTGTTCACTCGATCTATCTACGATATTCTGAAGAAATGGAAGTACATCTTCGGTTATGTACATCCATGCACTAAAATAAGGTTTTCAATCTTTAGAACATTTTCTCTTCAACATGAACATGCGCAGGTTTTCCTTTGGGGATGACAACTGCAGAATTTTGGAGCGCAACACATTTCTTTTCTTGATTTTTCATTCAATATAGTGGAAATATTTTGTTTAATTCAAATAATAATTCCATGACAGTACCAAAATCGGCCAGCTCCATTTGTTTCAGAAAGATTAAACACCTCATTCCACAATCCGTTTGTTGGTAATCTTAAAGTAGAAAAGTTTGAAAACTTGGTGTAGCACCGAAATAATCAATTACTTCTGGCATTGGTGGTGCACCGAATGAATCAAAATAAAAGCATCGATCACCTACTTTTTTAAGTGCTACCCAATGATATGTTGCTAGATCTGATTTACCAGTATTACAGATAAGGCACACATTTTGTTCTATAGAGTTCAATTCATCTCTAGAAAATACGCCTCTGAAATCTTTTATATTTAATTATTTTACGTAATCATTTATTTCAAGATCAGTTAGTGGTGTAATTTTTATCTTTTTCTTTAAACTGTTGATAGTTTTTCTTAGTTCAGAAAGAATGCTTGCTTTGTCTACTGCTCCACAAAACTTTTGCCCATGAATCAACAATCCGCTCGCTACACTCGCACCAAACTTTGTCCCATGAGCTAGAACTCCAGTACCAAACGTTTTTCCCATGAGATAAATATCCAGAACATTCCTAAGTTTAACAAACTTTGACTTTTTACTTTCACAATCACACAAATTGCTTTAATCATACCTCTGAGGCCTTTTGTACTATCTATTTCAACGTACTCCTCATGAATGCTTTCTGTAGGCTTTTTGCACTTCAAGCAGTAAATTTCCATTTCTATAATATAAAAACTTTTTTTAGTATAGAAAAGGTCTCTTTGAGTGAGGGCGTTTAATTTTGGACAAGACTGATCACAAAGAACCTCTACCAAATGTTCCAATAAGAGCTTTAGTTTTAGGTCCAAGTGGTTCAGGTAAATCTCAGTTGATTATGAATTGGATATTTTATGGAATGGTCAATTATGATAGTTGTACAATTATTGCTTTAAGTTTAGACCAAAAGTTGTATCGCGGTCGTATGTCAATGACAAGAGAAAACAAAGCTTAATAATGGGTGAATGGCATTGATGCTATGCCAGAAGTGGACTCATATAAAAACTGCAAGAATGTCGTTGTACTTGATGATTTAATTACAAAAGATCAGACTAAAATATTAGACTATTTCACCCGAGGAAGACATAAAGGCTTAAATATTTTCCATCTTGCTCAAGGTTTTACTAATATACCTAGGAAAGAAATCAGAAACAATGTAAATTTAATAATAATCTTTAAGAAAAACACAACTGACATTGAGTATATTCGTTATGCATACGTTGGAGATATATATAAGAAAAAAATTTAGAGAATGGGTTAACTCTTGTACAAGAAACCGTTTTGGATATTGCGTAAAAGACCTAAAAAAGACTGAATCAGAAGGCAGATTTTGGTCTGTTGATTCAAAAGAAAAGCAACTAATGAAAATTTTTAATTCTTAATAGATATGGTAAAATGTTTGATGGAAAAATTTATTTGAGTGGTAAAAAAACTTACAAAGGTAGTGTTCAAGAAGCACTTGATTATGAAACTAAACTGCAAAACCTGCAAGATCTAAGAGATGCAAATATTCTAGAAAACTTCAATGAGATACACAGAATAGAATCAGAAATAGCTGTAAGAGATGCTGCTGAGCATATGCTAAACGAGCAAGCGTTAGAGAGATCAACTGATAACTCAGGCAAAGTTGTCATTGAGAAACTTAAAAGAGTTAGACCTAAAATAGCTGCACAAATAGAAAAAAAGAACAAATACAGAAAGGTTTGGAATACAAACCCAAACCAGACATATCTAGCACTATTCAAAAAGCAAGAAAGGCTGTTAGTGAAGGAAAGCATAAAAAAGCAATTACTATGGCAAATCAAGCAAAGACACACTCAGCAAGTCCAGAAGTACGAGAAGCTATTGATGTTGCTCAAAAAGGTTTAGCTGAGGAGTGAAATATAAATATAACTACTGGCACTCCAAATTCATCATTAGTAATACATGATTTGGATAAGGCTAATCGAATCGAGATGATAAAAAGTAAAGATGGTAATGTTCCAAATTATGTAACAAGAATAATAAATGAGGTTGATAAAAAGAAAGACTTGCTTGATATTATTGGAGCAAAAAACTGGCGGAGTATCCAAACCTATAAGAAAGATTATGCAGAATCTTAGTGAAGAAAATCTTTCCATTGTTGTTCTAGCACTAGATAAAAAGAAAAAAAAGAACGTAAAAAAACAAAGAGTTTTAGATTATGTAAGACCAAAAGTTGGTAGTGGTATTAAAATAATTCCACTGGTTGTAAACAATGATTCAAAAGAAATTGGTAAGATAGAATTGTGGATCCATGAACTTGCTGCTGGAAATACTGGAGTAGTAAATTCTGTTAGTGCTGCTGTTGATTACCTTGCAAAATCTAGAAAAGTGCTAAAGTCATACATTTCTAAAATCAATAAACTTGTGTATGATATATAGAAATGACAGATCTTCTTGGTGTAGCTAGGGAGATTCTTAAAAATGTTGAGTCAATCAAAAAAGATACCATTGCAGGTAAGGAAGGATACGTTTTTAATGTAACTGGAACAACTAATCATATTAGAGTTAATATCAATAACCCAATAAAGCTTAAGAATAAAAGGTTTAAGGTATGCTTCAAAAAGTTTGTTGGAACTAATTCTATTAAGAAAATTACATTTACCGACAATACTTTTGTTTACAGACTTACAGGTGAATCTGAGCGAATAGTAAGGATACCTCCTGGAATATATGCTGCTGTATCAGATGATGTAAATGTTGGTATTGCAGATACAATACATAATTCTATTGTGCTATCCGGAAATGATAAGTTTGTTTTAGGCATTGATACTGCTACTTCTAATTCTTGGATTACTATGCCGGCTGGGTTTACATTTGTTGCTGTTAAATTTACTATAGCAAAGATTCTTGAAAAAATTGTTGCTAAGCAGCTGGTTGAACATATTGAAAATAATGGAATGTCAGAAACATTTCAATCAGGGTTCAAGAGGCAGCACTCCACTGAAACTGCTCTCCTCCGTGTTAACAATGACATTCTACGTGGCAACGACGACGGGAATGTCACTGCCTTAGCTCTGCTAGATCTGTGCTGCCTTCGACACCATTGATCACGAAGTTCTGCTTGAACGATTGAGAAAAACGATCGGTCTTCCAAACGAAGCACTGGCGTGGTTTAAGTCATACATGTCCGATCGTGTTCAATCCGTGTCGTGTGGGAGTCAGGTCTCACGCACGAGAAGGGTCACCTGTGGAGTCCCTCAAGGGTCTGTACTTGGTCCTTTGCTGTTCTCCATTTATACACAACCTCTGGGAAAAGTGATTAAGGCCCATGGAATAGGATATAACTTGTATGCTGACGATACTCAGTTGTATTTGCCATTCGAACCGTCGGAATCTGCTGCAGCAACTGAGAAACTGAATGCTTGCCTTGCCGATATTCGATCCTGGATGTCGGAAAACTTCCTGAAATTTAATGGTGATAAAACCGAACTGCTGCTCATAGGACACCCTAAGCGTGTGGCTTTGCTCTTCTAATAGGTGATGCTATTGTGCGACCATCACCACGTGCTCGAAATTTAGGTGTCGTGTTCGACAGCTGCCTCAATTTCAAAAGCTTCATTCAGAAGACTGCCTCTACAGCTAGCTATCACATTTGATCCCTATCCAAGATTGGGGGCTGTCTCCCACAGTGGCTTGTCAAAAATTTAACTAGCTCTTTAGTTCTGTCACGGCTTCATTATTGTAATTTCATTTTGGCTGGGCTGCCAAAGAACGCTATTATGCCTCTACAGCGGACAACGAATATGGCTGCAAGGCTAGTCCTTAAGTACCAGTGGTTTGAGCACGTGTCTCCTTTGCTGAAAGAGCTAGGATGGTTGCCGGTTGAGCAAAGGATACAGAGCAAAGTTCTTACGCTGAACCACAAGGCCCGCCACGGCTTGGATCCTTCGTACCTAGCTGAACTGCTGCATCAGTTTCAGCCTCTTCGCGCCCTCAGGTCCTGTGTGGAAAATAAATTAGCTGTTTCATTCCTCCGCTTAAAGACAGTTGGCGACAGAAGCTTTAGCTCTGCAGGTCCTAGACTGTAGAACTCGCTTCCGAAATTCTTACCCAACGACAACTACTCTCCTGCTACCGACTATGGCTCATCCTTGTCAGCGGTCCTGAGCTGTTACTTCAATGCTACTCACTACCTCAACTGCTCTCCTGACTCTGCTATGCTTCCCACTTTCTCTTTGTTGCGTGAGACGAAGTCTGCTGAGTACCGAATGCGTACCAAAAGCCGCTTAGGCTGTGAGTGCGCTATACAAAACTCTCCTGCGTAACACCCACATGGTCTTTATGACTTCGTGGAGTTAGAGACGGAGATACATTACATTACAATACATTATAGCACCATTACTTGGATTTACTGGAACTGTTTATGCGACAGATACAACTCTAAGATTAAACACATATGGTGCAGCTACTGGAAAAAAATTCATGCAAATAGTTGTAGATCCTAGAGAAAAAATTATCTCAGAGAATGAAGTTTTTGTGTCTGACCTAAACTTAATTCTTGTAAACTGTAACTTAGTTGCTAGTGGAACAAGTGATATAAATAATATCAAAACGAAGCTCTAAGAAGCTTTGCTTATAATTTCTATCCTTGGGAACAAATAGTATATGAACTCTTGAATGTCGCAATCTTGTTGGTGATTCTATTTCTGATATATTGATTACTGTTACAGATCAAAATTTGAAAGTTTTAGATTTTTGATCACAGCAGATTACTGTTGTAATAGAAATTATTGAAGTATAATATAAGAATGTCTATAAGAATAACTAGAACTACTAGTTCAGATTAAAAAACTCTAGTTCCGCTAATCCTATTAGGATCAGATTCTGGCTATAACAAAATAGGATTATGAAGAGTTGAGTTTACTTATACTAACAAAGTAGTACTTAATGTTACTTCTGGAGTAAATAATTTTCTTTGGTATAAATCAGGTCTTACATCTTCACAATCCTCTATTGAGATTGCTGATGGATATTATGATAGCAATAAAATTGTTAATGCTCTAAATTCTGCCCTATCAGCGGCTGGTGCTTTATATGTTGTCTCAGGTAGGTTGACATCTAGCGGAATGAAATTTAGTGTTGATACTGATGATATGATAATTCTGCAAGTTTATAATGATTACGTTGTAATACTCGGAAGTAAGGCACCTGGAACTATCTATTTAATTGGTGACACACTTGGCTTCAACTCAAATCAGCAGGGTTCGTTTGACGCTGAAATGGTTGGTGGAACTCCATATGAAGCAATTGAGAAAGCTATGTACTTCTCTTGAACATACAAAGCTTGGAAAAAAATGCAACTGCCTGACACCTCTGGCGTGAGATGGATAAGTGTTGATTGTGATATTGTTAATCCAGAAATGAATTACGTTGAATATAAAAAAGGTTTCTTAAAACAATCATCATCTTTGTATATAATAGATACTGATGATATAAATCCCGGAGAAAAAGTAGATGTACACATTCCTAATATCCTATTTCTTCCTACAAGAGGAGAAATCAATGGTATTAGCTCTATAAAAATAAATTTAACAGATCAAAATGAGAAAGCAATAAGCATTATTACTGATGTTATTGCTACTTTAGAAATTTCAAAATAATATAAGAATGTCTATAAGAATAACAGGAATAACTAGTTCAGATTCAAAAACTCTAGCCCTACCAATAAATGGATCAGAATATTATTATTATTAAGGTTCGACTGCGAAGAATTGAATTTACTTATCCAAAAAAGCCCACAATTAAAATAGTTAAGGATTTGAATGACGATCTGTATTTAAAAAAAAGCATCAGCACAACTTCCAGAGTTTGTAACAGTTCCTTCCGGATACTACGATAGTGTCGGAATTGTAGTTCGCTTAAACAGAGTGCTGCTTGACTCCGGAAATTTTTACAGACCTTGGGCTAAAAGTGGAATAACATTTAGCATTGATACTGATGACAGAATCAAAATGCAAGTTTTTGGACAGTATGTTGTACTATTTTTATTATGATAATTCCATAAGTGATACTCTTGGTTTTAACTCAAAACTATAAGGAACAACTTATAACTCATAGAATAAAAGTTTTTATCCAGTAGGAACACATAAAGCATGGAACAATCTTAGAGATGGTGGAAGATTTTTAAGTGTTGACCGCGATCTTGCTAATCCATTCATGAACTATATAGAGAATAAAACTGTCAATCAATTTTTTTCGTTATTTGTAATCAATACTAACGATTTGACTCCAGGACAAAGAGTAAACATTCATCTAAAAACGTGCTATTTATACCTAGTCGAACAGACTGGATAAGCAATTTTAAAATAAGCCTATCTGATCAAGACGGAAATCATGTAGATTTTATATCTGATATCATAGTTACCATAGAAATTTCGAAATAATATAGGATGGGTAGCTATGCCAGAATTGGTCATGGTAGGATAACTGGTGGAAATATTATGGCTCTGGCGTACTTGACAAGATTATTGATGGTGTTGGTAAAGCAGCGCCTGTGCTCACAGGCCTTACTGAACTTAGCATGAATATTGCCAACAAAGGAATCGATATGCATCAAGCTGTGAAGAAAATTAATTAAATTGCAAACAAAGAAGGAAAAGGTTGACCAGGAATATGCTAATAAACGTAGAGATCTTGATGATAAAGCTGATGAAGATAGAAGAAAGAAGGAACATGAGAATGAACTAGAAAAACAAAAAAGGAGGAAGATAACGATAGAAAGATGAAAAAGATTGATCTTGAGATAAAACGAGCAATGCTTGATAAACTTAAACCAAAGAACAAAAAGAAATACAAAGCAAAGATGGAAGACTCTGAAACTGAATATTATTCAGAAACGCTAAAAGAAAATGACCCAAAAGCATGCAAAGAAATAGAAAGAGTTATACAAGAATTATCTGCTGTTCCTGCGATTATGCCTGCCCCAAGGCCTGATGGATATGGCGGATATATGAAAAAAATTGGAGCTGGCTTATACATTCAGAATAAGAAATAAGTTTTTACTTTTTTATATAGAGAAGAGATGGCAAGTGCACCGATTGACACAATACTCGAACTAGGCGATCCTAGTTTTCCTAATTATAAGATTAAAGACTACCAATACAGAGCGTTTTATCAGAGTAATGGAAATAAAACGGATGATGTTGCAAATAAACTAGTCACATTCACTGTTCCTGGTGAACAACAGCTGTGCTATGTTTTATCCGATGCTTATCTTCTGCTTGAAGGCCAGCTAAAAGTCCAGACAGCTGCTAATGGCGCCTATAATGCACCCAATAAGCCTTGCTGCTGCTCTTGTTAACAATGCTGGAGCACGGATGTTTAGTTCAATGAGGATTAGACTTGGTGCTGAGGAAATAGAAAGCCATTCATTAAAAGAGGGTCCTGGAAGTGTTTCAACTTTTATGGGATATCTCACTTATCCAAATGACTACAACCGAACAGAAGGACTTGCAACTGGATGAAAAAAAGATGAGGCAGGCTCAATTGAGGATTTTTATCCTACCAATGCCAACAATGGTGGAAATGCTATCAATGCTTTAAGCTATCCTAATCTAAGCCCACCCACATCTTTGGCAGCTGCTAACAATAATGGCTTTATATATAGAAGAGGCCTATCGAATATTTTATCTGATAATCCTGGAACTTTTAGTATTTTACTTACGCTTTCAAGACTGTCTGGATTTTGTGCTGACATGAATAAAAACTGTTTACAATATTCCATTCACACATTAAATGACACGCACTGGTTGCAATGATTATGATGCTATTATGACTGGTCCAACAGGTACAGCTGCTAATACTAAAAACGTGATTTTATCAAGAGGAGCTGCAGCAAATGGAGAGAGAGTTTGGACACCATTCAAAATTAGTATGTCAAAGATCAGACTAATGGTTCCTTGTGTTACTCCTAAAGAAAGCATTCAAAGAGCACTTGCAGATGTATCAAGTGAGAGAGCAAAGAAAATTAGACTTAATTACTGAGTCAGACGTTATGAAAATATGACACTAACTAACTTCAACCAAGGTCTAAAATATACTAGAACTCCATCTGTGCAAAATACTATTGATAAAGTTAGGTGGCTAATTGTTGCTGCACAAAACACAAACAAATATAATGATTATACTGGAAATCCTTGCACATACAATCATTGCGATATCAAAAATGTGTCTATGCTTGCTAATGGTTCAAAGCAATATCCTACTGTTGCTAGAAGTAGCTATCCTAGAGGTGGAAAGTGTTCTACTGCATATTTAGATTTTACAGAGTTTAGAAAACAATATCTTGGATTAAATGAACTTACAGAGCCAGTTGGTACTTTTCCTGAGTGGTTATCTCTTTACCAAATTTATGTAGTTGATCTACAATACAATGATGAACCTCTACGAATTACTTCCAAACTAGATGTAAGCATTGAGTTTAACTCTCAAATTCCTCCAGCTGCAGATGCTGGTAGTGCTGGCGCTGGTGGAGCTGGAAAAGCTGCAATCCCTGCTACAAACACTATGGTTCATTATTTAACTATCTGTGAGAACACTGCTGAACTTACATTAACTCGTAATGGTTCACCATTTACCTGCAGTGAAGGAACATTTGCATATGATGGAGCTGACATTTAAAAAAATATAAATCAGAAATATAATGAATAAATTTGATTTTGTACAAGGTTCAGATGATTGGAAAAATCAATGTCTTTGAATATTGGAGGCTCAGAGGTTTACTCAGTGCATGGAAATGACTTAATATTCGGAGATCAGACAGAAGTAGATATATAATTAATTGCTAACAGAAAACTAAAAAATAGATTGCTAATAGTTCTAGTACAAGATTTCCGCCAATGCTATTTGGTAAAGTATTTGATACTATTGCCGCTAAGTTTTTAGAGATGAAACTTAAAGTAAAACTTGATAATGCAAATGATTGCTTTAGTAGTGATGGTGTATACAGATATTCTCCTGATGGAATAATAGACAGCAATACTCTAGTTGAAATTAAATGTTTATGGAGCAGGAATATTATTGATGATTTTATACCAAAACAATATCACGCACAGTGTTTACTGGGTTGACATGTTTTAAAATTAAGTGAATGTTTTTACTCTGAGTTTGAGATTTTTGTTCCTGGATTGAATTGTGAAGAACCTCCGTTAGACTATGTAGCTGCTGGAAATGTTAGAATTCCTAGTACTGATTTGGATATGCCTATTAGAGAACCTATTTTTATGTTTTTACTTAAGGATGAGAAGTATTTTAATATTTTGAGTTCGACATTATAAGCAAGTATGGCAGATTTAACAATAAGAAAGCAAAGAACTATGATATAAAGTATTATGCAAGAAGATGTTTGATACAAGCAGTTGAAGAAGATGATCCTTGTAGATTTGCGAGAATAGTTCCTATTGTTAAAGAAGTGCTAGATAGATCAACAATTTTAATTAGTAACTATATAGATAATTGTGATGAGTGTGTAAGCAGAATAAATGGATATATTCTATCAGACCTTGATGCAAATGGGAACAGAATTATCAACATCCTGTGAATGATAGTGATGCTGTAACAAAATCATATGCGGATGCTAATTTTATTGTAAATAGTAATACTTCTATTAATATTCAAAATAGACCTGTTACAAACCTTGCTCCAGGGATTAATCCGACAGATGCGGTCAATGTAAGTCAATTATCTAATTATGTTAAAAAGTCTGGAGATACAATGACTGGGGATTTAAATATGAACAGTTTTGCTATTACTTCTACATACTGAAATTCTAGTGTTACTAAACCAACAGTTCTTCCTGGGGATTTTTGTGTTAATTCTAATGGTAGATTGAAACGAGATGTGTTACTGAAGAATTCCCCTGCTACAACCAATTTAAATATGAATAATAACTCTATGGTCAATGCTGCTGAGCCTGTTAATCCTTCAGACGCTGCAACGAAATCTAATGTTGACAGAACTGTTAAAAAGAATAACAGAAGTCATTGTACTTACATTTAGCCCTAGAGTAATGAATTCTATTAATAATACTTCTACTGCATTCTCTTGGCAAAATAAAAACGCTCCTCCAGTGATAATACTAAGTGCAATGGTTGTTGGATCGTCTAACTGTATATAACTAAGACCTAGCAGCTATATGACAATAGTATCAGGAGATACTACGAGCTATAAATAATTCACCAACTGGAACAGATTTTAAGTATTATGCATACTTTACAAGAGTTCTGATAGAATATTACTACGTTGATAACCTAGGAAATATGAAAGTTAATCTATTAATTAACTACATAAGTACCTGAAAAGTACAAATGAACTAGTAAGACAATTAATTCTTTTAATTTAGTTGCTTTACGCTTACCTTTTACTAATGGGAACAGTTTTGCAATATGCATTATTGATTCGTGTTCTAAACAATGATGAATACAGTAAAGCTCTGAACACCTTTCTTAAAATGTTTTCTTGCTAAACAGTATATCTTTGTTGGTCTTTGTTTAGAATACTTATTTTTTGCATAAAACAATCGGCACAAATGATTATCTTATTATTTCTTAAAATACCACAATCGAATTCTGTTTCTGTGCTATCTAAATCGCAGATATCGCAACGCATTTCAAACTTTAACTTTGGCCTTCGTTTAATCTTTTGGCAAACTGGATGACCTGACTCTAAGTATTCAAGTTCACTAAACGATTTAGAACAGTTCTCACAAAATATTTCCATTTCTATAGAATGTCATTTTAATCTCTAAATGAAAGAAAAAAGGAAGGGAAATTTAATCCAAATTCAGATGTAAGCCAGATATTCAAGCCAAGACCAAAAGTAATTCCCAAAGGTTTCTTTGATAGTGTTGAACCGAATGAAAATCATCAAGCAGCCATTTTGTATATGCCGAATGATTCTGGATACAAATATGCTTTGAGTGTTATTGATGTTGCTAGCAGAGATAAAGACTCAAGACCACTTAAAATAAAGTCCTCTAAAGAAGTAACACAAGCCATAATAGATGTTTATACAAAAAAGTTTATTGAAATGGCCAAAAAAGATAACAGTAGATCCTGGATCTGAGTTTAAAGGAGAGTTCGTGAAAGAAATGAAAAGACATGAAACCCAAATTATAGAAGCTAGTAGTAAAAAGAGTGTTGCACTCGTTGAAAGGTTGAACAGAACTGTAGCAGAAAGAGCCTTTATTGCGCAATATGAAATTAGAAAGAAGGAATTAGAATTAAGGAATTAGAAAACATTAATAATGGAGATCACACTAAAAATAAAGAATGGACTTATAATTTACCAAAGATTATTGATTATCTAAATAATAGCGTTACAAGATCAATTGGTGAAGAACCTGCAAAGGCAATAAAAAAGAACCTGTAAAACTAAAGATACCACAATATCATACAAAGGTCGGAGAACAGGAAAAACTGTTAGAACTTGGAACAACTGTTAGATATTTACTAAAACCGGGTGAAGGAGAAGATGAAAAAAAAGAATAAGAGCCACAGATCCGATATGGAGTTTGATTAAACATAACATTGTTAGAATAATGGTATTGAAAAACCAATGGTTAGATATTTCATTAATGATGTTAAGAGAAGTTTTGTTAGAGAGGAGCTTCAAGTGATTAAACAGGACTAGTTTATATTTGTGAACGTTCTTCTATAATATTGTCAAACTCGTTATTTTTGAAATAAACTCTGCGTTAGAATTAAGAGTAAATATTTTTTCTTTTATCTATTTCAACTAAAACACCATCAACTGCCATTAGCATTGCTGTTTGTGCTGAGAAAGCAGAGACTGCATTAGTTATATCCGGATGTGTATGAATATGTGTCGTAGAAACTGTAACTCCTAAAGCTACTATAGTATATTTACTATAGTATATTTACTATTTTAATTATATATCTCACCCTTGTTAGCTGAGTTAGACACGATCTAACTTTAATGCTATACTCAACTACCTCATCATATCTTTGAAAAACAATTTTTTTTCTTAAATCTGCCATTTTCCTATAATTATTTAAATTTTTTCAAACCCATCCTGGATATAAATCTTCATACTCATCAATATAATAAAAAAGACCTCACTCATTACACATGAGTTTCTGCAAAGGTAATATTTAATTCTTCTAATTGGTCAGTACTCTTTGGATGTCTAGGTTTCAATCCACCAGATTTCTCAATAGGAGCAACCTTTAGTCTTCGAATATAGTCTTGATATTTTTCACCAATTTGTCTATTATATTTTTCATCACTCATTTCTATATGAAGTAAAAAAGATATTTAATTCTAATTTTCTTACTATAATATATAAATATTTTGAAAACTGATATCCTAGTCTTACAATACTTTAACGAGTTCGAGTGCTAACGAGAGCTCGTTGTGATGATGTGTTTCTGCACTATACGATATTTTTATTTTTGAGACGAGCGCTTTCTTCATTTTGCAACGTTTTCAGTTTTGAAACGAGTTAGAGTGTTAACGAGAACGAGTTGAAAAAGTAAAAATGTCGTAAAAGGGAAAAAGATGCGAGTTGATAAAATAGAAAATGTCGTGTAGTTAGTTGGCTTGACTTCTCTCAGCTTGACTTCTCAGCTTGACTCTCGATGACAGGACCTAAGGGCGGCCGGCTTACGTTCGGGTATAGGTGGCCAGCGAGCCTCTTGGCGCTCAGAGGGAGCGACAAGCCGGCTGGAGCTGCGACGAACGTCGTCGGCTGCTGCTGCTGCTGTGACGCGTTGGCTGCGAGCTGCACATCGTCCGCCAGGGGCCGCTCGCAGAGCAGCAGGCCGGGGGGCGGGGGCCGAACGATCCAGGGCAGAAGCCGGTCGATTGGCTGGCGTCTGCTGAGCTCGCATGTTGATTGGTCGGTCGCGCTCTTCCCTCCAACCTCCCCCCCCCCCCGAGGGAAAGAGTAAATTGGCCAGAGCAGCTGTCGGAGGCGGCGCCTGCGCTCGATCCGCTGGGCTCACCGAGCCGCCGCTCGAACGGTTGCTGAACGCCGTCGTGGCAGACTGAACTCGCGGTGGCGGACGAAGCGGGAAAAATGAGCGAATAGGCTCGAATCGGGAAGGAGAGAAATTCGGTCGGCGGCACCCTCAGCTCCAACGCGTGCCCAGCGTCAAACTTGAACGTACGAACGGCCGGCCGAGCGTACTTTGGTGGCGTGTACTGAGACGGAATCGCCCTGCGGCAGTACAAGGTGAGCCGCCGCCGCCGCGTGAGAACTCTAAGCGGTCGACGACTCGACGTGGCCGTGGCCGCAGCGGGCAGCGCCGCCGAGCGAGACTAGTTCGACCCGTCGTACGCCGCCCGCGCGTTAATTGATAGCCGCACGTTCGTGCCGGCAGGTCCGAGGGCCACGCATTCGGCGAACGCGAGAATTCGCTGAGCGACGGTTGCCTGCAGAAGCGGCCATCTTGAGCAGACGTATGTAGCTGATGGGCGACTTCGGCTGGATCGGAGCGGAGAAGCCGCAGCACAGCGCAGCGGCGAAAGGATGCTTGTGATTCGTCTGTTAGGCGCTTATTTGCGTTCTGACGTTATGCAGGCTCCCACTAACCATATTCGTACGTTGAACCTGTGCATATTGCCTCTAGCTGCGTCTGTTTTCCTGTTGATGTCGAGCATGCTCACGCTAACCATTCAATCTTGCTTTCTTTACAGCATACGTAAAGTGCCTAGAAAGAGATTAGGTTCTCGGAGGGTGCAGTACACATGTATTATTCTTAAGATAACTTAATCCCCACCCAGGCGCTTCACTTATGCTGAAGGGCTCGAGCCCACGGCCACGGTCGTCAAAGGCGAGTACCTTAACCCCTGGGTCAAGCGAAGGCGACAGAGCCGTTTCTAAATGTACAAACCTCAAATCCTTTGGAGACCGTGCATTTAGTTCGTATGCACCCAAAGCCTGGAACACCCTACCGACTTGCGTCAGAACATCCCCTGGCTTGACCACATTTAAAAGGAGCTTAAAAAAAAACACCTATTTAGGACAGCATTTAGTGGGTCCCTGTGATTCCTCCTTTATGTGCTTATGCGTGCTGACACTTTGCATGCTGCCACTAATCACACTTGCATGCTGACCATGTGCATGTCACCACTAACCATGTTATTCATGTTGTTAATCAAGCTTGATATTACTCACCGTCAATTGCGTTTCCCTTTGCAGCAGATGTAAAGCACCTGGAAAGAGATTGAGTTCTCTGAGGGCGCTTTATCAAGTGCATTATTATAGTTATTATTATAAACGGCCTTTGAAAAGTATTCGCGAGGCAATCTCGAGGCGAAAGTATCTATTGATTTTTCTAAAAAGTTGTGCCTTAACATTTGCCATGGGTCTTCAGGAGGTTATGCAGGAGAACTAGCATAACAAGGAGTCGAAGAGATACCTTTCTATTTACCAATAACTTCAAAAAATGCTCCATGTACAGCGAACCTTTGAATGCTGCTTTAGGAAATCTGGTTCTGACTCTAGTCTAGTCAGTTTCAAAGACTGCACCAGTGTATACACCCGGAAGCTTCGAAAATTTGCGTTTTTTATATAAAAATGGAAGTCTAGTTACTTAGAAACAAAACAAATTTGCATGATAACGAATCGCTTGCTTGCCAACTCTTAGCGGTCTCTGCCGTAAATTAATTGTTAGGGAGATAAATGCCCATTCAGCACTACGTCCATTCGAGGCCTAACTACACGCCCACGTGACGAGGAGAAGAAAAAAGAGTTGACGAAGAGTCATGTCTTATTTTATTATTTTATTTTATCTTTTTTCCTATTATAGCGCTCTCGCAGTACCTTCGATGCATTGTCTATTGAGGTGCTAGTGAACACGCTGAAGCAAGCACAAGTCAAGAGGTCTTGTGTGACGCGCACTGCATCGCTCATAGACAGGCGTGCAAAAGTGCACAGCCTGAGACTAACTCCCGGCAGCTAATTAGTAGGACCCCAGGCTAACTACAAGAGCTTACTAGCGCAAAAACTAATGCACATACGACACTGGTCAATAGACTACTTTCGTGAGCAAAGCGCTAGCTGAGCGGAAGGCACGCATTGCAAGCGCCATTGGCGTCTACTGTAGCCTCCGTGGCGGTGAATGTGGCGTTGGCGGCCGCGACACTGGCATGGGCTAAGACGACACAGCAACAGTGGCCTAAGCGAAGGCAAGGAAGCACGAGATGGAACCCACGGGTCCACCAAGTACTTGCCAGGGCTGCTGCTGAGGAGGAAAGCGAAGGAGGAGGCAGAGGCGGAACCCCAGAGCGAGAGGCACAGGGCGAGAGCTCTAGCCATGCATCAGCGGTGACTTGAAGCTTGCTGCATACTCAGGCGGCCGGTCGCAGAAGCCAAAGTTCCGTGTTCTGCAGGCCTGCATCTAACATACTAATGACCAACGGACGGCGTGGATGCTTGTTGGTAGGCAGCTCATTTGCTCTCACTTTCCACAAGCTTTGCCAGGCATGCGCGAGCTCTCTCGAGCGGCGACGCTCGAGGCCCTTGCTCCGCTCTCGCGAGCGAGGTAGCACCGACGGGTCGCTCTATGTCGTCTTCACGGTTTTCGCTTGCAGTCGTATACTGTCTTTTGTACTGAGCTACCGGATTCGCACTTGCACGCGGCGACGGCGGTAGCTTCATTGGCTGCACTTTCTGGTTTGGAACATTTCCCGAGCGGCTGTATGCAAAGTGGCTCTTCCATTTTGTGGTCGCTGCCGCCACGCCCACCATCGTATCCGGAGCCTTGGCGGAGAGATGCGACTTGCACGCCTATGTGCTGTACAGCGTGCTCAGCTCACAGCTGCATTGAAAACTGCTGAGAACATTGATGTTTTGAGTCAGAGGCGTGGCTGACTATTTGCTCGTTACGTTTTGTTTGACATTTCATTACATTACATTACATTACATTACATTACATTACATTACATTACATTTCTTTAGCGTTTACCGCGCAGGTTTCATTTTCCCAGTCATCAGCAGATGGGTATGGTATACTAGTGTCGACGGCTCAGTTGTCAGATGGCTGGCAGACGGTAAGACAGTCATCGCAGGCTTGAAATTCCAGGTGAGTGCGCCGGGTGAGGATAGCGAACGCTTGCCTCTGCTACGCTTTAGCGCGGGCGTAGGCTGGCGGCCGCCGTCGGCGTCGCCGTCGCCAGGCTGCTGTACAGTAGTGACTACTGGCTCGCTTTTCTTTTAGGACTTCGCTGGCAGCGGCGTCGTGCACCAGTGCAGCGGAACGGCCGCACTGGTGGCCGTCGTCTTTATTGGTCCACGAGCGGGGTGGTTTAATGAGCGGGGCAAACCTGCAGACATCCCTGGTCACTCGATTCCAGTACGAGCGTCAACAAGCGCGGGTTTACACCCTCGTGACGAGTGACACTTTCCGCCCTTCTTGCCGCCACAGTCGAACTTGTCTATGTGCATCCTCTCTTTTAGCACGACCTCTCTGCGCGTGCATGCAACTTTTCAAAACGAGCATTTTTGCCGGGCTTATTGCGTAACCTCCTCTGGCACAAGCGAGCATAACTTTTTTGACTTGATGCGCCTGCATGGAGGTTTGGCCAGTTTCATCAACGAAGAAGAGAACTGTTTCATGCACAACGACACTTAGCATGCGTTACCCGCATGTTGTATCGAGTCTATATTTCAGATGTTGTGTTTCTTCATTACTTGCTAGTTTCTGATAGCTGCGAGCGAGAAAGCGCCGCTTCAGGAGTCACGTGACGAGATGCGGTCGCCTTAGCGAGCTTATGTCTCCCGTCTCGCAAGCTAGCACAAGCCGAACTCATGGGTTTGCACGTCAGCCACTGGCTGTCGGCTGGATATTTGGAATCCCGTAGTCTTATTCGATAAACATGCTATTGAGCAATGTCTCCAGTGAATCCGCAGCTCTTTTGGGGTTCGAAGTATTGCCGCAATTCCAAGCAATCCGCTATAATTAAACCTAATAAAAATTATCAGAAATTGGCTGGGAAAAGCTTAAATCTTCAGTATAACTTTTAACATACGGTCGTTATTATAGTTGACCCACCAAATTTCATACAATTGCGCCTGCGAGTTCTCATGCAAATGGGCTCCAAAGACGCAGGCCACTACCGCAATCCTCCGCTATACACGTGAATCCATAGAGAATCGCCTACCCAAAGCTCCGATTTGGATTGATTACTGAACTGCACTATTATTGAAGGACTAGCCACACAATTTCCCGTCGCTGCGGGTGGGTGTTCTCACGAAATTCAGCTGAAGCGACTCGGGCTGATGCAGCAATCCACCGCCAGAGCGCGCTGCAGTCGCTGCTGCACTGAATTGCACCCGAACGAGCGCACGGTGGCACAACATTTATTTTATGGCTACTTCTTGAACAATAGTTAACTTTAATAAGCAATTCAAATTGGAGCTTCGTTCGGCCGATTTCTTGTGGATTTGCAGTGGATTCAAGTGGATAGCGGTGGATTGAATTAGGGGCCAGCGTCTTTGGAGCACATTTGCGTGAGAATGCGCTAGCGAAATTGTATGAGATTTGGCGGCGTCATTATAAATATCATGTAAAGAAAATTTTCTCTCAAAATTTGAACTGCGCTTCACAGATTTTCGGTTGATGTTAGCTTAATTTGAGTGGATTTCGGTGGATTGACATAATTAGTCGAACCAACTCTTTTGTGTGTTTTGATGTCTGTCAAGACAGAGCAAAGCTGGGTGCAAACGTGGTGGTAACTTTTTTTATGGTCCAAACTATGTTTCAAATACAATGATGGGTGCTTATGCACTATGATATCATATGCGTAAATAAAATGTAGGAAAACCCAGTGTAACGGCTGCAACTATGCTTAGTCACTTTCAATTGGAGAGACATTTCAGGTCAGCAGCACGGCATTCAACTGCAGCATCCAACTCACTCTAACTGAAGGAGGCAGAACGGCAAAACTATCTCCGATTGTGACTGCTTAAGGACTCTAAGCCAAAAACAGTCAATTCTCGCATGCCGTATGAGCATCATTAAGCCTAATCAGTTCCTTTTCTACCCCTGTAAGCAGGGGTTGATGATGGAGGGAGTCGTAGATACTGCTACGTTGAACCTCCCCGTAAGCATAACTTTCTAAAAATCAATCATAGAAAAACGCGGCGGAAAATCTTACGCTTAGAGAGAGAGAGAGAGAGAGAGAGAGAGAGAGAGAGAGAGAGAGAGAGAGAGAGGGAGATGGTCCAACTTCGTCGCCAGCCCTATGTCTAGACAGCAGCCACCTGTAGTTGACATAAACTTTCACTCGACTCTTGCAGCTGACCACACTCGGCAGTTTATTGCTTATGTTCGGATTCCTCGCCTTCAACGGAGGCTCCCAGTTTTTCATTTCAAGACCAGGAGATGGAGCTACAGTGGCAAGAGCCGTTGTCAATACAATTGTCTGCGGAAGTTCATCCGGCATAGCAGCCACGCTGTTCAAGCGGCTGGCCTTCATAGTTAAGTTACCTTCATAGTTATTGCGTAAGTAAAATCCCCGAGTTTCTTCAAAACTCCAGTGAACATTTCCAGCTCGGTCTGCCATCAGGCCCTGACTACGGTTGGTTGTCCTGTGTTACAGAATCGTGACGAGGATGACATTGAGCCGCCGTGGAGCATTATCACTCTCGTAAATGGAGCGCTGACCGGCATGGTGGCCGTCTGTTCCGACTGCAACTTGATGGCCACGTGGGGCGCTTTGTTGACCGGTTTTTTTGTGGCATTCATCTATACATTCGTTAGCTGGCTCGCCGTGAAGCTCAAGATCGACGACCCCGCGGACGCTCTCGCCGGTAAGCCCCCACGATAGATGTGCGAAATCAGAGGGGAGATGAGTCCGGTTGCAGCTGCAGTGAGCAGACGTACGACTCTCCGGACACCGGCTTGTCATGTAAGGAAAGCACACTTTTTCTCTCAGTGCATTTTGGAGGTGGACTAGGCGGCCTCCTGGCGACGCCATTTATGGATGAAAAGAACGGCATTCTGGTGGCCAGGAGCGTTCGGTCGGGACTGGTGAGACGCGTTGTACATGTCGTAAGATCGTCTCGCAGCAACTGACGTGCGGGCTCTTATTGCAACGATCATGACTGAAAGACATCGCGGCTGTACTAGAATTGCTCACCGTGTTGCTATAGCAACTAAAACGATTTTTTTTATTGCAGCAACTGGCGGTGCAGGCTACCGGTGCACTAGCAATAATAGCTTGGACTGGGTAAATTTTCGTCGTACTCTTCGTCATACTTAAGTTTAGTGGTATCCTTCGAGTACATTCTGAGGCCGAAAGTACAGGTACCTGGAGTTATCTATTCGCGGAAGTCTCTGTGCTAGGTTTAGCTTGCTGGGCTCACTAGCACCACCAAATGCAAATCTGTAGCAACGTTGGCCGCTGGCTCATGAGGAGAAGGTTTCGTCACCACAGTTTTTCTTCAAGTTCCGTGCCTGGTAGAAGTGTCACTGCTAAATCCGCCCGCCCCTTTTCTCAGGTCTTGATTTGCCCAAGCATCATGAGCCTGCGTATTCTACTACGGCATATGTGGAGAATGCTGGCAGAATTTCATGACGGATGCAACTGTGCTACGAACCCCGCTTGGCCGTCAGTGACGTAGGACGCACACAGCTGCTCGCTCGCTTTGCTGTCCTCTTGTTGCACTCGAGCGACTCCATCTTTGCGTACTACTTAGAGCTCGGAACGGAAGGCGGTGAACTGAGAACCTCTGCTTCATCTTCGTCGATGGTGTCATCGAAAAAAGTTGGCCAGACATCCGTTCTCTTCTCAAACGAAGGCGACGATGTGCACCTGCGTCGCTTCACCAAGATCGAGTGAGGCTGATGGCTATGGTATCAAGCGAGTCTATTCCCAAGTTCCGTATTGTAGCTTGAAGCTGCCCAGCAGCTGAGGGACATACCCGTTTGCGTTCATTTATGTCTGCTCGGCCGTCGCTTAGCCACCTCATTGCCATGGCTACGTTAAAATAACATTCAGCAGCATGCTATAGCCGCTTGCTGCCAATGGATGGATATTTGTCGTGGTACTTGTTTGACATATAAGAGCGCATCAGACAGGCTGTACAGCGCAATTTCGTTGTAATAAATCTGTAAAGTCAGTGGTTTTATGTTTCTTACAGATTTATTCCGTATAATATTTCTATTTAACCCTTACAAGTTCAGACATCCGTGGTTATGACGCACGGCAACGACGCAATGACGTGAAGACGCGACGCTCGTCCTGCATCCAACGGTAGCCACGAGTAGCCACGGTATAAATGCGGCAAATTGTCCATGCTTTCACCGTGGTTAAGATTACTAGGAATAAAAAAAGTGCAACATTGGCTTGCTTGGTGGTTTCGGGTATGTTGAGAAACAGTTGTGGTTTTTTGAAGAACAGTTTTCGGGAGCACAATCAGTATACGGCGGAGTGAAAGTTGTTCATAAGCTCCTTTTTATGTTTCCGGCATTCCCCTCTATAAAAAGCTTCCCTGCGACTGTCTAGCACTAATTTATGAGTGATCGAGGTTTAAGAAATTCGGTGGTGTGCATGTGCAGATTTAGGCTAGGCATGGTTCGAGAAAATGCAAGACATTGGTGGTGAAGTTACATCGAGAAATTTTTCAACTAAAAAATGCTAGCTGATCTAACAGCCTCTTTGATTTAGCGAAAGAAGAGCGTTTACGGCTATCACCACTGCTTGCAGCGGCAATAAAGGATCGTCCATCACAGGATTCGAACCCACGACCTCTATAACGAGGTCATGAAAAGAAGCCGCCTTCCCTAGTATGCTGTCACGGCTACTAAGTTTTCTGATGAAAAAAGAGCGACAGTGCCGTATAAAACCACGTTGTTTATCTTGGCAAACACGTGCGACGCCAAAACCACGGTGATCTGCATGCATTTAAATAAATTTCCCTAAAACTATAAGAAAGTAACTCAATTTAGTTCGTGCATTTGGCAAAGTGAGAGCTTTATGATCTAGAAAGTAATTTAAAGGAATTCTTAAATTCCTTGTTCATCGCAAATCACTGTCGGATATTTGTTCATTTCCACGGTGTCATCGATTACATGCACCTATTCAAACCATGTCGAACCTCTAGGTGTGCTGAAAAAAGGTTTTTGCGACAGATTTTTAGAAGGGGGATACTTGATGCATCTAGAAACTCTTACTTCACAGAGCTCCTAAGGTACACATTCGTATTTTTGGAGAATGACGACCATGTCGGAAGCCGGAAATTGCCCCGATATACTGCAATGCCAAAGTACTGCAAAACAGGTTCAGTGGCACTTTTTTGCACGTCATAAGTAAACCGAAGTGGTAGCAAGATTGATTCGTTGAAAATATTTCTAATTCATGCAAATCCTACGGTCCGGTGAAATTCCGAGGCCGGCAGCCTCAACCATAGAGGCGTGCCTCTAACTTTGCTTTTGTATACCCGGTAGCCCCTACAGGGTAGCTATACCAACTTTCGTAGCCAGTATTGCCATTTTATCTTGCCGCTATGCTGATATCTGTTAAACGTTACTAGCATTTCGGAAAGATTTTAGCTCCACGCCGAAGGAGCGCGCCCCGCCAGGAAGCTTCTTTCGCGACGTTTAACGCTTCAAGTTACAACTCGTGCAGTGACAAGAAGGGCGGCGGAATGTAGCACTTCCGCGTCCGCACAGAGAAATAGGCATCAGAAACGCGCGCTCCTAGCATTGCCAGTCCCAGCGGCGTGTACCGACGATGCCCTGCTGAAAGCGTGGACGCGCAGCAAACGACTTGTCGTCGGTGTAGTGCCAATGCGCGAAGGTGCGCCGAAGATAGCGAAACGTTGCGGCGACGGTGAGCGCTCGCTCGTGCATTCAAGTTAAAAAGTCCACGTCCACAGCGCGGAAATTTTTATTCGACAGCAGAGGATTATCGGAGGATTACCGGCATCCAATACAGCCTCGCTGCCGCGGCGGCGTAGAGCAAGTCTCGCGCGGCTTAAAGTCGAGAGCAAAACTCAGCACGACTGATAAGATGCAGTCGACAGTCTATTATACGCTTTGGGTATTTTATGCTGCCTAAGCATGGACGATGACATGACTTGATTTCCAGCCGGTATAATTCTGGAACCGCTAATAGTGTGTACGCTGTCATAATCTGGCCGATTTAGCAAGCCGCCGTTTCCGTACCCGGCTAAGCTTAAAAATCCCGAGGCGGCGGCGGCGAGTACGCCATCTGCTACTGCGACGAGCCTTTAGAGCCGCAATGCGCAGGTACGTACTACACATTTCAGTAATGGTAGTTATCAAACTCGCAAGCATAGGTAGACCTTTCACAGAATCGTTGAGGCCATGAAGGAAGTCCGCCGGGATTTCGTTGGGGGGAAGCTAAGTGCCTAAAATGTACCGCCCATTTCATCCCGCCGAGGCCTCAAGCTAGAGCGGACTATTCAGGAATGACGCGACGGAATGCCAACGTCAAAAGGCGACTTGCTGCACCCTGTACTGCAGCACCCATCGTGGCGCGTTCAGCTGCCTGCAGCGCTGATTTCAGGGCTAAGCGCTCTAGCAATTCCTTAATAGAAGGTTTATGCCAAGAGACCGAGCCAATACCGAAGCGTTAAAACGCTCCTTCACAAAATTCTCCTTCAGCTTCGCAGCCCTTCTCCGGAGGGAGGGCGATTTTTTGCGTCGAAGGCACACTCCTGGCATCGAGGCTCCGACTAACCAAACTAGAGCTCTAGCATCTTAAAAAAATGAAATGAAATAATAAGGATATAACACCTAACCAAAAATTCTGTAGCATCTTAAAAAAATGAAATGAAAGCCGACTCCAGATTTGATCGCCGAAGAGGCGTCGATGGCGCCGGGTTTGCAACCCCAAAAAGGGAAAATTGTTACAGTCTCTATAACTCACGATGGGAAAGTCTGAATATCTGCACACGAAGAGCACCACTCGGGGCATTTTTAGGTGTTCTTGAAAAATACGCTAAAAACGCACCTATTTATCACAGCATTTTAGTGGGTCTCTGCGATTCGACCTTTATGTGCTTAGGCGTGCTGACACTACATGTGCCACTAACTATAAATAAATAAATCCTAGCTGATTAAACAGCCTATAGCGACAGAAGAGCCTTTACGGCTATCACCACCGCTTGCAGTGGCGATAAAGAATTGCCCACCGCAGGAATCGAACCCACGACCTCGGGACCGAGGTCATGAAAGCAACCGCCTTACCTAGTGTGCCATCACGGCTCACCTTACTTACATACTGACCCTGTGCATATCACCCCTAACCATATGATTCTTGTTGTTTATTCAGCATGATATCACTAACCATTCGACCGTGTTTCCTTCGCAGCAAATGTAAAGCGCACAGAAAGAGATCGAGTTCTCTGATAGTGCTTTATCTATGGCATTATTGTTATTATTAGACCGCTTCCTCTTGTAGCTCCACCTGTAGTGCATGAAGCTGCGCTCCGAGGCGACATCCGCCCGACGGGCTTGCGAAGGCCCCATCTCCAAACTTTGGCAGCCTCCGTCCAAACTCCCGTCCCTGAGGTAGCGCGCCGACGTTTCTCTGTCTGAAACTCCACAAAGTTACAAAGACTGTGTGGGTATTACGAAGAAGAGTCTTGGATAGTGCTCTCAAAGCCTCAGCGGCTTTTGTTACGCATTGGTTAGCCATCAGACTTCGTCCAAGCAACGAAGAGAAAGTGGGAAGCATAGCAGAGTCAGAGAGCGGTTGAGGTAGTGAGCAGCATGGAAGTAGCAGCTCAAGACGGCTGTAAAGAATGCACCGTACGCTGCAACGGGAGAATAGATGCCGTTGCGTAAGAATTGTGGAAGCCAGTTCCACAGTATAGTACCTGCAGAGCAAAAGCTTCTGTCGCCAATATTTTTTTTAATTTAAGCTGAGAAATGGAACAGCTAATTCATTGTCCATACAGGACCTGAAGACACGAGGGAGCTGCAATAGGGGCAGCAGTTCAGCGAAGGAAGGAGCCAAGCCACGGTCTTTACATTGGCCTTGACCTTGTGGGTCGGCGCAAGAACTTTGCTCTGTATCCGCTGATCAGCAGGCAGCCATCGAAGTCAGCACTTTCAGAAAAGGATGTCACCCTTAACCATCAGTATGATACCACTAGCCATTTGATCGCATTTCCTTTGCAGCAAATGTAAAGCGCCTAGAAAGAGATTGAGTTCCCTGAGGGCACTTTATCAGGTCAAACCTGTGGGATTTGTAAACTAGCTTGCAGCCATATTCATCGCCAGCTGCAGTGGCCTAGTAGCTTTTTTCGGTAGCCCAGCCAAAATGGAGTTAAAATAATCTAGCAGAGACCGAACTAAAAAGCTATTTAAATTCTTTGCAAGCCACCGTGGAAGACAGTTCCTAATCTTAGACACGGATCGAGCACAATGGCCAGTTGTCGGAGCAGTCTTCTTAACGAAGCTTTCAAAATTTAGGCAGAAGTCGAAGACGACAACTAAACTCCGAGTACACGGTGATAGTCACATAACAGCATCACCCATTAGAAGAGCAAAGCCTTCTAGTCAAGCCACACGTTTGGGGTGTCCTATGAGCACCAGTTCCGTTTGCGCCGGCCAGACCGAGGCTCATTAGTACCCAGCAAGAATTGCCTTTTCCCCATTCTGGAACCGCTTGAAAGCTCCGTTCAGAAGGCGTGCGGACCGGAACTTGAACTTGTCTGAACAAATTTGCCTCATCTGCGATTTCAAATGGAGGCTAAGGGGTAATTTCTGTTGAAAGAGAGATAGGCACCGAGCTGGTTTGGTCTAGCGGTTAAGATACTCGCCCCGACCTAGGTCTGGCTGAGGTCGTGGGCTCGAGCCCTGAGGCATAGGTGAAGCGCATGAATAGAGATTAAGTTCTCTTGGGGCGCTATATAAATAAATTATATATAATTATATATAGGCGGGCTCGAGGGGCTGTAACTTCGGTTGGGGGTCACCCTGGTCCGTCTCTTTCGCCAAGCCTAAAGAGTTGGTTGGATGGGGCTGATTCAACGAGCCTCGTATTTATACAACGGTCTCGTTTCTGCAAAGGAAGCGGCTTGTGCGGCCTTCGTGTCGCCTGCTGCCAAACAACACTGCGAGCCACAACAGCGAGCTGTCGAGGGTCGCCTGCTGCAAAGCTCGAACCAACGAATCAGATCGTGAAGTGTGAGCAACCTAATATTGAGCTGCGACAGCGGGACACAGCAGCTTCCTGGCTATGCCGTTGAGAGCATAGCTCTCACTCCTTTTTAAGGGATGCTCGAATTTTTACGTGTGCTGAAGAGGCAATTCTTATTAGACAGCTCTGGTGAGGCCTGGCGAGCCAATGGTCGTAGGTACTCAGCTCAGCTTCTCCAAATAAAAGTGCACGTTTCTGTGAGATGGCCGGTCCAACCTGGTTTCTGGGCTGGTTTTCCATCGAATTGTAGGTCGCGCAAATTTATCTTAGAAAAGGTCTGCTTCAATAAGAACATAGTGAAATCACACACAGTTAGTTGAGAGTGTTGAGGTACACGAAAGAAATTAAGACAAATTTGTCATTCAAGTCTCATCGATGGCTTTGGAGGTTTTGAATGATTTTCGTATTAGCCTGCACCCGTGACAAAATACTAAAAGTTCGAAACCTTGCTGTGGAAGGCAGGACTTAGTGTCTCAGTTTTAATCTTTATCTGCAGAAATTTCCTTCTTAGCATTGAGCGGGAATTTTACCAGAAGAGAAGATATTCAGTCGTACCATGGTATCTCAGTGGCTGTATATATAATGCAGTTACGGAATTAATTGACGCTTCTC
The DNA here is from genome assembly GCA_009760855.2 of Cristatella mucedo. Classification (NCBI taxonomy): domain Eukaryota; kingdom Metazoa; phylum Bryozoa; class Phylactolaemata; family Cristatellidae; genus Cristatella; species Cristatella mucedo. Next base: position 2,026,438 of record WPIO01000019.1, on the reverse strand, counting down.
CTGCCATTTTCTAGGATATCAAATTACAAGTTTTCAATAGAACGTGACTAGTGCTTTTATGAAAAATAGGGATTTAAATTCAAATACACGTGACTAGTGCTTTTATGAAAAATAGGGATTTAAATTCAAATACACCATTCAATCGAGTTTCCCTTTGCAGCAAATGCAAAGCGCCTAGAAAGAGATTGAGTTCTCCGAGGGCGCTTTATCAAGGGAATTATTATTATTACTATTATAAAAATAATCGTCGTGTCTTGGTCATCAGGATAATTGAAAAGTATACTTTGAGAAATTTATAATACAACTAAGAGAGCAGATGCTTTAAAAGTAGTACTATGAAGGTGTTTCTTGACCTGCAATTAAATATTGCCGAATATTGAAAGACAGGGGTAGTAGTAAATGAGGCCATGTGCATTGTTTGACGAAATTCAAAAGTCTCTGAGACAGCAGCTTCAACGTCTAGTTTCCCAACGACAATTATTTAGCCCCTCTACGATTGGCTGCTTCTCACGAGGTCAAGCTAAGCTCAATCTTACCTGAATTCTGGGCAATAATCTCCTCATTCTCTGTTGTTGTGGAAACTTCTATTTCTATTGAAACAAGTTTCGAAGTATTTTGGTATCATTATTGGTTGTGCAAGTTTAAAAGCAGTTAGTCCTTCACGGAGTCGCTATTGTTGATATTAAATAGGTATATTATATAGTACGGGTCTTTACGATCGAAATAACTTCAACGAGTTGTTGTTATATTCATACAATTGTATAGATATATATAGCCTCCTCCTCAGAGAACTGGATCTCTTTTTATAGGCACAGTAAATGAGCTTTAAAGCGAGTAGTGTTAACGTGATGAAAAGTAGCACGCATAAGCACACGAAGAAAAGAGCTCACTGGATCCTTGAATGTTGAGAGAAGGATCAAGTGCGTCTTTAACTTACTTTTAAATGTCGTCATGTCAGGAAATGTCGTGAGTTCAGTCGGAAGTAAGTTTCATGCTTTGGGAGCATGCAAACTAAAGGCGCGGTCTCAAGAAGATCCGGGGTTGGATCAAGGAAAACCAGAATGAAACGAGTCAAAAGAACTGGTGCTACGATGCCATTTGTATAGCGTTCTAAGAGAATGTAATCTCTATTCAGGCGCTTCACATGTGTCACACGGCTAGAGCGCACGGCCTCGGCTAGAACTTGATCAGGGCGGGCACCTTATCCGCTGGGCCAGTGCTTATCTATATCAAGAGAATAGAGGGACCTACAACTGAGTGACAAAACCTTAAAGTCGATGCGTTGCCTCACAGGGAGCCCGTGCAGGTTGGCGAGAAGTGGCGCTCTCCTGACTCAGCTATGCATCGCACTTTCTTTTTGTTGTGGGAGATGAATTCTGTTGGCTATCGAATGCTATCCGACAGCCGTTCAGGCTTTAAGTGCGCCATACAAAACGCTCCTGCGAAATACTAACATAATCTCTATGGTGTTGCGGATTTAAAGACGGAGATGCATAACATTGCGCTAGATAAGGTGGAAATTTCAACACCCAGACAGACAGGCCTGGCTGCAGGGTTTGACACCGAATAAAAGCCCACGATTACAAATGCGGAATACCTGTATGTAAGCAGTGCATTAGAGAAGTCGAGACGGGATGTCACAAATGCAAGGACTATTTTGAATGGGATTACCCCATCTAAAGAGGCCAGAATGTTTTTTGAAGTTAACTTTGATAAAAGTGGGCAAACTTGACAGAGGAGTTTTTGTGGTCGTCCAATGAAAGGTCATTTTGAAGAAGGCCACGCAGATTTTGTGAAGATGACACAGGCCATGTGCTGGCAGAGCCGATTTTTAGGAATAGTTATTTTATTCAGTATCCGAGTCACACTATGTTTTCCGATTACTATTAAGTTGGTTGATTGCCATTTAACTTAAATAGACTTGGTGTCACCCGAGTGTGAATTTCAGCAATATATGCAGCAAGACAGCTGAGAAGGTTTTGGCATTTTAAAAGCCTGGGCGGATCAAAGTGTAGGCACAGCCCCGTATCATAGCCATAGAAGCAGAAGCCTATATTGTCTTTGAATCAGCAAAAGAAGAGTATACATTATGAAAAGAAGTGATCCGAGCACAGAGCCCTGGGGCACCCTAAACTCTACATGATCCTAAAGAGAACTTCGGTTATTTCGGTTATTGGCATCAATGCTCTGGAATCTTCCACTGAGTCAGGACCTGAAGCTTTACAGTGCAGTATCTGTAATAGCCCGGAGAGATGGCAGGTGCTTACAAAAACTTGGTGATCAATAGTATCAAACGCTGCTGAAAGATCAAGAAAAATAAGCAGAAACTCTACCAAAGTCTACTTTTCTGAGAAAACTGTTGTATGCCCGAAGCAATGCTGACTCAGTTGAGTGATTAGCTCTAAGACTAGACTGGAATTAACTTGCTAGGTTTGAAGTTTCAATGTAATAGTGTAGCTTGTCTGCCACCTCTTAACTTTCTTGTTTTATGTCTTTGATAGGAACGGCTGCAGAGAGACTGGGCAGAAGTCGCTTAAGTTTGTGTGGTCATGTGTGGCTCAACAATAGCCTTTTTGAAAGGATCCAGAACACGATCTGAGGCTAAGGAATATATGTGTGTGTGTGTGTGTGTGTGTGTGTGTGTGTGTGTGTGTGTGTGTGTGTGTGTGTGTGTGTGTGTGTGTTGTTGGCTGAATCTGCTTCACAGCCAATTGTGCTGGATTATTTCACCTTGACCTTCAGTGCATCACTGACTCAGGAGACAGGCTATTCTTGGAGCCGCAGACTACAGCTGATTAGCTGTACCCCAGCCAATCAGCTGCAGACTACAGCTGATTGGCTGTACCTCAGCCAATAGTATTCATTCAGGACGACAATATGTTGGACCCGTTGTTACTTGTTCTTAGTCTTGTGTTTCCGTATTTGGATACGGTCCACGTTATGTTTGTCGGCTGCGGTAATGAACTACCGTAATTTTCTCGACCATTGACTGGTAAATGGCTTCACGGCAGCACTGTGTCTCACGTGTTCGCTCGCGCGCGCGTGCGCGCGCGCGCGCGTGTGTGTGTGTGTGTGTGTGTGTGTGTGTGTGTGTAAGGTAGTTTTGCATGGCAGCAGCAGATATAAGCATCGCAGAAGTAGTATAGAAGCAATAGGGTCTAGAGAGCTAGTCGACTTATTAGATTGGGAGGTAAATTTCAAGATGAGATCTCTAACACAGGCTTTAATACATATCTTGAGGTGCTGCAAGGAATTGAGGGAGAGGAGTCTCGTAGGGATGTTCCTGAGGGACAGAAGTCCAGCGGGATGCTATTACTTTAGGAATATAATTTCCGATAGTGTCTATCTTGCTGACAAAAAAACTAGAGAGGCGATCTGCAAGATTGCTACAAGGATCACTAGGTAAAGTGCTAATCTGGGAGCGGTTAAGGAGATTGTCAATAGAAATTGTCGACATCAGCAGTTTCTGATTGTGTCTCTGTGAGTCGATAATGTTTTTACAGAACCTAGACTTGGCTTTTTTTCTTGTACAGATTGGTATGATATGCAGTAGTTATCGTATGTCTGTCGATGGACAGTCAGTCCTGATCTTTTTTATACTCTCTCAAGCTGGCGCTTCGTAGACCCAGCTAGTTTACCATCTATGCTACGGCAAACCACGGTGCATGTGGGCAAGAGCGCCCCAGCGCGAGAGGGATGTTTTCACGTGGAAAAGAAGGGTCTTAAGATTTCACGATTCGCAGATGATTCTGGTTATGGGGCAGAGTACAAAACAGAGAACGAAATGAGATCCGCATGTGATTACATGTGCAGAATTTGGTAATAATAGCAGGTGATACCCTAAAATTGTGGTAGAATACTTAATGGAGTGTGTGATCTTTGTTGCGAGTGGGGTCATGAACACGATGTACAAGAGAAAATCAATCAGTCAGTTCACGAAATTTGGCACTTGAGGCGTCAGTTAAGCAAATACAATTTAAAATCTCCTTGGATAAGGAAGTGACGATGACTTGCATGCAGAATCGAAATTAGATCAGAAAATCTTAAAATGGGGAAGACTTTGCACATAGGGTCAATGTATTACTGATTACTGCCATCATTCACAAATTACTGCTGGAAGGACTGAAAACAGAAGATTTGAAAGACTGCTGCCGTGAGACTGCACTCGGATTGAAGTTGGGGGAGGTAGGTGCAAAAAATGGCAACTGCTCCACCGGTTTGGAATAATTTCGGGGTATGAAAGAAAGAGCAATCTTGTCGGGGTTTCGTTGGTTATGGTTGGATTGTTTGTCGATTTCAGCCAGGTCTCCGTTAAAGCAACTGGTCTAGGGCGACGTCAGAAACCGTATTGACTATTACTTTTCTTTTCTTACTTACTTACTTAGGAGCTTACAGCATATTGAGCAAGGGTTTCACAGGCACACTTTAGCCAAGATTGGCCGCAGGGTACAAAGTAGGCCTGGTGACCATTAAGTTAGAGCGACTCACAAAAGAGCTCGAAGGAGAGCACTCTGGATGGCTAGAGATACTATGGCTGCTCGAGCTTCGTACGACCTTCTCATGGCGGTTATGTAACACTATTTGCTAGCGTTCAATGATACCAAGGGTATGACCACAAGCAGCAGTCTCCACTGTATTACTATGCAAATCGACTGACCTCTTTGGCAAGTTCTGCATATCAAATATTTATATTTTGTAAAATATCATCTTAATGCGCGTATAGTCAACAAGTTACCGGCTTGCAGCTGCGGTGCTGGATGTGCGAGGAATACGGCATCAGCTAAAAAAGAGGCAACAACCTGGGGTTTGGGCCAAATTGAATAGACGAGGTGCACATATACCAATCAAAAAGTGTACTCATCTCAGCTGAGCAAAGCTTTGGATCGTTTAACGACCACTGGCAGCTGCTGGATTGTGTGCGATTAATGTCCAATGCAGCAGTCTATGGCCGACTGGCTATGCGTTTGGCCAGCGAGCATCATGGATGAGAAGATGCGTTCTCCCTGGAGTGCTGTCCCGTTGGCCACACCCACCGAATCAACCAATCTTTGCCTGCTGCCACGAAGGCTTTACAGATAGCCCTGAGTGGTGACTGTTTCTCCAAGAAGACGTGGACGATCGCATCTGCCATTGCCAGAGCTGCACAGCCACTAGCAATGCACAAAGGCTGCTGCTGCATCGCGGAAAACCCGCTCGCATAGCACCGGCTCTTGCGAACGCGCTATCATCGTAGCAAAACTGTTCTCATCGGTTTTGGGGACGGTAAGTGTAGTCCGAAGGCAGGGATAGCTGCTTAGTTAGAGCTCGGCGATGCTGCTGCTGCTGCTCCCCCTCGTCTTCGAGCCACTGCAGTGGCAGCTGGTCATGCTGCTGCTGCCTCTCCATAACCGGTTCCATTGATTCAATGGCTCGGTCACGATTGATAAGGCTGCTAGCTGTCGGCCCTGATGTCTCGTTAGTCTCACCAGGTGGTTTTACGTCTGGACAAAGTGTCACCGTGGCCCTCTCCTTAGTTAATGAGATCTGCAAAAGCAGTAATGAGAGTGAGTGAAGATCTGCACTGAGGATGCTGAATTTAATGGCGAAGCCGGTCCCAGATAGACTGCTCGTACTTTGTCCAGGTGCTCTTCGCACTGCTTTTTGACGACCCTGTCTACGACTGCATGACGACCGTTCGGTGAAGAGCAGGTAATGACAGAGACGCCCGAATCCTGAATGAAAAATGTAGGTGCTTTGGACAGATTTTTAGGCACAGCAGCAACCTGATCAGGGCCCTGATAGAGCTAGTGACTCGGTATTTTGAGCTTGCACTGACAAAGCTTCAGTCAGCACAGCGATCAATTCACGAGATGCTCGAAGCATGCGCACACACAATATCACGAACAATACGGTAAGATGAAATAACAAGAACTTGTCAACGCCATACAATATTGATTGCCTTAGGTGGGCACAGGGAACGCCATGGCTAGATTGCTGAAAAAGAGGTCTATTGCAAGGTTGCACTCATTTAATTAAGTGATATACCTAGATCAATTGCAGTGTCAATGCTCTCAATGGCCTATCTAGGATGACCGCCGGTGCCTTGCAGTTAGGTAAGAAGGTCTATGTCACGTTTAACATCAATCTTTGAAGCATACAGGGTGCATTTAATTAACTTTCGTTAGTGTGCAGAGCATGCAAAGTAAGATACCTAGAGAAAACCATCGAAATTAGCAGACATAAATTACTGTTGGAGTGTGGGAGAATAGGGCAACATGCAACCGAAACAAAAACCGTGTCGACGAAAAAAGCGATCTACTATCCCAGTGGAAAGTTTCACAGCACAACTGCTGACTGACCTTTGTTTTAGTTAGTCCCTGGCAAAGACAAAGCGCTGCTGCTGCTGCTAAGAGAAACAAGTGGCTGGCTGCCTAGCTGCAAGCTAGAAGCGTAAGCAGTCATAGCAGTCACACAGTCATGGAGCAGATGACATTAGCAAACGCCAAGCCTCGGCACTCGAAGCTGATCACGTGCTCATGTGCTCCACGTTCACACATGCAGCATGCCACAGTCGTAGCTGACTAGCAGCAAGTCCGACTCACGAAGTGTCACCACGTGCTGCCAAAGGTTTTGCACCCAGCATGCATGCAGCATGCCAGGAGTTATAAGGCGAACGCTGATCGTCATGTCTGCCATGTCTGCTGCAAGCAAACCTCAGCTAGCAATTGGGAGCTGCCCCGGTGCTAACAGCAAGAGAGCGTAGGCTGGGTCCTCTCGTTTGGCTCTATTTTCAAATTCAATGCAAGGCAGTCTAACGGCCAGCTCTCGTCTGCCCGCGTGGGCCCTTACCTCAAAGTCACCCTTCCAAAAGTGCTGCAGTGAAAAAAACCAACGATGCACGATTCCCGGAGAACACGGCGCCTGTACAGTACTCGTCCGGCTTCCCCCTGATTTCGCAATTTGCATCGCTCATCATTCACGCTATTCTGACTTGGTCCCACTCAAAGACAAATGAACTGCTTGCAGTCTAAATTAATACAGTACTGCTAGAAAGGAGTTGGGTAGGTAAGCACAACGACATATGCAGCTCCTAGCCAGGCTTATGGTGTGAGTTCTAAATAGCACTGATACCAAACTGCCCAACCGAGATTGTGTCCTCAGCTTCGCTGCACTGATTATTGTGCCACACTGTCCCAAGACGAGCTTCTATTCAACACTGGTGAATGCGACGAGAAACAAATTTGCATCATTCCAGCTAATAGAGGAATCTCCCTTCTTTGATACATGGCACAGCTAGCACAGAAAGAAGACCCAGCAAACCAACAAACGTGTTCTAGGCATTAAGGTGGTCGACACACGGCGATAGTAGCTCGAATAGTAGGCCGCAAGCAGAATGGAATCGTGGCAGTGGCAGCAGCTGGATCTGGGCTAGGGGAGGAGGCAACCAAAGAAAAAAAGAACTTTAGGCAGCAAGAGGCATTGAATGCCCATTCGCGCCCGGCAACAGGGGGATCGGGGCTAAGGCACTCGGGCATGCCTCGGTGGCTACGAACGTGTTGACAACCAAGTGGTGACAGCCAACGAAAAGAAAAGTTCAAATGAGGCAAGGAGGAAAAAGGCTAAAACCAAAACCAGCAAACTTATGTTGTCCTTAATCAGGATGGAAACGTTCGACAATCACAAAGATGTATATATATATATATATATATATATATATGTGTGTGTGTGTGTACATGTATGTATATATATATATATATATATATATATGTATGCACCATATAAATGACATATATCATGTAGCACCCTAAGATAACTTAATCTCTGTTCAGGATCTTCACATAAGCACTGGGGTTCCAGCACACGACCTCGGCTATCAAATACATTCACCTTGACCTTGGTCCGGCGAGCACTTTAACCATATGCATGAGACGGCCAATGCAAGCAAGATAGTGTCACATCGCTCCCATATACTCTCCTGCTGCCGACTATGGCTCTTCCTTTCCAACGGTCCTGAGCTACTACTTCCATGGTACTCACTACCTCAACTGCTCTCCTGACTCCGCTATGCTGCCCACTTTCTCTTTGTTGGGAGAGATAAAGTCTGCTGGCTACCGAATGGGTACCGAAAGCCGCTTAGGCTGTGAGTGCACAATACGAAACTCTCCTTCGTAACACCCACGTGGTCTTTCGAGCTTCGTGAAGTTACGGAGATACACGACATTACATTACATATACCTGCCGTGTGCTCCTGCTGGGCTCGACCTGTAGACAAAAATTAAGTAACCCACCACTGGGCCATGGCGCCTTCTTGCACAGATGCTTGCTGGTCTGCTGCTGGGGGGGGGGAGAGAGGGGCGTAGTGATGCTGCTGCTCGGGCTGCTTCTTACTGCATACCTCAAGCTGTTTCATCAGTACTGCAACGACCACGTTGACCAGCACAAATTGCGCAGTAAGGACGAACACCACGAAAAAAATGGGTGTGATTATCCTGTTGGCACAGCAATTGACCAGGCATTCTTCTCCCTCTGGTACACAGTCTTCACGCAAGGCGTCCTGTGGGGATAAAGCAAAGCAGCGTAGAAGAAGGCGTCAGCAGAAGCAGCAGCAACAGCTGTGGCAAACGCATTCGAACAGTCTATTGTCAGCAGCATGACTTATGCAGCTTCCTTATTCCCATCTGATCTAACGAACAAGGATACAACTAAAAGCTAAACTTTGAAAACTAATATGATTGCTTTCTCCTAGCTCATCACCAGCATGCACGCACACCAGCAAACCCACGAGCACATTTTCTACCTAGAGCGGATATCTCTCTGTCAATTAACATATCAATTTATCTATACATCTGTCTATTTGTCTGTCTGTCTGTTTGGCCTAGTCTGGTCTGCATAACTATCTATCTAGCCATCTATCTATCTATCTATCTATCTATCTATCTATCTATCTATCTATCTATCTACCTACCTACCTACCTACCTACCTACCTACCTACCTACCTACCTTCCTACCTACCTACCTACCTCCCTATCTATCTATCTGTATTTTCGTTTACATATTTTACTCCATTCCACGCTCGCATACTGTGCCTGGTCAAAATCGCCTGCTTTGGTAGTACTGGTGACAGCAGCAGCAGGTTCGCTGTCACCAGTGTGGCAGCGCAGTCAAGCTACAGTGCCCTCTCTTGGCACCACCAAGCTAAGGTCTCAGGAGTGGTTGCTGCAAAAGCAGGACCGAGCGTCGAGGCCTCTCATACATCTTCACAACCAGAACAAAGCAGATATCAAAACTCTGGTGCCACTCCGAAGTGCACACCCTTGCTTTTGGTGACAGTCTAGAGTCAGCCATGCCTCTTCTATATGGAAAAAATCTGCAGCAGTTCAAACGCATGCCCTGAAGGAAGAGAGTACTAAGAAGGCCAGAAATGAATGACCAGAACCCGCCAACATCTGTACGACACTCTCGTCTGTGGAAAAAACGAAGCAGTAAGCACGATTGCAAGGCACTGCAGAAACAGTCAAAGGAGAATGTCAACAGAAGCCATCAATAACTTTCCAGTTTGACACCTCTCATTATATACTGTCGAAATGGTGACTAAATGCAATAGGCTCTCGATGCAGCTAGGTATAAACGCTCGATATAGCGTTCTAGCTATACCTACCTCAAGCAAAACGCACTGTAAAGAGTACTTATTTATTTTTACCGAAGTGCACCCAGAATATTATCAAGCATACACGGATATTTCATCAAATTTGAAGGCCAGCAGGGGGCTCCCTCGACGCACCGGTTGAGCATGCAAGCATGGTCTCCATAAGTATACTCGCTCAATGCAGTGCAGTGTCAACAAGAGCTGTCTGGCTTTGCTGGAACTGCCCAAGATGGACACCGTTGAGCAACCGTTGGCGGACTCACCTGCGACAGACGCCACTGAGCAAGATCTGGATCAAGTGAAAACTCGTAGTTACTAGACAGCATTTATTAATTTCGTGCTGTAGACGTTAAAATGATAGCACATTGCTTAAGGCGCTCGAACTTCACGACACAGGTCATAGGTTTGATTCCTGAATTGGACTATTCTTTATTGCTCACTGCAAGCAGTTGTTACAGCCATTAAGAGTCATCTGCTGCTATATACATGACGTATTTGAATCAGCTAGCGTTTACTTTATTATGGTCTTGCTTCTTCGATTATTAGCCATCTTCTTGTTCCGAAATATTAGAGTACCGTGACGGCACAGCAAGTGCTTTACTTGACAGATGAGTTTGTAGCTTCCATCATTCATTCACTTTCGTTAATCGCAGATAACCCAGCATCACCGTCATTCCTAGAAACTTGCAGTGTGCAATTTAGCTTAATTATCCATCATTGCCCGTAAATTTTATCGGGCAAATCAGAGTTTCAGGTTGACGAAAAGCTTATTTTTTTCAAATCTGCACGACTTTGATTTTCTGTTGGATAGTGCACTCCGCCAAATCGAGGTACAAAGCATTTGGCATGAGCTAGAACATTCTTACGAAGTAGTACGGGGACTCCTGTGCCCAAGGATGAACAGCCTGGTGCTGGACGTTGTCATGAACGGTAAACAGCTATAGAAACAAGGTGTTAAAGTCTGTGTTACCTCGTTAGAGGGCAACAGTAGCTCCGCTCTTGCTGCGTAACAACTTTCCCCCTTTTTTACACATGTGCACGCTTTCATTTGAACAGGAGAATGGCAACTGAGAGCAGGGAAGCAGAATATTAAAAAACCAGCAAGTGATGCGTTTCAATACGTACCTTCATGATTCCATTCCAATTGTCACCAGTAGCGATCCTAAACAGTGTTAGGAAGGCCATGCCAAAGTTTTTGAAGTTAGCATGCACCCCCATGCCTTCACAGGGGTACACAGTTGAGCAATCTAAAAGTTGAACGTATTGCCACTAACATCCGGCCATCGGCCCACCATGTGGAGTTGTTCTTAAGCGTCGCAAAACCAGAGCCACAGAAAGTTAATAAATAGCATGCATAAGCTTTTTGAGATATCTATTTAGTTCGATTGACTTAATATTCTTTGCGGTAGTTTCTAAATGCCACACAGTTGCTATTTATATATGTTAATGCATAATCTACTGCCATGAAACTAAAATATTCCCATTCGCTCAAATAACATAGCATTGGATAAAGTTTATTAATTTCAAGAGGTGTACAAAGAATAAGTTGATGCGCATTTGAAATCTTGACTGACAAGGATTAATTCATGCAGCCTTCATAAAAAATAGTAAACAGTATTCTAAGATTGCACAAAACCAAACAAAACCAGTGACCTTTACTTTAGGAAAAAGAGAGCAGCCGAAATATATCACTATCTGGGTGTGCATTTCTGATCCATTTCTCATCAGAGCCACGTTAATACTTGGGGATGTTACAACGCCATTGAGTGGTGGCTGATTGTTCAATCGAACTTAAACCCGTTCTGAGAGTCAAGTCCAACACCTAAACATGGTTTGAGCCTTACAGATTAACAATTAATTCTGAAAGCCAGATCATAAACACTCAGCGATGTCATATCTCTGCAACTAGAAGGAGTTCAATATTTCTAGTAGCCCTTAGGCTATAACTTCTTTTTTTTCTGATTTTGCAAATAAAGTCGTACGCACTTTGGTTTGGCTCTAAGGATTGCTTTCCAACTGTGTTAGTTTACAATTAGTTTGTATATTGAAAAATAAATTCAGTCACTGTAAAAGCAGTTCGCATTTGCCGCAATGGCTTGAGCCAACGACCTCGGGCGAGCTCTTTAAGCCCTAGGTCAAACCAATGACCAATGCAAACCTTCTGCATTTTTTGTCTAGTGAACACAGGCATTAGTATTTCCCCAGCGAAGTGGATTGTACTAAACGCTGAAAACTGGAATGCAATGCCTGAAGGGACACTGTTTTCGCATCCTCTGTATATTTACAATGCAAGCTTTGACAGCAATGTGCAAAGCCTGCTCAACATACCTGCGTTGCGTTTCGCTAGCTGACAATGTCCACGTGACTATTAGCCAGGCACTCAGTAAGGTGTTCATGGTTTTGCGTTAATTCCCCAGTTATTAAGATATGTCAAGTGATGATGTGCATAGTATTTTTTGCTCACATCTTCAATGATATTGCATTCGTTCACACGCTTTTGATGCCCTCATACGATCTTATAGGTAAGCTCAGTCAAGTCGAAATGCCGAATGCAAAAAACCACAGCGAAAACAAGTAAAAAGAACTATACGCTTTAGGTACTCTTAGTCCAATGGAGTCACAACGAACACACCAACTGATTATTTACTTCAGCGATCCTGTTAACTGTAGAAATGACCAAATCCTTCTCCACGCTACTTGAGTGCATCCCTATAGCTCCCTTATAGCTGGCGATAGCTCTCTTCGTAGTATTGGCATAGTTACATTCCAACTTGTTTTCAGTCAACCTTCTTACTATTTCATTCTTCTTCTTATTATTATTATCTGCACTCTCTTTCCCTAAAAGAAAATATATAAATGTGCGTGTGTGTGTAAGCGTTGATGTGACGGTGCCGTTCGACGGCATCGAGGATGCTCTGATAATGGCGGCCCGGAACAAGACCGGTCGGCAGTGGTGAGGCCCTTCGTGATCGGGGCTCTAGGTAGCTGGTGGCCAGAAAAGGAAGCTTGCCTGGCTCACCTCGGCATCATCCCACGCGCGGAGAGAAGGGCGTTGAGGCGGTAATGGTGGCTGCCGGCTGATGCCATAACCGGCCCGGAAGCCGTGCTGTCCCTGCTCCTGAACCGGGAAGCCCAGTTGGCACCTGCGACCCCGGCAGGGCAGGGCACAGCCGGCTAATATATATATATATATATATATATGTGTGTGTGTGTGTGTGTGTGTGTGTGTGTGTGTGTGTGTGTGTGTGTGTGTGTGTGTGTGTGTGTGTGTGTGTGTGTGTGTGTGTGTGTGTGTGTGTGTGTGTGAGAGTGTGTGTGTGTGTGTGTGTGTGTGTGTGTGTGTGTGTGTGTGTGTGTGTGTGTGTGTGTGTGTGTGTGAGAGAGAGAGTTTTTCTCTTCGTCAGAACTTACGGCAGGTGAAGACAGCCGTCGACAAGCTACGCCGTAAACACTGAGCGAGAGGCTGTCCTTTGATGCATAGTTTCAGCATACCTCGGAGGACCAAACACGTGAATCCCAGAGTCACTATCCAAATCCACTACTCACCTGGCAGACGGCCAAACAGTTCGACCCCGAGTGCGGCAAATATGTAAAATAGTAGGAAGAAAAGGAGGCCCAAATTGCCGATCTGAGGCAAGGCCACCAGCACCGTATCCAGCAGTGCGCGTATGCCTTTGGCCGTCTTTACGAGCTTGAGCACTGCAACCAGAAATATTACTACTACTCGGCTGCTCACCGCTGCAAGAACGGGCTCTAGCGGATAAGACAACAGAACTCGCTGGTTCTGAACTGTCCTGCAGCCAGCCAGTCAGCCGTACCTCGAGCAACTCTCAGAATTCGCATGACTCGTATAATAGTAGGGTTGATTGGCATGGCGCCCGACTGTATCTCCTCCAGCGCTACGCCTACTATGGAAAGAGCCACTATAGCCGAGTCCAGCAGATTCCACCTGGCGAATACGAATGACATGGCTAATTGGCACTTACGAACTGAAATCAAGTTATTTGCGATCGCCAAGTAGGTACAAATTAAAACTACTGCGTAAAGCCATACCGATCACGTATGTATCGAATGAATCCCAGAGCAACCAGTTTCAGGATGGATTCCAGAAAAAAAGCAAAAGTAAAGATGTAGTTCAGAATCCTGAGAGCGGTCACCATTTCCTGCAACAAGCATGGTGCTCACTATGCCGACTGAGCTGTCTGTGGCTAGTATATCAGAAGCTTCTAGAAACACTAGCAAATACACGATGGACCTATTTAACAGCAGCACAAAAAGATTCTGGGGATTTTCGAAAAGCTTAGATGGTTTCCATAACTTTGAAGTAAAGACTATCGTTAAGATGCATGAGGTTGTATAGATTTATCCAAGCTATGTAAAACGTAATGCGAAATATTGGAAATAATGACTTTCGGTAAATGCATTCTTCTACCAAAAACAAACAAAAGCACATTTCAAAATAAAAGGAACAAAATATATCCGCAGTAGTTACTAGTTTTCTTTCGCTTCATAGTTAGACATTTGCATATTAATCGGTAAGAAAGGAGCAAGATAATACAAGACCAGCATTTTATTTTTATTTAGGCAAGCCCCGAGTGCTATTTACTTGTTGATGAATAGAAACAGAGCATCTAGTTTATCCAAACCTTACTCTAAAGTCTTAAGAAGAATTAACGCTATCCAAATGTTCATTACGACTGTAATTTCTATCTAGACTAGATTTTATGTTGGAGTAATGATATGATCATCTACAGGTTTTCAAACGCACGGAAGCATTTACATAAATACAATACAAGTAAGTATGTTGGCATGCTCTTTCAGCTCAGACACAAAAGAACAAGGTCAGAATCACCTTCCCTACAAAGGTCCTATACCAGCTAGTACAGCAAAATTCCAATGCAATTTTTAGCGTTAAGTGGTATACATCGTTTTTGTGATTAGAAAAGTATGTTGATGCTTAGTAGGCAGGGCACTTTCCTTAAGATCTGCATTAAATCCAGCAGAATTTCTTTTAATTGGAATATTTATTGGTCAAGCTTTTACTGGGGTCTGAATTAAAATAAGAATTTTGGTAGTTCACTTCATTTATTCGTACTTAATTTTGGTCGATGCCATTCATTAGGGAAGCGTCAGTCGATTAGATCATTCAGATTGTGACTGCCGAAATACTACTTGCGGTTTCTGAATTAAAATGACTAAGGACCGGTCACGTGATAGCCATTGATTAGGGCAGTATGAAAGCCCAAGTCATGCAATGAGCGAGGAGTTTAGGTCTAGGAGTCGGGTTAGGCTGGAGCTGCCAAGAGGCTTTTTACTGTCGGCAGTTCAGCAGGTGCTGTCTGGAAGCCGTTCGAAAGCTGCTGTAGGTCATGGCTGACTCGGACGCCTGTAAATTCCGTCGCTATCGAATGCACGTCTCTCCAAGGTATGGGTATAAACTTGCTATCACAAGGTACGGGTGCTCTTCACTAGTGCCGAGTAGAGCTGCTGTCAGCACAGGGGTGTGAACGGTTGCTGCACAAACTAGTCGCTAGCGACCCTCCAAGGCTCAGCGCTTCATCTGTATTTGTGACGTGTGGGAAAGGAACAGCCTCTTAGAACGAGCGTGGTTTTGCTGCCTAAGTACGTTAGTCCAAAAGCCGCTAGACTGCTCTTGTGACATTATTTCCCTGTCTCTTTTTCACTCGGGTGTCTCAATAAGTTAGCCTACCTTGGTGTGAAAAACGTGTAAAATGACTTCTTTAGCAGTTACTATTGGGTTCGGAAACAGTTGTGGTTTTCAAATAAGAGTTTTTGTCAGTATCACAGGACACGACAAAGTACGACATTTTGGATATGTCCAAGGATATGCCTTAGGATATGCCCTTCTCAAAAAGTGCACCTCGACGACCGTGACAGACACTTCTTCAGGAATGGTCAAGGTTTGAACATACAGCTTGTAAATAAGACCTGGCTCAAGACTATGCAAGAGGTCGACAGTACAGTTGGTGCGAGAAACCAGCCATATACGTTCCTGATGAAAAAAGCTGTGGAACCATATACAACTGCTGCAGAAATCTCGGCGAACCCATGAAATGCCGGTCATGCAGGTCACGTCCACGTATTAAAAGTTTCCATTGAGATTACAAGAAGGTAGTTCAATTTAGTACAGGCATTTGGCAAACCAAAAGATCTAAGACCTAGGAAGTTGTTCAAAAGAATTATTTAACTCCGGTTCATTAGAAAATGCTATTTGGCAGTTTTTCCTTTGCAACATCATGCATTGTTTTTTAACCTTATCCTCAGCCTTTGGTTGTGCATGCTTAAAATAGGATGCTGCAAAAACGTGGCCATTGCGAACGCTGTTTCATCTTGTAAGCAAACCAAGGTGGTGGCGTCCCCCTGTTTGTTGCAGTGTCTGCCCGGCTGCCTATCTCTCTTTCTGACTGTCCTTCTCTTCTCGGTCTCTGCCTAAGCCTCCACGTTAGCCTCCGTCTCTCTTCATCTCTCTCCATCTCTCTCTATCTCTCATCTGCACACGTACCTCTCTGCTCTCAAGCATATTGGCCCATCCTGCTAGATACTTTGCCTAGATACTTTGCCTAGATACTTTGCCTAGATACTTTGCCTAGATACTTTGCCTAGATACTTTGCCTAGATACTTTGCCTACTTTCTGCACTTTAGGCTGTCGAGCTCTCCATGCAGCAAAGCAAGTTGACGATATGATCGTATCGCGACTATTATGGCTTGCAAAGACGGATGTGACCAGCTCACTCAAGCTGTTGAATTGCCATCAGGCTGACCGGTCGGCTCATGCTTTATTCAACTGCCTTGAGCAAGCGCTCGAACAGCTGGAGGGCTGCCCTGCAGTGATTCAGCGCCATGCCACCTAGTTAGTGTTGGAGCGGCCAATATCAATGGCTGCTCTCTAAGTGATGGCTATCAGCTGTGAGGTCCTGGTAAGTTCTTGTGCATGTGCTTTCTGTAGTAGGATTTGCCTCACAGGTGGTTTAACAAAAGTTGGATACAGCTTATGACTTTAACAATCGTAAATGAGGCAATTTCTCGAAGTCACCACAGCTAAAGTTGTTTGCTTACCTGAGGCATATTGTAGTGCTCAACCGCCATGGAGATTATATTAAGACAGATTACCACCGTCACGACAATGTCAACGTATTTGTTCATCATCATGCTGTGTATAACCCGTCTTCTCGGTGAGTAGCTGTGCCAGTAAGGTCTTTGCTGGGCAACTGCAGCAAGCATTGAGCATCCTGCTTACAGATGTGAATATGCAACTTGAACGTTACTTTTGCTAGGCCTTTGGATTCTACGAGTTTGCCATGTAGAGACTGACATTGCTTAAAACAGGCAATAGAAAGCAGACGTGAAATACGCCGAGGCAGCAGCGGCTAGAGTGGATTCGCTGTTATCTCACCCACCGTTGCTCTTTCGCTGGAGCTTTTCGTTGATTTTGGCTTGCCTCCTCTCTCGTTCCTCCTTTTCCTGTGCTTCCCGACAGCGATGGAAGTTTTCGACCACAACGCCGACGAACATATTCAGCACGAAAAAGCCAACCAACAATAGGAACGATATGAAGTATATCATTCTCCACTCGTTGTAGTTCTCAACTGGCTTCAATTTGAAGAGCGTCAGTAAATTCAATATTATTTCAAATGCCATCTTGGCAAATGCGTACGATGTGTGCATCATGCTTACAAGTACCGAATGCACATGCTCCTTTCAAGCGTAATAGCGAATATTTTTGTAAGCTGTTGATAAGAATTGACTAATAAGTTAATTCAGAATGGATCTTTTCAAACTGGCAACCTTTGCTTGAATTACTTTTGCAACATTAGCTATTGATTTTCGGCAGGTAAGTTAGGCATTCTGTTACTTCGAAGAGCCTATGTACAGTGTTGGCCAGTCAAGAGGCTACACAGATTTCCCTAAAGACGTGACAACTTGCTAAATGATGGAGAGAATCTCAAAGGTACCACGTCCGATGCTGCATTTCACAAATGTTTTAAAACACAGGTCTGCAATGCCTACTCAAGTAAAGTGGAAAGAGGTTGAGTTCTCCGAGAGCGCTAAGTCAAGTGCATTATTATCATTATGTAGAACTTTGTAAGAGGCCTCCACTGAGTTAAAACTTCACACTGTTTGTCATTCAATCGACTAGGCACAGTTCCACCATAGTCTAATCAAAATTCACAAGCAAGCTAACAACGAGCTCCGTGAAAGGTGACACATACCCATGCCCATCGATCTCCAGTCTTCAAGCAATTAGCAATCGATCTTCGATTGAGGATGATTAGCTACCGATCGTTGAATAGGAAAAACTGCTTTCAATTTTATGAGGATCACAATCATTTTATAATAGACAATGAGATCACTTTAACAACGAACGTGTGAGTCCTTACCGTTATGCTTGGAGCAACCATGTTGCTAGCTGACAGGGAGTAGGGTTTTCAAGTGCGTTACCTTGCTTTCTCCAGCCTGACTTTATATTTATTTTAGAATGCTCGCAGGCCTTCTCGAGATTACTCCAAGTTGAACGATTGTGTTAAAATTATGAGGCTCCCCAAAAATCTCATACTTGATAGAACCAAGAACTGACCGAGCACTCAAGGACACCTTAAGTCAGCAGGAGTCAGGCAACAGGTACGAGCAGACAAAATTTATGCTCCGCATGATCGAGTAAATATGCTAATCTTGCCTTGAACTAACAGTCTCTAAAAAAAGGCTCTGTCAATGAGCTGCTGGAATAAGCTGACTGTTGGAGTGCAGCCGTTAAGGTGGGCAGCTATAAAGGTCCGTGCAGCGAGGTCTGTACGGTGGCACTAAATCAGTTCTCCCGCCCCCCCCCTCTCTCTCTCTCTCTCTCTCTCTCTCTCTCTCTCTCTCTCTCTCTCTCTCTCTCTCTCTCTCTCTCTCTCTCTCTCTCTCTCTCGCTTGCTCTCTCTCACACACTTTCCCTCTCCAAACTATCTCTCATACCCTCTCTCTTTTTCTCTCTCTCTCTTTCTCTGTCTCCATCTCACTTTAAGTCTCTCTCTATTTACCTCTGTCTTGCTGTCTGTCTCTCTCTGTCGCTCTATCTGTCTGTCTCTGTCTGCCTGTCTCTGTCTGTCCCTGTCTGTCTCTGTCTCAGTCTGCCTGTGTCTGTCTGACTCAGTCTGCCTGTGTCTGTCTGCCTGTGTCTGTCTGCCTGTGTCTGTCTGTGCCTGTCTGTGCCTGCCTGTGCCTGTCTGGTGCCTGTCTGGTGCCTGTCTGTGCCTGTCTGTGCCTGTCTGTGCCTGTCTGTGCCTGTCTGTGCCTGTCTGTGCCTGTCCGTCTGTGCCTGTCCGCCACTGTCCGTCTGTGTCCGCCACTGTCCGTCTGTGTCCGCCACTGTCCGTCTGTGTCCGCCACTGTCCGTCTGTGTCCGCCACTGTCCGTCTGTGTCCGCCACTGTCCGTCTGTGTCCGCCACTGTCCGTCTGTGTCCGTCTGTGTCCCCCACTGTCCGCCACTGTCCGTCTGTGTCCGCCACTGTCCGTCTGTGTCCGTCTGTGTCCGCCACTGTCCGTCTGTGTCCGCCACTGTCCGTCTGTGTCCGCCACTGTCCGTCTGTGTCCGCCACTGTCCGTCTGTGTCCGCCACTGTCCGTCTGTGTCCGCCACTGTCCGTCTGTGTCCGCCACTGTCCGTCTGTGTCCGCCACTGTCCGTCTGTGTCCGCCACTGTCCGTCTGTGTCCGCCACTGTCCGTCTGTGTCCGCCACTGTCCGTCTGTGTCCGCCACTGTCCGTCTGTGTCCGCCACTGTCCGTCTGTGTCCGTCTGTGTCCCCCACTGTCCGCCACTGTCCATCTGTGTCCATCTGTGTCCGTCTGTGTCCGTCTGTGTCCGGCTCTGTCCGGCTCTGTCCGGTTCTGTCTGTCTCTGTCTGTCCGTCTCTGTCTGTCTCTGTCTGTCCGTCTCTGTCTGTCTCTGTCTGTCCGTCTCTGTCTGTCTCTGTCTCTGTCTGTCTCTGTCTCTGTCTGTCCGTCTCTGTCTGTCCGTCTCTGTCTGTCCGTCTCTGTCTGTCCGTCTCTGTCTGTCCGTCTCTGTCTGTCCGTCTCTGTCTGTCCGTCTCTGTCTGTCCGTCTCTGTCTGTCCGTCTCTGTCTGTCCGTCTCTGTCTGTCCGTCTCTGTCTGTCCGTCTCTGTCTGTCCGTCTCTGTCCGTCTCTGTCTCTGTTTGTCTGTCTGTCTCTGTTTGTCTCTGTCTACCATGGTGTGCCTCTGTCTCTGTCTGTCTCTGTCTGTGAGTCTCCGTCTGCCTATGTCTACCTCTGCCTGCCTCTGTCTGTCTCTGTATGTCTCTGCTTCTCTCCGTCTGTCCGTCTCTTTCTTTCTCCCACTCTCTCTCTCTCTCTCTCTCTCTCTCTCTCTCTCTCTCTCTCTGCATCTCACACTCTGTCTCTCTGTCTCTCTGTCTCTCTCAGTCTCTCTGTCTGTCTGTCTCTGTCTGTCTCTGTCTCTCTCCGTCTCGTCTCGTCTCCATCTCTGTGTCTGTCTGTCTCTGTCTCTGTCTCCGTCTCTGCCTGCCTGTCTGTCTGTCTGCCTGCCTGTCGGTCTGTCTGTCTCTCTCTCTTTAGTCTTGAATCCCCTCATTAAGCTGCCAATAAGGTGGAATCCCATTTGTTAGGCAGACAGTACCCAGCATAGGTGCATGACGTAAAGAAGAATGCTTGGCACAGAGCTGGAATTGCACGTTTCGACCCATTCGTATTTCACAATCCTTGCCTGTCATGACTGACTTTTTCATGCACAGGACGGCAAGCTGCTAGTCGTAAAAACTGTTTGCTATATGCAGAAGTTGTATTGCCTACCTGCTTGTCTACACCGACAGCATCCAGCCCAGGGTACATAATTCCTATCCAGCCATCTTTAGACGACAGCACAAATAATGTCATGAGTGCCTGCAACAAATAGGTCGAACTCAGTATCCATTCGCATTGCAACACCGTGATCACGTGCATTTGGTAAAATACTTATATTTGCTGTACAGTTTGCAATTGGACTTGTATATAATATAATCTACGATTACCACATTGCATAGCTATTGCTGAAAGCCACATTAAATTTGAATGCAAAATAGACAACTTTTTGCGAACCACGTAACAGCCTCATTTATATAGCAGCAGAAGAGCCTTGGCAGTTATCACCCTGCTTGCTTGCATCAGGAAACAAAGGATTGCCTGCAGCAACAATCGAAACCACGACCTGAGGTGTGGAGATCAAGCGCCTCATGTATGTATCTCCGTCAGTAACTCCAGAAAGTCATAAAGACCATGTGGGTGTTACACAGGAGAGTTTTGCATAGCCCACTCACAGCCTAAGCGGCTTTCGGTACGCATTCGGTAGCCAACCGACTTCTCACGTCTCACGCAACAAAGAGAAAGTGGGAAGCATAGCAGAGTCAGGAGAACAGTTGAGGTAGTGAGTAGCATAGAAGTAGCAGTTCAGGACTGCTGAAAAGGATGTGCCATAGTCGGCATCAGGAGAGTAGATGTCGTTGCGTAAGAATTGTGGAAGCGAGTTCCACAGTCTAGGACCTGCAGAGCTAAAGCTTCTGTCGCCAACTGTCTTTAAGCTGAGGAATGGGACAGCTAATTTATTGTCCACACAGGACCTGAGGGTGCGAACAGGCTGAAACGGATGCAGCAGTTCAGCTAGGTACGAAGGAGCCAAGCCGTGGTGGGCCTTGTGAGTCAGCATAAGAACTTTGCTCTGTATCCTTTGCTCAACCGGCAACCATCCTAGCTCTTTCAGCAAAGGTGACACGTGCTCAAACCGCTGGGACTTGAAGACCAGCCTTGCAGCCATATTCATAGTCCGCTGTAGTGGCATAATAGCTTTCTTTGGTAGCCCAGCCAAAAGGGAATTACAATAATCAAGCCGTGACAGAACTAAAGAGCTAGTTAAATTTTTCACAAGCCACTGTGGGAGACAGCTTCTAATCTTGGATAGGGATCGGATGTGATGGCTAGCTGTAGAGGCAGTCTTCTGAACGAAGCTTTTGAAATTGAGGCAGCTGTCGAACACGACACCTAGATTACGAGCACGTGGTGAAGGTCGCACAATAGCATCACCTATTAGAACAGCAAATCCCTGAGCAAAGACCCAGAGGCTAAAAATTAAAGGTTGACTGGTTCAACATCCTCTTTTCTATAGTGGTAGGAGAGCCCTAGCGAATCCTGCTTGCAGAGGGCACTCAAGTATAGCCTCCTGCAGGATTTGAGCCCATAACCTAGGTCGTGAAAAAAATGAGATCCTCATCCCGAGCTATGAATGTGTGGCTTTGTGGAGTCACTTATGCGTGGAGATGCATTACATTTCATTATACCACTTCTCGTCGACCTGGCACAGGCTAACCATCAAGCTGCATATCGATCTATAGATCCTGCACTTCGCTATGAAGTCCCTTCATTCTCCTTCTGCAGGTTGTCTAACTGACATACTTGCTTTCCCAGCTTCTCGTTGCATTATCTACTCCCGTGACTCTGGTCGTTTATTTGTGACTCTAACCAATCAGAAATCCTTTGAAGACCATACTTTTAGTTTCTATGCTTCCACAATTAGTACTCGGTTGACGTCATCACTAAATTCTCTGGGGGTTGGAGAAGAATAAATGGAAGCTAAAAATGATCATATTTCTCACACCATTTGCTCTGCTCGTGTGAATTGTTCCAATTGTGCTAATGGTGCTTAGCTTGTGCATGATATTGTCATCACTAATTAGTTAAATGCTTGGTCTGAAGCATTTGTAAGGTGCCTAGAAAGAGATGGCGTTTTAGTAAGGCACGATATGCAAGTTCATTATTATAATTATTATTATGCACACATGTACTCAAGTGATATCTCATAATAATTGATTTGGCAGATCAGACTTCAAGAGTCTGACATTAATTATGCATTTACCCTAGTTCTTAACAAAACCTCAGCTGATTTAGAGCCTCATTTATATAGGGACAGAAGAGCCTTTACGTCTATCACCATCACTTGTAGCAGGCGGTACAGAATCGCCCACTGCAGGGCTCGAACTCAAGACCTGGGCCATGAAGCAAGCAGCTCAGCATGTTGAATAGCTATGGATGTTATTATTGCTAGTGCATGAAATGACCGTGGTGCTCAAGGTATTTAACTAAAAACAGCTATGCAGGTCAGAATTCTGCAGAGTACAAGCCGCAGAAGTGTGGAGCGAATAAATGGCTCTGTGGTGGCATACTACCTAATGATAGCAGCCGTTGGTGTATGCATTTGCTGTCTGTTAGGGCCACAGCCAAAACTCAGCAGTGAGAGGCCTTGTGAAATGCAAGCATGCATTTCTTAATGAAGCAGGCTGCAAAAACTGCATTTTATTATATTCCATTACCAGGATGACCAAAGGAAATAGACCCTCAAAACTATGTGTCACGGCAGCAAAGCACCACTTCTAGACGATGCTCCGGCATCTCAGAAATGAAGAGCTGGGATGCCTAGACCGACCGAAGCAAACCACCGTGACAACCAAACGATTATCCGAGGTATCTCAAGGTCACCTTCTCACCTTTCCGAGATCGTCGAAGTTGTACTTTTCATTTACCCACTTGTTTTCGTCCGGCTTTGCCTCGCAGCTGGTCCGGTCGGTGACATTTGACAAGTCGGAACCCACGCAGTGCCAGAAAGTTCCCTTGAACAGCTGGCAGCGACAGAAGAAATCGTCCGGCGATAGTCAGTGCCATTTGGCTTCAAGGTCGGAAGCAGTTAAAGAAGTGCATGCAGCAGAGAGCCAAACTAGAGCAGTCGTAGTAGCTTCCAGGTTTCAAGCAGGATATCGGGAGCATGACGAGCACTCGTCACCGTATATAGCTTATGGAGGACCGAGCAGCGCCACCGCGGCCGGCTAAGCCTACCTGCACTCCCAGGATGCCGAAAATGAGGAAAAACGCCAAGCATATCACCACGACGTTTCCTATGGGCCTTAGCGAAGCCAGAAGCGTCTCGACGACCAGCTTTAGGCCTCGGGCCCGGCCGATCACTCTACGTAAATAACGGAAAGAAGGAAAGACTTTTTTTTGCAAACCGGCGTTACTCAGCCCGTTTGCTAACTACATTGCGACGTGCGGCATGGCATTGTAGTCGGCGCGTGTGTGCCAGGCTAACCGTAGTGGCCTCAGAGCTCGTAAGAGCCTCATGACGCGAAGTACACCGAAGATTTTTGAACTGCCTGTGGCAGTCAGCATGACGATTGTTGAAACCACTGACACCAGCACGAGAAGTCCGTCCATTACATTCCAGCCACTTTTTAGATATGAACCAGGACCAATGAAAAATCCGTAGGCCAGAACCTGAAGCACATCGTTGGGCTGTGTGACTCGCACGGAGCTATTCGAGATCAAGCTCACCATAAGTCTGTTAACGGAAACGTAGAATTTGAAGGAAAAGGGGAAATCACATCTTTATTTACCTTTATTATCATTTCACAGCCGAAGGCAACCGTGAAGACGTCGTTAATATAATCGAGAATTTTTCTCTCCTGTAAGATGAAAAACGCAGACATTGGATCATGCCATAAACTTATCAAAAATTCGAAGCTAACAATTGCTACTCCAATCAAATTGATTTATATTATGATTTAGCTTTGATTGTATTGCTTGAATAGAGCACCGATTTGGAAATTATGGCCAACAACACAAAATACCATCATGTGCAGAGCGTCATAGATCCTCCCTTTTCAGCTCCCCATTACTTTGTTACACCCACTCTTACTCTCTATCTCTCTCTTACCCCAGTCTCTCTACCCTCACTGCAAGCGTCCGTCCTTTACACCCTTCTCCTCTTTCCTCTACTCCCTCATTTCCCTTCTCTTTTTTCTCTCTCTATTCGATTAAAATATGCAGTGCTCTTTTAAAATATCTTTTGGGAATGAGTTTGCTTGGAAGCATGTCAGCTGATTACTGATTAGAGCATGTACATACGAAACTCACAAACGCACATAAAGAAATAATTATATGACTGTAGCAAATGCTTTGAGAAGCAGGTTAGTTTTTACAAAACTTTATAAGTCAATGGACACGATGTCGGTAGAGCTTCCCTCACTTGGATTGCCATGAATAGAAGGCATAGTCTGAGAGGGATTTTAGTATGATTAGAGACCAACTTTGGATGGATAAGCTTTTCTATATGCGTCCGCATTGCCATAATATAAAGTTCAAGGACTTTGATGATACAAATAGCAGGACTTATTCAGCACAAGTCAGAACTAAACTTCAGCAGTGATGTACGAGCAGAGCTTAATTTGCATTTGAAATTCAAGATTTATTCGTCTAGTATCGGCCAAGCTAAGGAATTTACAAGACACTTACCTACTCTGTAAAAATGCGGTTTCAAAGTCCCGAGCATTTACCTCAACAAGCTCCAGCCATGTAACTCAATGTAATAAAGGTTCAACAAATTTGAATACAAGTCACATATGATGCACAGATTGATACATTTGCTATGTGTAGATATGTTGCATAAGGTTTACTACTGGGTCAGGCGTAATAGTAATAATAGTAATACATTTGTAATAGTGCCCTCAGATAACTCAATCTCTGTCTAGGCACTTTACATTTGCTTCAAATGAAGCAGGATTGAATGGTTAGTGGTAGCATGCTCAATGACAACAAGATTAACATGATTAGGGTGACATGCACATGGTCAGCATGCAGATACGGTTAGTGGCAGCATGCATAAGAACACGCACAGGACGAATCACAAGGACCCGCTAAATGGCGCAATTAATAGATGCATTTTAGCTTCTTTTTAAATTATGTCAAGTCAAGGAATGTCGTGACACAAGCCAGAAGTAAGTTTTCTGACGTTGGGAGCAAGCAAGCTAATGGCACGGTATCCAAAGGATTTGAGGCTCGACGAGTTATAGGTTAATGATTATGAAAAGGGGGTGGTGCAATGGTGGGGAAGAAGATCTGATAGGTAGGCTGGAGCCAAAGTATGAAGGGACCTAAAAGTGAGTGGTAGCACCTTGAAGTCGATGAACTGCGTGATTGGGGCCAGCGTTGGTCGGCGAGAATTGGTGTGATGTGGCAGCAGCGATATGGTTTGCAGTAATATTTTTAATGCTTTCCCTCAAAGTCGAAGTCACCAAAACTTTAATTCCATTTCTAAAAGGCTTGTTTTTGAACAGTACAGCAAAGAAATGTTCAATTGCTGTACCAATCTTCTCAGTATTCTCTCAATATTTACCCTTTAGTCATTGAGCTACTTGATTGAGAGCCTTGCAGATTAGAGAGAAGTGTAGTGTGGCATTCCTGACATTTGCGACAGACAAGCCGATCTGCCGAGTTGTGTACCATCTGTAAGCATCTTCTTGCACTGGCAGGAAAACCCCCAAGGGGAGCGTTGCAATAATTTGATGACATACAATGCATTGACTGACTTCGATGCTTAATCTTACTTAACCAAGCCAGAATGTTTATAATCCTGTGAAGCTGAACGTTGGTGCACTTGACCTTGGTACACGTGTGTGTGTGTGTCATATGGCAAGGGTCATTTTGTCGCCAGGCCAACCAACTCCGTGCGGAGGCCACGAGGGACGTGGCTTAGCCAATATATAAAATGGGGCTTTTCATTTCTGATATGCACCAGGTTTTCCAATTACTATCAGCATAGTCTTGCCAGCATAACATTTTAGAGCATGAGCAAATGTTAGCAATGAAAACTGTTACATAGCTCAGAGAATTTGAAGTTCTGGAAGGCCAGGACAATTTCAGATCAGAGCAAGTGTCATCTGTTTAGAAGTGAATGGCCTTTCTCTCTGTTTGCGTTCGTCTTAGTTTTCATTTTATCTTTGTATCCACTTTCCGTCTGTAAGTCTATATTATGCACACGCATGCTCACACGATAATAGGCTAGTTTATGCCACGGTCACTTGAGCACTCCCACACATGCCACGGCTGAAAAGGCAAGCACGTGCATAGAGGCGGTATAACTATAGTATATATGTAAGTATAGCTTAAGCAGCTGAGGCTGCGGACGCAGCTGCTAGCAGCAGCCAACAACAGCAGGCGGTAGCCGGAAGCAGCAACGGCAGAATGACTTACGACACTGTGTTCCGGTATGCTGGGTCTCTCCACGGCCAGGGTGATGCAGTTGAGCGCAATGAGTGCTAGCACCGTGTAGTCAAACCAGCGTTTGGTGCATAACCACAGGCACAGCCTACGCAGCTTGTTGTCAGGCGGAAGCAAGTAAAGCGACCAATTGTGCCTGGTCGCTAGGCAGCCTCGCGGTCGCAAAAGTTTTGTCACTTGCTAAAACACCGGACGAAGGTGGTTGCACGGTACATGCCTAGCTTCACGTGCCTGCAACTGCTTTGAGTGGCAGACGTTGCATGGGTGTATAGAGAGCTTCGGAAGTGTCCAGGCACTAGCCAGAAGAGCAGTAGGTAATAGTAAGCCATTGTGAACAGTCACTGCTGCCACCGTGACGGTGAGCCAACATGTTACTGCCGTCGGTCATTAATTTCAGCTTCCATATACCACTCATACACACTAGAGCTGAGCAGGCCAGCTAGTGGTCTATGGTTTGAAGCTGTTACAAACTGAGTGCAGGGGCTTCCAGGTGCGGACAGAGCTAGACTGCAAGTACAACGTGCTAGTAACATTGCTCGTCTCAGCCGATGCGCGGCCAATGCCAGTGGCGCCAGAGCTTTGGCATCACGGCGATATGTAAGTGCAGCATCAACGCT
This sequence comes from Cristatella mucedo, assembly GCA_009760855.2. NCBI lineage: Eukaryota > Metazoa > Bryozoa > Phylactolaemata > Cristatellidae > Cristatella > Cristatella mucedo. The sequence goes on along the minus strand of WPIO01000019.1, from coordinate 1,999,083 downwards.
GGCTTGTCGTCAGTAACAGAACACTACAGCGACTGAGTGCACCCGTACGCTAAGAAGCAAGCCCATATCCTCAGCCTAGATGAATCTATTCGACAGCAATAGAGAATTGAAGGCTTTTAGAACCAGCCACGGCATGCAACAACGCAGAGCATGGCTCAAAGCCTGCAGAGCTGCACTCTCAGCTCACTCTGCTTGGAGCAACAACTCTTGGAGCGCAACCGCCTGCGTGCCTGCCTGCCTGCTGTATGGCTTCGGCTTTTATGCTGCTTTAGCCAAAGATTACCGTATAATTGGTTCCTAACTACTATAGTTCAGAAACCAAGAATAATGAATACCAGTCGTAATTAGGCTGACGTAGCAGGCTTCAGTTTCCACTCGAGATCGAAGGAAATCGCTGCAATCGCTGCATTGCCGCAATCCCTGTTGGTAGCACTGGCCCATATGCACTAGCTGGTGGCTGCTGATTAGGGGTGTCCAATAATGTCAGCAGCAATCTGGTAACTACACATTTGCTGTGGTAATAATACATTTAATATAGCATCGTGCTGAAAGCAATACGGTGATAATTGCTGTGGAGATGGCAACCCATTAGTACTGCACCCCTGTATCCAGGTTTATCTCGTTAGTGCCTGGCATATCTTTTGCTCACATCTCAGTCTCACGTATCTATGTTTGTCAGAAAAAGATATGTTAATGCAATGTGTGTAATGTATCTCTGTTTGTATCGTCACAAAGCCACGAATACTATGTGGGTGCTACATAGGCGATTTTTATTTAGCCTACTCACAGCCTAAGCGGCTTTCGGTAGGCATTCGGTAGCCAACAGCCTTAATCTCACAATCTAACAAAGAGAAAGTGACAACCATAGCTGTGTCACGAGAGTATTGAGGCAGTGAGTAGCATGGAAGTAGCAGCTCGTGCTGGTTGGAAAGGATGTGCCGTAGTAGGTAGTAGGGGATTAGTTGTCATGCAAATCGTAGAAGCGAGTTCCACAGTCTAGGACCAGCAGAGCAAAAGCCTCTGTCGCCAACGGTCTTTAAGCAGAGGAGGAATGGAGCAGCAAATTTCTTGTCCTTCTAAGACCTGAGGGCATGAGGATGCTGAAACAGAGGCAGCAGGTCAGCTGGGTATGAAGGAGCCAAGCCGTGGCGGGCCTTGTGGGTAAGTGGTAATAGGACATCCGGCAACCATCCAAGCAAGCTCTTTCAGCAAAGGAGACACGTGGTAAACCCTCTGAGATTTGTCAACTAGCTTGAAGCCACATTCATCGCCAGCTGCAGTGGCCTAGTGACTTTTTCTGTTGCCCAGCCAAAAGGAAAATGCAATAATCTAGCCGAGACAGAACTAAGGAGCTAGTTAAATTCTTTGCAGGCCACTGTGGAAGACAGTTCCTAATCTTAGACAGGGATTGATCACAGTGGCTAACTGTGGAAGCAGTCTTCTAAACGAAGCTTCCAAAATGCAGGCAGCTGTCGAAGACGAAAACTCAACTACGAGCACACGGTGACAGTCACATAACAGCATCACCCATTAGAAGAGCAAAGTCTTCTATTCCAGGCACACGGTTGAAATGTCCTACGAGCAGCAGCTCTGTTTTATCGATACTAACTACTAGCTAGCCGGCATAAAGGGAGCAGGAATATGATCTAAGCTTAGGCTACCCCAATAAAAAACTAGCTGATTCAACAGCCTTTTTTGTGTAGTGACAGAAGAACCTTTACTGCTATCACCACCGTTCGAAGTGGTGATAAAGGATCGCCAACCACAGGATTTGAACCCACGACCTCGAGACCGAGGTGGTGAAAAGCAACCGCTTTACCTAGTGTGCCATCACGGCTCACCAATGTTGCACTAAATAATAATAATAATAATAAATAAATAAACAATAATGCGTCGACTGGTCCTTTTGATGCAGTTTAGTAATCACCTGAGACTTTTCTACACACCCAGGAGTCATCACACCACTTCTTGCTGACCTGCACTAGCTACCAGTCAAGCAACGGATTGACATCAAGGGTTTGTCGCTCACTTTTAGGTCACTTCATTCTTTGGCTCCAGCCTATCTCGCAGATCTACTCCCCCACCAGGCCAAGCATCGTACCATCCACTTTTCAGAATCTAACAGTCTACCAATGCCTCATACTAACCTCAAATCCTTTGGAGACCGTGCATTTAGTTCGTATGCTCCCAAAGCCTGGAACTCACTCCCGATTTGCGTCAGAGCATCCCCTGACTTGACTACATTTAAAAAGAACTTTAAAACGCACCTATTTAGGACAGCATTTAGTGGGTAACTGAGATTCGTCCTTCATGTGCTTATGCGAGCTGACACTTTGCATGCTGCCACTAACCACATTTGCATGCTGACCTTGTGCACGTCACCCCTAACCATGTTATTCGTGTTGTTTATCAAGCATGATATTACTCACCATTCAATATAATTTCCCTTTGCAGCCAATGCAAAGCACCTAGAAAGAGATTGAGTTCTCTGAGGGCGCTTTATCAAGTGCATTATTATTATTATTATTATTATTATTATTATGTCGTTGTTGTCTCGGCTACCAAATTTAAGATAGGGCTTAGCATTTGAGGTCTGACTGTTAAACAGGCGAGTGCATGTGCCACTAGTATTTGAGCTGCATTTAGACTGGTAACAATTCAAAGTCAAAACGTACAATTCTGGCTTTTGCTTGAGTGGAGGCAGGTATGAGACTAGAACCATGGCCAATGGAAATGATCAGATCATTGTTGACAAAATTCAGGAAAGTACCTGACAGTTATCTTTGTATTTCAAGAGTTGAGGCATAGACATAAACATATAAGAGGGTTTTGAGGCAGCCGACAAATTAAAAAATGTCTGAAACAGTGGCATGGATGCCAACTTGCATGATGAGACCAGTATAATGAAATGTTTAAGTTCGGACCACAGGAATATATTGCTACACAATGCTACCTGTCGAAAGATAGCTGCTGTATTTTCGAATGTGCATGTGTCATTAGCAGAGTGACACGTGTGGGTGGTGTCTGGCTAACTTTCTCTGCAGATTGCAGAGAGCCGTTTGTGTAGAACCAGAAGTTCTGATGATGGAAATGCTGTTGTGCAAAAGGCTGAATATTAAGTACTCGTCCTCCCCACATGCTATACAGCCGTTTTACCTGAGTATTGCAACTTGCATTTTCATTTTCAATAACATACAATGTTTCCCTTGTTTACTACCCTCGGATCCTTCTCGATCTGTCTGCCTTTAGCTACCAGGTTTGAATACATTAATAGTCGTCAGTTGCAAATAGATGGACACCATTAATGTCCATGGACGAAGGCTTCTTCATTTGTACCACGTAAAATTTCAGATCTTGCACATAGGTTTGTCTTTAGTGAACGTCACTACGAACACATTACACCACTTCTCAACGAGCTACACCTACTGCTAATCAGGCAACGACTTCAAGGTTCTTTCACTCCCCTTTAGGTCCCTTAATTTTCTTGGTCAGGTCTACCTATTGCAAATAGCTCAGCATGGATCGCAGCATACCATCTGATCTTCTGACTCACCCCTTAGCTTTGCCTCTGACCAACCTCAAATTTATTTTTGACCATGCCTTCAGGTCGAGTGTTCTCAAAGCCTGTAACTCACGAACGACTGACATCATGATATCTGCTGACTTGACGTTAAAAAACGGCTAAAAATCCACATGTTCCTCACAACATTAGCTCATATTGAATTGTTCTTTGGATGCTTATTCGTAGTGAACTATCACCTGACAAAAGCATATTTAAAGTGCTTAGACAACGATTAAGCTCTCTTGGGATGCTATACCAATGTATTACCATTACCAATATTATTATTACTACTATTACCATGTCGAGTTGTGAGATCTCTCACATCGCCAGGTAAGGGCAGCTCTACCCATCATATCGTAACAGTGGGGTTGGTTTTGACCATTAGCAGCTCGGAGTGCGCACACATGGCAATAAGTTCACAACTTGCCGGAACTCGAGACAAGCTAGTGGGTGACTCGAATTCAAGTGTTCGCCGGTCTGGATGCACTTATACAAAGTTAAGCGCTTTGCCTTTATGCAGCATCATCAAACTGCCGGGGGGTCATCACGAAAAAGCACGATGGCAGCGATCCAGTAAGCAGGCCAACACCAAAAAGGCTGCTGCTGCCCCCTGCTGCTCACCTTTTGCATGCTCGCTCGCAGCACGGCCTCCTTTATGGTCCTGAGCAGGCTGACAGCTCGGTTCTCGTGCTTGATGCTCGAAGCCGAGTGGCCGTCGGATGCTGCTACAGTGGCAGCGGATGCGGAGGTGGGGACAATGCAGGCAAAGTTAGAGTTTCTCCTGGCCACCTGCTCGCCAGACAGGTCGTTGTTAACCTTGTCCAGACAATCGCTCGTTTTTCGTCTCATGATGCCTCTCAGCCGCATGGCTTCTGCCACCTCTGCCGCAGTGGCTGCCGCTGCAGCCGCCGGCTGCTTTTTGTTGTTGAGCTCTTCTGGCGAGCAGCTCGGGTTTGCGCGATTACCGTTTGCTTGCGCCTGGCCGGTGCCCGCCTCGACGGCGGCAGTGGCGGCGGGCGATGTGCACCACCGGCTTTTCGTTGCTCCGGAGGGGGCTCGCTGCGGCATGGGTGGCGAGTTTGCCTGGGCAGCAGCTGCTGCCACCGAAGCAACCGTGCTGATGACCGTGGCAGCGGCAGCAGCTGCTGCTGCAGCTCGGGCATCGGGCGGGTGGCAAGCAATGCACAGACCTGCTGCCTTGTCGTTGGCAGTGTGCTTCGCTTGGCAACCGCAGCTGGGCGAGGCTGTCACCTTGCGAAGGGCATTGTTCTTAGCCAGATTCCTCTCCGCCAGCTCGCAGCTCTTGGACGGGCGATCGGCGAGCAGAGCGCTGCCATGCCGACGCAGCTGCTCGGCGAATGCTGTCGGACCGACAGCGTTGACGTCCGGCAGGCCATCGTCTGCCGGAGTCAGCGCCCAGTCGCCGCCGGCATCGCCCGACTCGCCTCCGGCTGAGCTATGGCGGGCCAGAGTGCTGCCGGAGGCAGCCCGTCTAGCCGGCTGTGTGCTGCTAGCGGGTCCGGCGGCGTCCGATGCCGCGATGTCGAAAGAGCAAAAAAATGGCCCTTCATCTGACGCTGATGCTTCGGTTTCCGCATCGATAGCGCAGCTGCTGCTTTTGCTGCTGCCGCCTGGGACAGCATCGGCAGAGCCAGCGACACTGCAGTCGGAGTCAACTTGGCTGCTGCTGCTGCTGCCACTGCTCGTTCGTCCTCTGAAGTTGCTTCTAGCCTCGGACGACCGAGGCCACTGCTGCGACCGAGGGGGCGCTAGAAAGCAGCTACCCGGAAGCTTAGCGAGCTCACCGACAGGCGACCTCGGTGGACCCAGGCACCCGCCCGAGCCAGCTGCCTTCAGGTTGCCGCTGGCGCTGAAGCTGCCAGACGCTGTGGACAGCAGTGACAAGTTGCTGCCGTCGCGAAATGGCCGCTTCCGCTCAGCTGCCGGTGGGGCTGGCGATTGCGTTGCGCTGGCGCCAGGTGGAGCACTGCTGCTTTTCGTGTGGAAGCTGGCCTGGCGCAGTATCTCTGCCCGATGCATTATTCCGTTGCTCGAAGGCCCATAGCAAGGCTTCGGTGGCTCCAGTAGGGAATGCTTGCAGTCGCTCAGCCCGTCCTAAAAAAAAAACAGTGCATATGACCTTCATTGCCAACCACAGTTTGCCAATGATTGCATTGCCGAAAGGGGGGCATTGAGACTGCTAAAGTCCTCTCGTAGACCGTGCGAACGGCAGCAGCAGCAACAGCAGTAGCAACAGCACCAGCAGCAGCAGCAGCTAGTATCAACTAAAGTGCTCTTAGCTCACAAGTCCAAGCTCTATGTCTTGTCCGCCTTGCGGCAGCAATTCTGCCGAGTCGCTGCTGACGAGTATGAGAGGTGGTGGCCGTAAAGCTGCCAAGTGCACGGCTCGAGTCACATTGCAGGAAGACGGTGGCGACTGGTGATCTGAGCCAGCCCAGCTTTTATCTAGCATCGGAAAATGAGCATGCCTGTGACACGGGTAACTGATGAGACACAGGCTCTTAGCTGAAACCGAAAGGTATTGCCAAGCTATGATCTCAAAGCAAGTCAGTTGTATGCTTTTTCACCCAATGCAGAAGGACAGCTAGCCTTTACAGCATCGCATGTGCACTCTATGCAAGGCCTCGTGTTCAGGAATAAATGCTGAGTCGAATGGATTCAAGCAATCCACAGCACACGTGCAGATGCATGTATGCATACTTGCAAACATGCCCTTCACTCTAGCTCTAGCTCTCTCTCTCTTCTCTTCATTTTTCTTCTGCTCTCTCTCTCTCTCCTCTATTTTGTTCCCTCTCTCTCTGTCTCTCTGTCTCTGTCTCTCTCTCTCTCTCTCTCTCTCTCTCTCTCTCTCTCTCTCTCTCTCTCTCTCTCTCTCTCTCTCTCTCTCTCTCTCTCTCTCTCTGTCTCTCTCTGTCTCTGTGTCTCTCTCTCCCCCTCTCTCTATTTCTCTCTCTTTATTTCCACATTTTTTCTCCTCTCTTGCTCTTCTCTTGTCTCTCGTCCTATTCCTTCCCATTAAGCACCACTACAGGTAACTCATTGCAGATGACACCCATGTCAGCACATCTCGCCCAGAAAAAGCTAAGAAAAACGTCATGCTTTTGAATGCAGTTGCTTCGTAATGCTCTATCTGCGACAGTTACTGTACTGTGTGAAGCACGCTCAGTTTGCCACTTGTACGTAGTCGACAAGACTTGGGGCGCCACCGCAGAGTGCCTCTCACCGTCGTTTAGCAAAGCTGCTCTGTCTCCATCCTCATGGCTCTCCAGCTTTTCTTTTAAGCTCATCTGGCTTGCCCTAACTTCATTACGCTGAAAATATAAAAAGTGGTCGCACAAGTAAGGGGCATGTTCCTGACTTGACGTGGCTTTGTCTGCTGCTACTAACTTCTTGAGTGTAGAGAGCCGCACAGGGCAACAGCTGCAAATTTAAATGATGTCACTTTTTTAAACTTCAATGGCAAGTGAACCGGTGGTTTAAGGCGTGGTGCAGCATTACAGGCCAGTTGGTTACCGAAGCGCTTATTTCACAAAAATGGAAACATTAGAAAGAGCAGTGCACGGTTGAACACGGGTGCTTGCAGATACCGGAAGCCAAGCACAAATCACCAACGACACGAGAGAGCTAGTCCCCGGTTGAATCTAGATGAGTGTGCTGTCCATTACGGATGCACGAGTGCACGAGGAGTGCATGGCACTAGTGACTGCCACGTATGATAAAAGGCAGTCAGTATTAATACTATTAAGAATCGTGTAGCTGAACTGTAAATGGGATTTATATAGCAGTTGCTATCCCCAAGGAATATCGCAGTGCTAGACTAAAAGACTATGTTCAATTAATTGGAATTGAGCTTACGATTTCCAAAACCAGAGGTTAGTATCACACCAGCTCACCCATTTTGACTGACGTTTTCACACTCTCGAAAGTTTACCTTGTTCATTGAGAGAGTAAAACATGGCGCTTGTGCATTAAGATAACTGTCAGCCAGCTCAATAGTCTGTAAACAGTAAAGCCAGCAATGCCTCAAGAGCACTGTCAAAGAAATCGAGCACGCTCTTCGTGGTCATTGATGGCAATCAGGTGCGCGCCGTAACAGGCTTGCCACTGGTTCTTGCCTGTCCCAAACACTTTTCTTGGCAACGAGAACCAAGCAGAGCACACATGAGCCTGCGAGGGTTCACAAAAAGGAAGCATGCACACATGCATATAGGCTGCAGGTGTGCACTAATGCACCGAGCCTCGCTTTGTCCTACCATTGACGAGAATCCTTCCACGAGGATTGCCACAAGAAGGTTGAAGAGCACGTAGTTGCCTAGTGTCATTAAGGCCACAAAGTACAGGGCAGCCCATGGCGATGTAGCAGCCATTCCCTCGTACATGATCAAATTCCAATCGGCCTGCGTTAGAATCTACAAAAGCAAGCCATCCTGCACACTTATTGAGCTATTATTTCGTGAGAAGTATTTCGTGAGCACACTGGGTAAAGTGGTTGCTCTTCACAACCTCGGCCCCGAAGTCGTGGGCTTGAATCCTGAGGTGGGCCATCGTTTATTATTGCTGCTGCAAGATGTAGTGATAGCCTTTAAAACTTTTCTGCTGCTATACAAAAAGCTGTTAAGTCAGCTAGCATTTATATTTTTATTTATTCTATTGCCTTCAGCACCAAGGAGGCGTGAGGAGGCTATTACAAGCTGACGGGTACCACGTCATTGGATGGTGATACGATTTCTTATCTAAGTAAAATACTTAACCAATCACATTCTTAAATAAATTTAATACAGTTATTCCACATTGCCTCCAAAAGTACGTGTGATCAATCTTACTACAAAACCAACTAAAAGCAGCTTATCACTTAAGTTAGAATAGGATAAATGTATCCTGAACTAAAATGTGTGCAAACATACTTAGTTGTTTCATATTACAAGTGAGAGTAACCTGCATATTAAACGATTGTTTGGTGTTCTATTGTTTTTAAATGACGTGGTCAGCTGATTTCCCAGGTTTCTTACAAAGGGTGCAATGGCACAGGTAACAAAACCGTAGCCCTCATAAGCTAGCTCTCAGCCATTATGTGGTAAATTCGGCATTTTAGCCAACGAAAGTTCTTCAGCCAGGCTTGCCTCTTGAAGCAAGCCATTGAGACAGGCTGGCTGGCATTAGCAGTCAACTGGGTGAACGCAGCTTCTAAAGCTGCCTAGGCATTCCAAGATATGATTTCTAGAATTTTTTCCAATGCTTACTTCAGGTTTGAAGGACAACGCCAACATGACCGAAGTGTCAGGCATATAGCATAGAGCAAAGTGAAGCCCTGCATTATAGTCACACCTAAACTGGAAGGCCTAAAACAAAAAAACAGGCTCTGCAAGTACCTCCCCTTTCGCCTGTGCACGAAATCTGGATGTCCTGTTCCCAAATGAACTTTCAATAGGTGCAGCGATCTCCTGCGAGCTACGGCAAGCTTCGACGAGCTGCCACTTCCTTTGATCTACCGAGATCTGCCGCGAGCTGATGCGAGTTGAAGCGATCTGTTGCGATCAGCCGAAGTTTCCGTGAACTTTCGCATGCTGCGTCGATCAATACCACATTCAAAATACAATGCAGCTCTTCACCTCATTGTGGCATCCCAACTAATCCCCGACCATAACCGATGCCACCTCAACAGGCATCTCTTTCCTTTACGCTCCAAGATCAATCAAATCTTGTGGAAGCGTTGCCATTTTTACACGAGTCATCCATCAATTTCAAGCCACGAATACCCAAATACACTACTAACCTGAAAGCAGCCCATTGAATTTATTGTTGCTTTCATTCAGTTTAATTGCAAGTTTCCAAAGGTGGCAGTAATATATCACTCCCAAAGTGACTAGTTAGTAAATTGTGTGGCCCAACCTGATTGAATCATTTTCTCTTATGGATCACGTGCATGACCCCACTCAGGAAAAGGTCACACACTCGATCAAATGTTCTCCTATAATTAGATGCTATCTGCTGCTATTATCACAAAATCTCTGACGACATGTGTATAGCATTCTGTCAGTAGTGCATGCTCTAGTCAACCTCCAGAACCATCTTTGAATCCCAAAACCTTAAGACCCATAACATCGATGATGTCCAGACGAAAATATCGTTATCGACCCTGCTGCTCAATCCTTCTTCCGACCTGTGATCATAGATAGTATGCTATTACACGATACTAGTAGACGTTTTTCAAGAGTTTGCACTTCTACCTAAGCCTACTGTGCACCCTTGCCCATTTGGCTCTTGGTTTACCACAGACATTAAGCTAGATAGGTCTACTGAGCAAAAGTTTAAGAAAGCATACAAAAGATCAAGACTGACTGCCAATCGACTGGTATACAAGGCCAGGTCTAGCTTCTGTGAAAACATTTTCGAGTCACAAACGGGCAATCCAAAAATGCTGATGTCGACCACCGACTACCTCCCTAACCACTCTTAGGATAGCACCTTACCTAGTGATCCTTGTGGAGAGATCTTGCAGGTTGCTTCCCGAGCATTGTTGCCAGCAAGATAGAAAAGATCAGAGAGTAAATCTATAAGGTAATATCTCCACTGGACTCTTCTACCCCAGTACAGTTTCTATAGGACTATTCTCCCTCAATTCCTTGCAGCTCCTCAATGTCTGCATTCAGGCCTACCTCTAGTGATCTTATTTTGAAGTTTATTTCTTAGTCTAAAAAGACTGCTAGCCCGCTAGAGCCTCTTCCCACTGCTCTACTTCTGCAATGCATAGACCTGCTGCTGCCGTGCATAATTAATGTGACAAATATGTCCCAAGCCTCAGGTCTTGCCCCTGCACGTTTTGTTAGGCCACTCATTAAGATGGTAACACGTGACCAGGTGAACTAAAGCGACTTCAGCCTAGCCTCACTGCTGCCATTCCTATTAAAGACACTGGAGCGAGTAGTGGCAGGCAGGAACATTGGATCTTCGAGCCTTGCAAGTAAGTTCCAGTCAGGTGTTTGAGGCAGTTACTCGACTGAGTCAGCAGAGCTGCAAGTGTGCAAGTGTATGACGACCTTCCCAGGAATGCAGACTTAGTTAGAGTCACTCCGCCTGTTTTCCCCCATCTTTCGGTAGCATTAGACATTATTGATTACCAAGTCCTTGGAGAACTTTGCCCATCTCGCCGAGACATCACTAATACTGTCCTGCAATGGTTTACATCCTATCCCAGTGGGAGACTCTAAAGCACTGATGTCAAAGGGCATCCGTCAACAGTCATCCGAGAAGCCCCTAAAGTAAGGGATATACCAGGTTTCTGTGCTTGGTCCACTTGCTTTCACAGTCTGTACTCTCATTATCTTGGCGATGCAATTTGCCATTCAAGATCTAGGCTTTTATTTTTATGCCAATGACGTACAGCTGTACCTACGCCTTGATCCCTGAAATCGTTCTAGTAGATCCAACTTTTCAACTACCTTGCTGCTAGTAATGCTGATATTTGCGCTTGGATGGCAGCAAACTTTCTCGAATTGATTGACGATTAAGCCAACTCACTAGTTGTAGGCCAAATTTGCTTGACTTATGAATTAGAAAAACCATCCCTCAAAATCGGTTCTGCCAGCCTATCTCGTGTAGGATCATAAAATCTAGGTTTCCCTTTCATAAGCGACCTTACACTACATGAGAAGCTGACGGAAGACCATCTGACGGAAGCAGGGTCACACCAAACAGTCACAAGTGCAGCTCATGGCACGACTGACATCTTCGTAACAAACTTTGGGTTGGGTGATTGGTCGGAAGTTATGCACATCGTGTGATTAATTATTACAATGCTCACAATTGCTATTAATTTTAAAGTTCTACTTACCATTTCATTTTTATCCGAACGTCCGAAACGAGTGCTGCTGCACAAACCTGATTCGAACAATGGTCAGACTGGGGATGGGAGGCTGCTCAAGTGACCTCCCTCATACTAAAACGCACTTCCCCATCAACGCAAAGTAGCGGTGTACAAGACTCTTCTGGTTAGGCAGGGCGAAAAACCAGAGGTAATGTATTCACCACACTGCATGAAGTTCTTGTGGACACAAGTTTGTCCGATTCAGTACAGGACTCTCCAAGCAGAGGTTCACAGGATTGCAGATGCTAAGCAGTCGACACAAGTTCGAGAAAAATAAGGAATATGTGATTATGCTAGCCATTTTCACGGTCATGCTGTCAGAACATGCCTGGATGGTAGAGTTCAGCAGCCAAAAGCATCATGTGCACAGTTTCTGCAGCTCTTACCTGGAAGACGGTTACTAATGCCCACAGTAAGGAGTTAAAGTTGCGTCTGCTGCACTTGCCATGCGTAATACACAGACGGCAGCCGAATAGATTCATTCCAAGAATGCTAAAACCAATAAATATAAGAGCCTGTTGTAATATTGAGGCGTTGTAGGTTGACCATGGGCATGCACATTCTCAGTCTCATACCACTAGTGCGAGGAGAACATCACGTATTCACGTGTGCACGTGTTCAGGCAGGCTCACCTGTGGAAACGTTTGTGCATTATTGCACTTCAATCATACTTTGCTGTGTAAGCCAAGGCATGCACAGAAGCACTAATGCAACAACGCCCTGTGCATGCTGCCAGAACTGCTGCTCTTAACTGAATTAATCAGTGCAATTGCATAGAAAAATTAACACTTGCACCTAGGTACAGCATTCCGAAACTCCTAAAAGCTACCCAACTAACTATAGAGACCTGAAAGTACCAGCAGCACTGTGGGAAGCATCTATTGACTACCTGTGCTACATCAAATGGTGAGTCTATATTTGCTTACATGATGCATTAGGCATAGTGACATTGCAAGACAGTAAGTTTCATACAGCTAGTGAATTAAAATATGCTTCTGTATCACCTATATATTTACACTTGATTAGGCTCCATTAGAGCACTCAATCTTCTCTCTCTCTCTCTCTCTCTCTCTCTCTCTCTCTCTCTCTCTCTCTCTCTCTCTCTCTCTCTCTCTATCTCTCCCTCTCTCATTCCCTTACTCACAGATATTAACGTGCCAACCGGTTCCTTGACTGCAGTCCATCCCTGGGAAAGACTCATGTGTGCTACACCAGGTTGAAGTCACAGATGTCATGAAAAAATCCCGAGGCCCCTGTTTCCAGGAGTTCGCTCTGTTGGTAGCTAGACAGGCAATACTACATTGTTACTTAAAAGCTAAATATTAAGCCAGCTGCCTTGGGTTTAGCACTCTTTCATCCAGAGATTCTACATCTATCACAGTTTAGTTGCAAGGTCGCAAAAAATATTCGATGAAATTGTTGATGCATGCATAACGATGGCTTTGTAAATACATATATTTGTAACGCTTAGTATTAGCATTATAATATTACGTTTTATATTGTAGCATACTATTTTTCATGGCTGATGTTATATTTTATTCATGTTAACAGAACACAAACCAGTTTGCCACAGCTACACGAACAAACCTAGTCAAACGCTCAGGCATAGAAATCAGATAAGAAAATTCATGACTGCTTCCAGCCACGAGTATTAGGGTTCGACAAAAACATCTAATTACCAGTAGGGTTGGTTTCAAAAGCTCTGTCCTGAGTTAACTTGCTTCCATAGCTCAATTAGCACTGCTGTGCACGGTTGGCCGCATAATATTTATTAGCATACGCCTTAGCTTTCAATTTCTTTTAAATATTTCAGTTTCTCGAATGCAATGCTCTTTAATTATGACCGTTGAGCTGAGTCATTGACAAATCAGCAACAAATTTTGGTAAGTGATTATCTATAAGCAGCTCATGAGCTATGCGATATTTTCGAAGGCATTATCTGCTGAGCACTGCAGAGGTTGCCCCCCACTAGACCAGATTTATGGCTCCCGACCTGACTGGTATATACATGTATGTAGAGTAGAGTAGAGCTGAAAGGATCGGGCGTCGAGGGTCGGGGTGAGCAGGATTGGGATGAACTTTAAGCTGGAGAGATGAGCTAGCTTGCTTGCCGATCGCCGATGCATTTGTTGATACATATCCTGTCGCAATGTTGCCGAGATTGTGATTTCGCTACTTGCAAAGGCCCTGCCGAGTGTAGCCGGTGTTATCAGCAGTACTATACAGCCAATTTTTAACTAACTCGTTAGATTGGTGTTCGTCCTGGCAGTGCCTGTGGCTGCATGCTATTTGTCGAATTCGATAGACGTGCAGTCCGAATTCTTCGCGTACACAGTGCACGTCGAGCCGAGGCTTGTCTAAGGGTATGACGTGTGCTCTCGGCACCCCTTGAGAGGGAGCCAATCGAACAATATCCGGCAAACAAAGTGGCAGAGCTGGTGACTCCATCGGGCAACCTCGGCGATGACGCGACCTGAGGCTTTTCGAGAATTTGCTAACAGCTCTCCTGCACCTCTCTGGCCGGATGTCTCACTGGCCTCAACCTTGCGCACCTTGCGCACGCACGCTTCTTGCCCGACCGACCGCGGACAGAGCCCGAGGCTCCGCTCTGTTTTCCGGGGGGGGGGGGACGCGCCGGCGCCGGCTTCGCATGCCCGCCTCGTTGGCAGTGCACTGGGTCGCTGGTCGCTGTACGCATTTGCAGTAGCTACCGATACGCCAAGCAGCTTACCTAAATATGAATATGAAAAGCACGAGCAGCCAGAAAAATGTGGTCACGTTGTCAATCGTTCGCAGCATGACCACCACCTGTCGCTGGAGAGCGGGCAGGAATCGCAGTAGGCGCATTATTCGCAGAAGGCGAAATGTTCGGAGAACCGACAGCCCGCTGCTGCCGCCCGTTGCTAACTCGGCAAAGCTGCAAAATAAAAGAATTCGAAGTCTCAAACAAGTGCGACGCGCGGACAGCACAGAATTCTATTCTGATGACCAAGTTACAATTATAAATTTAAAGCTCAGCCAATTCGATAGCCTAATTCATATAGCGAGGGAACGGCTATCTACACCGCTTGCCGTGGGCAATAAATGATTTCCCACTGCAGGACTCGAACTCATGACCTGGTTTGAGAATAGCGACTGCCTTGGCCCAGGGCTAAGACAAAATTGTTGAGCTTGTCGTAGTATAGTCCATCTATAAATCAGTACTGACGGCGGAGAAATCGTAACCAGCGCCAGCGAGCACAGTGTAACTGAGAAAAGCGAGATTAAGATTGTGAGTGCAGCATTTGACCGCCGACAAGAATGGAAACCTCTCGTTACTAGATGACTGAATAGTGACAGCTTTACCTTCAAATAAGGACATGGGCATTGCGATCTCTTGGGGATAGGTCGAGAGCTATTTCAGTCAGCAGATTTCGATTGTTTTCGTAAGATTTATTGTGGCACATCGCACGTACAAAGGAGACACATCACATGCTCCGCTAAAGTGTTGCAAGCGCTTCGGTTGCATGCGTAACGCCCATGCTTTGATAAATTCGATCACCTATGTAACCCTAGGTTAATCAGTAATGCATCAGCAGAAGTTCGTAAATGCTGAGTCTGAAGGCCTTCCGGTAGGGAAGTTGAAAGAATTCCACCAGAGACAGTAATCATGTTAATCAGCAACCTCACAACGGGCAGTCCAAGTGGGTGAAGCATTCTGGCATTTCCTTCTTTGAACCGTTACAAGATCTGGACTACGCAAACAGGACGTACCTTATTGAGACAATGAAGGCGTCGAAAACGTTGAAGGCGCTCTTGATATAACCAAGAAATCCTAATGCAAACATCTTTAGCAGCATTTCGGCAGAAAAAATGGCTATGAAGATCATGTTGCTGTACTCCAACATTTTTGTCAGTGATTCCGGCTAAAATATTAAGTGGTTCGCATGAATTAAACTATGTACTGCAAACAATTGCAAGCATTTGTGCTAGTTTATAGATGAAATAGTCGTCGTGTGCGTGCTTACTTTGCTGCTGATCGCCTATATCTCACAACTGCAGTAGTAATTATGAAAGGAGTGCATGGGAGTATAAAGGGAATTAACTTTCGTTTGTAATTTTTCACTTCCTAATTGTATACATCCCATGGTTTAAATAGTGAGTCTGTGCCCTAAATGATGATTTTATTGAGTAAAACTTTCACTCAGGCATGATACTTAAGACCTTTGGTGGTGTACACACAATTGACTTTAGAACGCAAAGTTCTTCTATATATACTATATTTTTTCGAGTTCATAGAAAGAAGAAATTGATGTATCCTAAGCTACATATCACTTTCCCAGTCAAGACGGTGGCAGCAGTATCACAATCGCAGACCACAACCTGTATAGCCATAGGTATACCTGTATGCCGAGAATGCGAACTCACACCGGAGCATACTCTCCGAGGAGCGCGGAGAAGACATGCCAGGGATAAAGAATACTGACCTGAGACAGGCGTGCTCAGAGTCACATCTGGGACAGAGTGGCCGGAGGACAAGCCTGCCAAGATGGCGCCTAGACACGTGTCTGTGAAGCAGAAATACCGGTAGCCACCACAGTGCTGTGGGCAGTGGCATGGCGGTCTTGTAATGACGTCAGAATAAGCTTTTTTAATTCATTTATATAGCGCCCCAAGAGAACTTAATCTCTATTCAGGCGCTTCACGTGTGCCTCGGGGCTCGAGCCCACGACCTCAGTCAGACCTTGGTCGGGGCGAGCACCTTAACCGCTATACCAAACCAGCTCGGCTACGATAAGCGTATACGATAAGCCTATCGTAAGCTTAGCTTTCAGTCTGAAGTCAGCTGTAGAAGCTCACAATTTTTCTTTGGCAACTAAAGGGAAATTGAGCTACACTTATCCACTCGGCTCCCCAGAACGAGTGAATCGGCTTGCTCTTGTACAATCTAGGCTGTCTGTAATTAAACTAGGATAACTGGTAGCGACCCTAGCAGGCATGTGAACAAGCAGCAGTCCTTCGGGTTCTCTGCATTAGCGTCAGCATTTAAATACGTTTGACGCGGTTTAGTACGTTTAATTGCTAAGATGAATATCATCTGTCCATTGCCTTATGTGCAGCCATGATTACAAGCTCTGCTAACACTTGATGGGCGGAAACAGCGGTCTGATAACTTATTTACGATTCTTTTTGGTGTTGATTTCACGCACTAAATATCTTTAAGAACACCGAAACTGAAGCTTGTTTGTCTATCTGTCATTATTTGCAGGCAAGCGGTAGCCGGGAGGCAAGAACCACTGGCCACGGGATCCCAAATTGAGCTTAATGGCCGATTGCTTAGTAGATTTAAGAAAGATTACATGCGAATTCCTTAATTTCTAAAAGTCCGCAGCTCTATAAGATTCTGAAGAGCTATCTACTGCCACACACAGAGCAAATTTTTCATTATCCGAACCTACCAGCAACCCCTATAGTTCTTAACGTTGCAGTTCTTTCCTGAAACTAGTTGTGAGCTCTCTCCCTTTAATTGTGACATTTGCAATGAATGTTTGTTCTATGCCCTACTTTTATGCTGCCTTCATTTTTATGGCAACGTTGGCAAAAGAAGCTATTAGTATGCCTTATCTCAGGCATTAAAAACGAAGGATTATATGAGGCATGCAGACGCAGTCACATTTCTCACGGTTGAAGAATGAGCGACAGGGAGGGATGGGTCTAAGAAGGACTTGGAGGCAAAGAGTCCGCACTGAGCGGAGTGCAGAGGTGAATCCTCACTCAATCATTCCGAGCTCGCGCTCGCTCCAGCGACCTTGTACGTGTCTTTTCGCCGTCGCACAGGATGTGCCTACAGGGAAGCTACTGGCTAGGAACTTCCGGCCGGTTAAGCTCGCTCCGGCCCGCCTCTCTCAGGTACCCCCGGAACTTTAATGGAGTAGCCCAACACAAAAGCTGAGAAGCAGTAAATGTACCTGTCGTTCGGTTGACTGCGGCCAATGTAGAATTGCAACGACAGCCAGTCGCTATTGGCGAGGGAGTGGGACCGACACTTGTGCGATTTGACATTGCGCATCCTCCGATGCTCGTATTCCATAAACTGACTTCTGTAACTCACTGTTTGCCGGTCTACCGCCCTGTGCATCAGGCGCTTACACTTGGTGCAAACGCGGCAGCTAGGCTTGTGTGTCGTGAGAGTTGTTATTGTCACACCACACCACTTCTCGCCGACCTTCGCTGGCTCCCAGTCAAGCAGCGCATCGACTTCGAGGTTAAGTTCGCACAGTAAAGCAACTGCAGAGCTTGAGCAATGGCCTAGAATACGATTCAGCTGCTCACCCACCTTTGGAGTAAATTATTTCTTCCATATAGTAATCTAAATTAAATTATGTGATAGCTATGGTTCACTAGAAAGTATTGTCGTTTGTTTCACGAAACCGCTTAATAGGTCGAGGAAATTCTAGGCATAATTTGATGTCCTGATTTTGTTTAGCTTGCTTTAAAATTCGCTCAGTGCTCTCGTCTCTCTCTCTCTCTCTCTCTCTCTCTCTCTCTCTCTATATATATATATATATATATATATATATATATATATATATATATATACATATATATATATATATATATACTATATATATATATATATAGACTTGACTGGGAGCCAGCGAAGGTCGGCGAGAAGTGATATATATATATATATATATATATATATGGTATATATAGTATAATATATATATATATATATATGTATATATATATACATATATATATATATATTAGAAGAGTATATATATATACGATAAATTCAAATAAATATATAAATAAATATATATAAATATATATATATATATATACGACCTTCGTTCTTTAACATGCTTTCCCACTTGCTCTATGCAAACAAACGAGGTTCCTGTCGCAGAGGGGCTCTGTGTTTCCTCTCATTCTCCTGGAAGGTGCTCTAAGAGAGGTGCTCTATGCTTCCTCAGCGAGGCTGGCACGTGCTCCACTGAGCTACGGTCCTCCAAAGAAAATTGAGACAAATTCTAGACCAAGGTGGGATCTGCAGTCGCTTAATTTACTAGTACGTACGACTGCTATAACATGTCGACGCGTCGTCACGCGATTATGCTGATAGGAATTTATCGTACCTGCAGTCCAGAGTGGCAGAAAGCAGTTAAACGCCTGTGCACCACTCAGGCCCCTCACCACCTTCGTATAATGACAAAATGACAGGCTTCCTCTTTCCCTCTAGCACTATGATATCTTTTTAGGACGCTTTTCTACTCAGATAAACTAGGTTACTTCAACTTAATTTTATTCCCGTAGTCATTCAGCTCAAATTTGGCACAAATCTCTCGGGGACTAAAATACGTGTCATTCCCTCACTCTGTCACTGACAACCTTAAAAGATGGTCAATATATGCACATAATAATATGCATATATACATAAGTTAGTCCAGTTATGAAATTCGTTGTAGTTTCGCAGCTAAGTGCAGCTGAAAATTTGGCAACACGTTGTAGGCGTACAATTAGCGGGTCCCTGAAACTAACCGGAAGCCAAGGTATGTATGCGAGCCAGAAACAGAAAGTACACCTGTCGATCTCACCTGTTGATGGTGCTCCACACCCATGCTGAAGGAGTTCACTAATATCGCTCCCATTATGGTGTAGCTGAACACACGGCTTTCGGTCATTTTCCGAACTTTCTCTCTCAACTTTGCAATTCCTCCTAAAATGTATCGTAGAATTAGGAAAAATCTATCGATCAAAATGGCCCAGCCAAGAAGGCTAGGACGCATGAGTAACCAACCATTATTACGTATATCTACTCATGCAAGTCTCACCTCTGGGTACTGAATAGGGTGCGGCAGTTCTCAAGTTCTAGCTTTTAGGTATTTGGAATGCATCATATGCTAGTGCACATTTAAGGTAGCTTCTCAATCATCGCATGCATTGCTTGTCAGCGCTGTGGATGGTATGAGTACCTTTATAAGCGATGCCACTTTCACTTCTACGTTTCACCTGCCCATTCTGCAGTGCATCGCTAAGATAGAGGTATAATTTTCCATATAGATTTGATTCTATAAGTATGCCCAACAGGCTTGTATCAAGCGTCCGGGGCTGGTAGACGTTTTATTTGGAACTAGTGCAGTGCCTTCGCAAAAGGGGGCCATCCTAAGTTTGGGCAACACTGTGCTCATGAAAATACTTCGTGGCCACCTCATGTCGGCTTTAAACGATAAACGTTTGGATAGTTCTCTGTTGCTGTTAGATAATCTTCACCCTAGCTCTACTGTTCGCGTAAAAGTAAAAGTAAAAGTATTGGTCGAGTTATAGGCACTGCAACTCAAATTGTGGGCCAGCCACTATTTCGGCCGAATGAGCTCGATGAGCCGAAGGGAGTGAGTGCATGCACTCTGGACTCCAGAGCTACTAGGCTAGCTTACTATATTCAGTAGCGTCAGCATACAATCTGTGTGCCTGCTTCGGAGTGAAACTTTGAGCACATCTATTCTCCAGCTACGGCTGCCTACGTTCAGCTACATAAAGTGCGAAGATTAAACAGGAATTCCACAAGAAAGCTGTTCCGTGGATTTTTAAAATCCAGTCTTAACCTCTTTACCTCTTTAGTGGCAGGTTTTCTGGCCTGTACAACAAGGTGCTCACAGTTAGCCCAATACTCATCAGGTGTGTTTGGCCATCCTGAAAGTTGCCTCATTACACCACTGCTCACTGACCTGCACTGGCTCCTATTAAGGAGCATATCGGCTTTCACGGATTTGTCACTTACTTTTATGTACCTCCATTCCCTTCCTCCAGCCTGCCTCTATCCGAACATCTAGTCAATGTAGGCCAGGCATTTCGCCACCAGCTGCTCTGGTTAACGTGGTTTAATTGAGCTTAGAACTTGGAACCTCAGCTACTTCGGAGAGCCTTCCTGCAGTCCGTATTCTTACCAAAGCCAAAGCACTCATTCCCCACTAACGCCTTGACGTCCTCTGGCTTGACGAGATTTAAAAAGTGCACAGCATTTGCTCTGTCTTGGTGCGTTGTAGAGTGTGTGCTCAAGCGTGCCAATATTGCGCATGCTATCACTAACCAATTGACATACCATCTTTGCAGCACGTACGAAGTGATGAGAAAGAAACCCAGTTCCCTCTGGGAGCAGCTATAACAATGTCTTATCATTACTGCAAAGTGATGGCAGCTGAGAGGCGTCAGGGTCCACGTCTAGGCAAGCTGCTGTTGCTGTCAGCTGCAGAAGGCGCACAATGCACCTGTATCAGCAGATGCTGCTCGAACACATCAGCCAGCCACGGACGACCCGCTGTACTAGCCTCCACTCCCTGGAGAACCCAGTCAGAGGCACCCTGTGCCAAAAGTAAACGCCTGTCTTTCTCTGTCTGCATGTCTCTCTCTTTTTCTCTGCTTGTCTAACTATATTTCTGCCCGTCTATGTGTCTCTCTATGCCTCTCCCTCTTTTAATGCCTGTCTTTCTGTCTCTGTCTCTATGTCTCGGTCTGTCTGCCTGCCTGTCTATCTGTCTCTCTGTCGCTCTATCTGTCTCTCTCACTCTCCTTTTCTCCCTCCCATGCGAGTGCGGCCTCTACTCCAATTCGACGTGGTTACCACGTGACTGTCTGTAGGACACTAGTGGCTTCGTCCGCGTCGGTGCCCATTCATGGGAACGTAAAAACCCGTGCTTCTCTCAGAGTTCGTCCTTTGGTACGTCAAACCCTACCGGAATGCAGTAAACAATTAGCTTAGTCAGCAAGCCGCTAGAAAATCTTAACGAACGAGCTTAACGAGTACGACGGCAAAAGAGTTGTATTACAGCGGGTCCACTGGCCGAAAGATAATCACTTCTTCTAGAACTAGGGGTTTTCAGTAATATATATATATATATATATATATATATAATTCATTTATATAGCGCCCCAAGAGAACTTAATCTCTATTCAGGCGCTTCACATACGCCTCGGGGCTCGAGCCCACGACCTCAGCCAGACCTTGGTCGGGGCGAGCACCTTATCCGCTGGACCGAACCAGAATGCAGTTGGAGACTTTTCTTCGACGCACATCTTTTAAAGATGCTGCTTCGAATAGGAAAGCGTCGAGTAGTCAGTGACAGAGCTTTAGACTCTGCCATGATTGCGAATGACAAACGTTCATGGTTACAGGACCTTCTCGAGCTACAAAGTTCTAAAATGCAGCTTACGAGCATTCAGGTTTCTAGCGGAGTGCATGTGGTACGATGCGTAGCCTGGTGTGAGAGTAGACTATAGTGGCTTGGCGTCTTTTCTTTCCTTCTTTGCTTGTGCGCGACTCTCCGGGGTATCCGAAAGGCATACAAAGTCCGGTCCCCCTCCTCCTCCTCCTCGGTACGGCTCGGTCGCCATGCGGGTGTGTAGGTAGGTGCGTCTAGGCCAGCTGCACGTCAGAGGAGTGCTTCGTAGAAAGGAAAGTGCAGAGGATCGCATGGCCCAGTTTCGCCATGGTTTCATCTTTCGCTTAGAGCAACAGAGGTCGGGTGATTCAACAGTCTCATTATATATATATATATATATATATATATATATATATATATATATATATATATATATATATATATATATATATAGAGAGAGAGAGAGAGAGAGAGAGAGAGAGAGAGAGAGAGAGAGAGAGAGAGAGAGAGAGAGAGAGAGAGGCAGAAGATTGTCGATGGCCTCCGGTGGCTTGCTATGGGCGTTAAAAGAGTTTCAATATTCGAGCCCAAAACTAGGGTCACGAAGTGCGTGCGCCTTAGCCCCGAGCTAATGCCAGCGAGCTGTCAGTAGTTTCAATGCACCCTCTACGAATGTAGGAAGCCTGTACGAATTTAGGGGAATATCAGCGGACGTGAGTTACCTCCGCCCGTACTCGAAGCTACCCTCGAATACTGCTAACGCTGTGCTTTTGTTCACGTGGGAATCCGGAGCAGCAGACGCGAATTTCTTGGGCGAGCTCCTATCGGTCGATATTTCAGATGTGCAATTCTCAAAACAGCAGTTCGACGAGACCCGAAACTGTGCGGCACACACAAGCTAATTAGTCGGCGCTCATTAAATCAAGCTGACTCCCTTGGGGCGGGCCATTTTTACCGCCTTCATAGGATTGGAGCGAAATCCGACCAATGAGAACGCGAGTTTGTGTTAATCTCCCGGGCCGATGTCTTACAGAATCACTTACTTTGTTACAGACAACTTGAGGCCGAAGTTTAGCCCTCGCGCCAGAATCTCGGCCATGCCCTTGGCTGCGAGTACACACAAAAGTACCCACTTAAAAGAAATGAGCGAGAGTGAAGTCTGACCATTTTTATAAGTCTGCAGAGAAGCAGTTCAATCAAAATAGTTAATTCTGAGCAAGCCATTGCAGAATGAATATATGGTGGCAACCACATTTTGCTCACCCAACTTACATGAAGATATTAGGGCTAGTTTAATCGGCTTATTGTTTGCTCGGACCGAGTGAGTCAACTGGCATTAATTGCTTCTTCCGGTTGTAAACTAGTACAAATTACTGACCTCTATCCATACAGTATTATTAAGCGCCCATAAAAGATATATAGTTCTCGTAGTGAGCTACACAACAAACATCATTCAAATTCGTATTATTAGGATATATATGGACATGAACACAGGTTAATAAGTGCACGAGTACGTCTATTAATCGCACTATCAAAACTGCCGATGCCATGTAACCATTGAAAAATGACGACGATTAGTTCCCTAGTTCTCGACTACTCCCCCACCAAATTAAGCATCATACCACCTGCTTTTCGGAATCTAATCGTTTACCAGGTACCTCGTACGAACCTCAAATTCTTTGGAGACCGTGCCTTTAGTTCGTATGCTCCCAAAGCCTGAAACTCATTCCCGACTTGCGTCACATCTTCCGACTTGTCCACATTTAAAAAGAAACTAAAAATGCATCTATTTATCACAGAATTTAGTGGGTCCCTGCGATTTATGCTTCATGTGCTTATGCATGTTGACACTTTGCAGGCTACCACTAACCATACTTGCGTGCTGACCCTGTGCATGTCACCCCTTACCATGTTATTTATGCTTGCTGTCATTAAGCTTGCTACAACTAACTATTCGATCGTGCTTCGTTTGCAGCAAATTTAAAGTGCCTAGAAAGAGATTGAGTTCTCTAAGGGCTGGCACTGTATCAAAATTTGTATTATTATTATTAATTTCTTAAGCTTGGCATTTAATCTGCATCCTTTTTCGGGTGAACTCCCACTGACATCGAGACAGGTTTGTGCTATTGGGATTGCAGGAGCAAGTTAAAGTGAGGTTGTGGCCGCTGCTTGTGCAGCGGCCACAACCTCACTTTAACTTGCAGGGTCAATAGATTGATCGGTAAGTGGACAGAAGGTGTGAAACGAGACCGTATATCTATCAAGGTATGCCCAGCGGATCTATGAAGCGGCACAATCTAGTTTACGCGACAACATTGCAGATCCAGAAACATCGACCTCCTGGCCAAAACAATAACCAGATGACCACCCGTGAAAGTAATTTATCTGTATATATGTGTGTGTGTGTGTGTGTGTGTGTGTCTGTGTGTGTGTGTGTGTGTGTGTGTGTGTGTGTGTGTGTGAAAGTAGCAGCTATCATACAGCATGGGGCGAATGAACCGCCGTTTCAGAAACTGCTTTAACCAAAAAGTAACTAGAGCGGCGTAGTGGAAAGAGCAGCCCACGCGGCCGCTGACCTTTTTGCTCCGCCATGGCCGTGCACGTATGAGAAGCCAGACCGAGTTCAAGCCGCATACGAGCATGCCGCGAGCCTCTCTCTCCGGGCCACGCCAAGAAGGCCAGCTATGCTTCCATGACCTATGAATCGCTACAGCAACAGCTCTACAGGACGACTGAGGAGCCATGTACGGATGATTGCCTAGAAGCTCCAAAAGATGCTCGTCCAACGATCGTCTATTCTCAGGCTCAGCAAATAATGTAATGCTTTTCAATGCTTTCACGGTTTATAAGGCCAGCCTTGCGGTGTAGGTCCTTCGCCATGTCTGCAAGAGTCAGTACTCGGAGAGGACTCAACTAATCAGCATTCGATCATGTGTCTACGTGAGGAGCTCTCGTTAGCAAGACGAATCGGTCGCTAACCGCAGCTCAAGTTAGGCCATCCACAGTGCCTTCGCAAAGCCACTCCTCTCTCTCTCTCTCTCTCTCTCTCTCTCTCTCTCTCTCTCTCTCCCTCTCTCTCTCTCTCTCTCTCTCTCTCTCTCTCTCTCTCTCTCTCTCCCTCTCTCTCTCTCTCTCTCTCTCTCTCTCTCTCTCTCCCTCCCTCTCCCTCTCTCTCTTTCTCTCCCTCCTCTCTCTCTCCCCCTCTCTCTCTCCCTCTCTCTCTCTCTATGTCTCGCTGTCTCTCTCCCTTCTCTCTCCCTCTCTCCTCTTCCTCTCTCCCTCGCTCTCTCTCTCACTCTCTCCTCTCCTCTCGCTTTCTCTCTGTGTCTCTCTCTCTCACCCTCTCTCTTCTCTCTCACCTCCATCTCTCTCCCCCTCTCTCTCTCCTCTCTTTCTCTCCTCTCTCTGTATCTCTTTCACTCTGTCTCTCTGTCTGTCTCTCTGCCTCTCTCTCTCTCTCTATCTGTCTCTTCATCCGTGTCTCTCCGTCACTGTCTGTGTCTGTCTTTCTGTCTTTGTCTCTCTTTCTCTGGCTCTCTGGCTGCTTGGGCAGCTAGCGTTACCCCTGCTAATGATGCTAAAGTGATGCATGCCGAAGCTCATTCTTTTCGAGCAATTAACTGCCTCAGACAGTAATTTTTATGCAGGAAAGCTGGAAACTACTGCTGGAAACCAGTGGAGACCTACGAGTAAGGCTTGTCATAAAAATCGCATTGTAGTGAAGGGTAGCTCGTTAGCCATAATGACCAGAGCGGATGGAGCTCGTTCGCCAGAAAGCTTAAGCAACTATCGCCAAACGCCGACTACCTGCTAGTGGGGGAGAGACTTCGCTAGACGCAGCCAGGGCGACTATTGCAATACTATCTGGACGGAAACTTGGTTCAACGCTCAGTGGCTCAGCGTCTAATCTGCTGTCAACGGCAGTGGCTCCTACGTCCTACGTCGCCTCTGCCTGAGCTTCCCCGGCTCCCTACAAGGCATCGAGTCGACTTTGAGATTCTCTCTGTTTTTGCTACATGTCACTTTAAGAGCTCGCACGAACACACCTCTACAAAACCTCCATGTGCCTCCAATGAGCTTGCAACCACCGGCTCTTCGGCTACCAGTCGTCAATCTCTCTAAACTAAAATCTTTTATTGCGTGGGCCATCAATTAGCATGCATGGAAAGTCTGGACCTCACGCTTGACTTCACGAAATTAAAAGTCAGAGTGTGAGGCATTTGTTCCGCTCAACTTTTGCTGGAGCCCAACGGACTTGCCTTTATTGTTCAGCCTAGAAGCTTTGCACGCTAAGCTGTTCGTGATTCAGCACATGTTATTAACCGGATATGGCCCCACGAGCGTTTTCTTGTGTGCTTTTCCAAGGTGGTCTAAGCATGATACAAGTGTATTTTTGAAGGTATCATATGTCATCAACCCTTTGCTTTTCTTGAGAGTTACAAAGCCTCCAGATAGAGATTTGACTCTCTCACAGTGCTATACAAGTGAATTATTATTAAAATAATCATTTTTACATTCTGAAGCTGCTGCAGCACTAGGCTGCAGCGAGTTTGATCCTGTTGTAATACAGCAAGAGAAGACAGAGCATGCTGCTGTACTATGCAAGCACTATGCATGCATGTACATGCATGCTCTATGTGACATCCCAAGCACTTGTCGCCACCGGCCGGCTCTCGTGAGATCCCGAGCACTTGTAGCCACCTGTAAAAGCAGAATCCTCCCCAACCAATTTAAGAGGAAACTTAATGATAATCGCGAACGTCTCAAGTGAGACCATCAGCTGAGGTTTCGCAGAGGCCTAAAGGATATTTAGGGCTTAGATGACTATTTATTTTTATTTGCTTCCTGGAAGAACACCATTGTGAAAAAAAGGCTTTATTATAAGAAAGTAAAGTCAGCATTTTGCCAATAAAAGATAGCTACTTTAGCTGAATAAAAAAATGTAAAAAGAACACTTGTGGCGTTGTGAAATTTAAAAACAAGTTTTGAATTCAGCTGCTATAAATGTCAGATAAGTACCCCTCTCCTCCATATTCTATTGAATATGCAAAAGTCAGGCAGAAATGAGCGAGTTTCACTCCTCCAGTTCACCGGCACCCACCAATAGTACATGCTACTCACGTACTTCAAGGACACCAGCATGCAGAAGGAAGACGATACTGGGTGACCCCATCTTACCGCCGAGTCGCCTCCAGAAGCCGCCATGCTTGAAGTTCAAGCGCTTGGCATGGGTCACATACGTCTTTTTCTTCCGTTTCACTCGGTTGCCCTTCATGTTCTGCAGGCATCCGAGCTGGCACTGCTGACACCTCATGTCACACCACCATGTCCGAGTAATGGCCACTGGACCACCGAATGTGAAGCAGTCATCCGTTGCCTTGCTGTTGCCTAGAGCTGATAGATGTGAACAAGAGAACTTTTGGCAGCAGCTTTTGCACAATGTAACCAATGAGAAGAGTCGGCCGCCATCTGCTGCCGCCAGTCAACGTCCACAGCCTACTATCGGTTTATGTAGCTTACATATATAGGTGCCTCGAAGGGCTGGCGATTAGCCACAATAGTGTGATGGTGGAGCAACGCTGGAGAATTAGGTCCTGCTTGAGCCATTGCAAAGGCTGAGTGCACTAATAGTACTGATGTTTATGGCCACGTGCATACAAGATGTCAAGAAGATGGATGGGTGACTAGCCAGAGTTTGCTGCTGACGATTGCCCTTGTTTGGTTTAGGAGGTGCACACCACTGAACGGCTTCCAGAGTACAATTGAATGAATCCTTTGTGCAGTAATCATCAATCCACATCAGTAAGCTGGCTTGGCCCATTGGTTAAGGTGCTCGCCCCGACCAACGTTTGGCCCAGGTCATGGGCTCGATCCGCTGTGGCGTATGAAGACAAATAGATTAAAATAGAGATTAAGTTATTTTAGGGTTCTATACAAATAAATTATATCGTCACGAGATTGTGACGAGACAAGTCACGCTCGAGTACTTTACTATGCCTACCATGCACGATGACACAGGGTCGACATCATCCACACGCTATTAGTGACAGGCTTATTGAATACAATTTAGACGTATAGAGCTTCAAGAGAACTTGATCAACACCTGCATATCTAAGTGATTTACATGTGTTGCACGGCTCGAGCTCACTATCTAGGTCGTTAACAGTGAGCAATTTATCCCTGGGCCAAACCACGGTGGCATTAAAGGCATTGGCAGACTTCCAAATTGCATGCAATATACTGCATGGTAGGCCATCAAGGGTTCTGAGGAGCCGGTGTAGGCAAATTTCATGGCCACTTTTGTCTACCTACGGCTGTCTAGCCGGTGCCGGAAGGGATGAGGAGCAGAACTTTGGTCTGCAGGTTGGTCTGCTTGACCGTGTCCCAGATCCCAGATTATCTGGCTAACGGCCGGGCTGTTTTTTCGAACATCAAAGAGTAGCACACACAATTCTTACTTGCACATGACCCATTGGCCTGCCCAACACCTGCTACTTCAATGCGGCCAACTGGACTTGGCAGAGGCTGCTGCTGCTGCTGCTGCTCCAGCAGTGCTTTCAAGCGGCTCAGATGGGCACTCTCAGCCACCTGGTCGTGAACAAGCCGGTGGGATGTCACTACGACTGGGTCCAGAGGCAGCTCTGGTAGGACTGGCTGCAGTCTCGAGGCCGCTATGCTGGCTTTCTTGCCGGTCGGGTCGAGGCTGATTCTTTCTCCTCCTCCTTTGCCATCTAAAGCTGGCCGTTCCACCGAGCCAGCCATGCTGCCATTCGTGCAGCTTTCAGGCACGCTGGAGCTCTCCCTACCGGATGGAGAAGCCGGGGCATCACAAAAGCCATCGAAGGGCTGGGCGGCGGCCTGCTCCCGCCCACCGGCCTCGCTGCAGCCGTTGGTGCTGCTGCTGCTGCTGTCCGAGCTGGAGAGCCGGCCAATGGCAGACGTGTCGGCCAGCATGACCGAGATCGACCTAAGCCGGAGATCGCTGCGGCGTCGAGGCTGGCTGGGCGAGCTGCCACTGTAATATTCGGCCGTCGAGCATACTTCGGAGCGCTCGGGCGATGCCACCGGTGCAGAGTGCCAGCAGTCCGAGTACTGGGACAGCGAGTCGGCTGCCTTTCTCAGGCGGTGCTCGCACGGAGAGCACTCTTCGTGAGTGCAATCTGCTGCCGGCGTGCCGTCGTCTTCGGCTGCCGTGCCACTGCCGCCACCATCACTCGTCTGGTCATCGGCTGCTCTGCTGCTCGTGCTGCCCGGCTTGCCACCTCCGCTGCCAGCGCCGCTGCCGCCGAGGCTGCTGGCCGAGAAGCGTTTTCTCACTGCTTTTCGCTTCAGCGCTATCCCCCTGGCTCTGCGCCTGATCGCACGGCACACGTGGATGGCATACTTGAGCAGGCCGGTGTAACAGCCCTCGCTGGAGAGGCGAGTCATGCTTGTCAGTGTCGACGAGGACACGAAGCGGCGCCTCTCCAGCAAAATCTTTTGCGTCTCCCTTCTCTTGGTCTCCGAGAACTGTGTCGCAATGACGACCAGGAAGAGATTGATCATGAAGAATGAACCGATCTGTGAGCAGAGATAAGCAACTCACAGCCAGGCGTTGTGCAAGCTTAAATTTACACTTGGCAATTAGCTGTTAGAGGTT
The DNA here is from genome assembly GCA_009760855.2 of Cristatella mucedo. Taxonomy (NCBI): domain Eukaryota; kingdom Metazoa; phylum Bryozoa; class Phylactolaemata; family Cristatellidae; genus Cristatella; species Cristatella mucedo. The sequence continues at coordinate 1,969,855 of WPIO01000019.1, read as the reverse complement.
GCTCACAATATTGCCGGGAAGCCAATGCTCGGAGCTTAAACATGAGCGACTGCCGCCCAGGCCTAGCCTAGAAATTAGGTACAATCACCTCAACACCCAGTTCGTAGTTTAGAGTCCTGTAGCAGGCAAACCTTATTGCCATCTGCCCGATGAGAATCTGCTCTTTCGTTTTTCCTTTGTATGCAGATGACACACAGCTGTACATATTTATAACAAAAATAACGATACATTTACTTTAGTGCCCTCAGAGAACTCAATCCCTTTCTAGGCACTTTATATTTGCTGTAAACGAAGCATGATCGAATGGTTAGTGGTAGCATGCTCAATGACAGCAAGCTTAACATGGTTAAAGGTGACTTGCACAGGGTCAGCATGCAAACATGGATAGTGGTAGCATGCACGGTGTCAGCATGCATAAGTACATAAAGGACAAATCGTATAAAATCACTAAACGCTGTGATAAATAGATGGCTTTTTAGCTTCTTTTTAAATGTCGTCCAGTCAGCGTATATCGTTAACGCCAGTGGAGAGTGAGTTACAGACTTTGGGAGCATACGAACTAAAGGCGCGCTCTCCAAAGGATTTAGAGTTCATACGAGGTGTAGCTAAACGATTTGAGTCAGAAAAGCAGATGGTACGATGCCTAGTCTTATGGTGGAGTAGATCTAATAGCAAGGCTGGAGCCAAATAATGAAGGAACCTAAGAGAGTGGTAGATCTTTGAGGTCGATGAACTGTTGACTGGAAGCTAGTGCAGGTCGACGAGAAGTGGCAAATGTGACAACAGTGACACTCATGACAGAGAAGCCTGGGTGCAGAGTTTTGCACCAACTTTAAACGCCTGATTGCACAAGCCAGTAGACCAGAAAGCAGTGAGTTACAGATTGAGAGCCAGGATGTCGCAAATGCATGGACCAATGTAGAATTAGTATCCCTGTTTAGGCAAGCCCGAATTTAGAAATTTTATGTAGCTGAAAGTAGGCAGACTTCGCTGTGGAGCTGATGTGGTCGTCTAATCAAAGGTCATTTAGGATAAAACACCTAGAATTCGTACCGATTCAATAGGAGATATTCTAGCAGAGCCGATTGTGAGCGGTCACCTTTCCAATTTCTGAATCGCACTGGGTTTGCTCTTAACTCGTAAGTTGGTTTTATCACCATTCAATTTAAGAAAGTTTGCTGCCATCCATATACAGATATCGTCAACACATTCAGCAAGGGAGTTGAGAGAACTCGATGCGCTGGAGGGCTGGTTGGAATGAAAATAAAGGTACAATGGAGAGTCATCTGCATAGAAGTGAATGCCTAGATTGTGCTGGCAATTCCATCTACAGGAGGGAGAATATAAACCGTGAAAAGAACCGGACCAAGAACAGAGCCCTGATGTACCTCATATTTCAGCGGCTCATGGGATATTTATTTTCTGTTCATATCAATAGTCTGGAGTCTCCCACTGAGATATGACTTAAACTAATGCAGTGCAGTATCAGTGATGCCTAGGCGAGATGTGAGGCACTCGAAAAGGACTTGGTGATCGATAGCATCAAAAGCTGCCGAAAGATCGAGCAAGACAAGCAGACTACTTGAGTCTGCAGTCCTAAGAAAGTCAGTATACACCCGAAACGATGCTGACTCTGTGGAGTGATTAGCTCTAAAACCAGACTGGAACTTAATAACTAGGTGTGAAGGTTTAATGTATGAGTTCAGCTGGTCTGCCACGACTCGGTTCAATGTCTTGGATAGGAATGGTAGAAGGGGGACTGGGGGGAAGTTGCTTACGTTCTCTTGGTCTAGTGTAGCTTCCTTTAATAGTGGCCTGACTACAGTCTTACTTCAAGGTACTGGGCCATTTACTTAGGTTAATGACATATCTATTTCTTTAGTTATGCATGGCCACAGCAGATCCATGCATCGTGGAAGCAGGGTAGTAAGATTATGGTCTAGAGGACTAGTTGTCTTGCTTGATTGGGATATGAACGTTAGGATGAGATCACTAGTGGCCTCCTTGAATGCAGACATTGAGGTGCTGCACGGAATTGGGGGACAGGTTTCCAGAAGGGATGCTGCCGCCTTAGGGATGGACTCCCTACTCGTGTCTATCTTGTTAACAAGGAAGCTTGAGACGCTAGATCATCACGGGGATCACTAGGTAAGGAGCCAATCTGGGAGCGGTAAAGGAGCTGGTTGATGATCGACATCAGCATCTTTGGATTGTGCATCGGTGATTCAACGGTGTTTTTACAGAAGCTATACTTGGCTTTTGCTAGGATCGACTGGTACGATCTACAGTAGTCCACGTATGCCTGTCGATGGTCAGTCAGTCCGGATCTTGTATATGCCTTTTCAAGCTTTGCTTAGTTGACCTAGCTTGTTTAATGTCTGCAGTAAACCATCGGCCGTCTGGACAAGGATGCACAGAGCGCTTAGTTAGAGAATGTGTTTATGTGCTTAGACTGCCCATTGCTTCCAGCAGTGAAAGCTCTTTTAACTCCCTTACTGCATTTATTTCTGACATTCATATACAGATTGCAAACAACATTCTCCGATTGAATTATGATAAAACCAACTCACTAACTTCGAGCAAACCTGGCGTCACTCAAAAATTAAAAAACCTGTCCTTCAAAATAGGTTTGACCAGCATATTCCTAGAAGCTTCTGAATGAAATCTGGGTGTACTGTTTCCAAGTGACCGTTCACTAGACGACCACATCAGCTCCACTGTCAAGTCTGCTACTTTCACACGAGTAATAATGCAAAAATAAATTCGGGCCTGCATGCAAAGTGGTACCACGTCCAAGCTTGTGAAATCTGTGAAACTAATTTGTGAAATTCCGTCCCCACTTCTGTAGTTCTCCATCAAGCAACACATTGACTCCAAGGTTATGTCACTCACTTGTAGGTCCCATTCTTTTCTCTGGCTCCAGCCTACCTGACAGAGCTATTCCTCAACCAGGCTAAGCATCGTACTTCCCGCTCTTCTGATTAAAATTGTTTAGCTATGCCTCGAAACAACCTCAAATCTTTTGGAGACCGTGCTTTCAGTATGTATGCTCCCAAAGCATAGTAATCACCAACGAATGATGTCACGGCATCGCCTGATTCATCATTAAGGGGAAGGTAAAAACGCTCTTTTTCGTCATTGCTGGAATGCCCTAAACAAAGCTAATGTAGTTCAACCCCTGCCGAGAACCAATCTTTAGGCCCCTCCCAAAGCCCTCTAGCCTCTTCCGACTGAGAGATTGGCTCCTGTGGTTTGCCTAAAGGCAGAGGCAGGGGCAATTTTTGTAGCTCTAGAGGGGAGATAACAAGTCTTTTAAACTGGACTGCTGAAATGTGGGCCTACGGCATGCATGTGGAGAGGTCATAGACTGGTCTATGATTTTTTAAAACGTTTCCTAGTTTTAGAACTCCCAAAGGGTTAATTCCTTTTAAGCATGCCACAAGAGGCTTCCCGTGTGTGGCTCACTTTCGGCAGCTTCAGGCTCTTTAAATTTCGATAATTGTTCTTTAGACCTCTGGTCGAAAAAAGGTTCAGGCACACGCAAGCAATATGAGGAATAACAACCATTTAGAGGGACTCAGCGGCCTTTTTGGGCAGATTAAAAAAAATAATGTCTTAACGTTATGCAAGGCCCATCGTGGTAGAGGTTGAGCCACGAGCAACAACTCTGGAGATGATCTTGCCTGGACAAATAGCAATTTCTACAGAACTTCTCCTTAGCAGGAAACATTTGCCCGGCAGTGAAAATCCCCACGTATACACACATAGGGTCCCACACACGAAGCAAGCTGTTAAGATTACGAAAGCACTAGCTATTGGGCAGTGCCAGCAGCACCGGCTACCTCAGCCAAGCGCTATGGAAGCACCATCTTATACAACTGTCTGGATTAAGGCAGTGTGATTACATGCAGTCGGCTCATTATTCGTATGCAAATAGCTGCACCGAAGAGATTAGTGTCAGCCGTCCTTAAACGACCCTTCTGTGCAAGACAAGTAGGCTCTGTGTAGGATAGTTGCAGGTGCTGGTCTTTGCACTGCCTTTCAGAGTGCTTTTTTTCTGCTTGTGTATTGAAAACGAATTGCAAGGGCAGTGCTACTACGGAGATTGCAGCACGAGTTACCAAGAAAGATAATGACAGCCGCTAAGCAGGAGCAGAAGCAGGGTATGCTTGTGAGTAGTCTGGCAAGAAGCTTCAAAACTTTGCACTCAGAAGAAGTTTGAACCTTCGAAGTCAGCCAAATCTCGTCCAGAGGTCTCATAGATAGCTACGGATTCAAATCGCAGCACTCGGTTTGTTCTTGAATTGATATTATCAACACATTGTCTTTGCAATGCTGGCTTAAGAAGGTTGCATTCTTATTATCTTTGAATGTTTTTTCGTATATCTTCTTCTATCTTAGCTCAGAAATCAATCACGTGCTCCGTTAAAAACTGATTGTGGATGGGTGCTCTCTGGCATAGCTCCTGCAGCTCAACGATAACTGCCTTTGGATGACCATCTTGAAGTTCCTTTGCAGTTGAAAACCAATGGTGGTTCCAAAGGGTCCCACCCTCTCATCTAGTGTCTTCTTGATGACGTACATCGTGAGCCAGTTGCCTCGGAAAGGCACCAAGAGTACACAGTAAATGTTGTTTGTTTGATGTGCTGAACTTTAGTTTTCTCACCAGCAAAGGAAAAGAATATGTGAAGTGTCAGGCAGAGGGCATTTGCCAGCAGGCTAACTGTTTACTCTATACAGCTATGGCAAGCATCAGCCAAGTAGAGGTTCTAAGGGAAAGGTCAGCCTAATCGATAGCTGAAAGCCCGTGTCTTAATGGCTGAAGGCCAAAAATACCAAGAACCTTGCAAGCAGCCATTGCTCGTATTATCTGCCTACAGAGATCACGGGTTGTTTTCAATCAATCAGACATTGGATCGGCATTTGTAAATGCCTTTCTACATTCACGGATGTCATCCTAACAAGGCAGTGTCTATTTGGCTGTGCTGGCTGCAAATGCCTTTATGACGAATGACTACATGAATGTGTAAGGTTTTTCGATAAGAGCTGAGTGACACGATAATGGCTACCACTTATACCAACAAGACCATTTACGCACGAGCAGGAGTACGAGCACGTGCACGAGCCTGCTCACGAGCAGGAGTACGAGCACGTGCACGAACCTGCTCACGAGCAGGAGTACGAGCACGTGCACGTACTCCTGCTCACGAGCAGGAGTACGAGCACGTGCTCGTACTCCTGCTCACGAGCAGGAGCACGAGCAAGCGCACAAGTACACGAGCACGCACAAGCGCACACACAAACAAAGGAGCACACATATGTCCGGTCTCGACTTCTGTAACTCACTGCTTGCTGGACTCCTGGCTTTTCTGAATCTAATCGTTTTGCTACAACTTACACGAACCTCAAATCCTTGGGAGACCGTACCTTTAGTTAGTATGCTCCCAAAAGCCTGAAACTCATTTATAACTTGTATCACGACATCCCATGAATTAAAGACACTTAAAAAGAAGCTAAAATGCATCTACTTATAACAGCATAAAGTGGGTCCACGTGATTTTTCCTTTGTGTGCTTATGTGTGCTGACACTGTACATGCTGACACTAACCATATTTGCTTTCTGACCCTGTGCATGTCACTTCTAACCATGTTATGCTTGCTGACATTAAGCATGCTACCACTAACTATTCGATCACGCTTCCTTTTCAGGATATGTAAAGTGCCTAGAAATAGATAAAGTTCTCTAATGATGCTATTCGAATGTATTATTCTTATTACTACACTCTCGTGCCTCTAGCTCGCCTTCTACTCAAGGCTTTACTAATATGCACGGGGCCAGAATGTGGTCAGGAACTGCTGCAGAGGTAAGACTCGTGGGGATGGGAAGCCATTGCCTTAAAAACTAGTTTGCTGTTCTTTCCATGGTACTCGTACGAGTTGTATGGTGATGCAAATGTATTAATAAGCAAATAAACTAAACACGAAATGATGAACCATACAAGAGGATAGAAGAATCAAACAACCAGCTCCAGCTCCTCGTCGCACTCTGTATTCTGTAGGGCAGCACTCCCTGGTGACACATTTGTGTCTCTATGCATCGCTGCTAATTATAGCATTAGTATGCTTACCACTATGAGTGACACAAAGTAAATCCAAACCCAGAACGACTGGCTGTCTTGCAAGTAGTACATGACATCCACCCAGCCTTCAAGGCTAATGATCTACAACAGGAAACAGGTTGAAGTGTGTCATCTTTGCAATAATGCTTGCCACTCACCTGCAAAGAAATTCTACTGGCACGATCTCGCCATCTCTTATCGTAGCCGTACCGGCCACGCGAAAAGAGAGCTAGCTTGGAGCACGTGCAATCATGCTTTGTTTGAGGCAGCAGAACCAATGTTGTGCAGTGTCCATGGCAGTGCTAAGGTGCTTCAATTGACTACCGGCCGACACACAGGCTGCAGTCATTAGATGCAAGGAACATAAGGAAAAACAGCTTTTAGCTAATAGTATGTGCAACTTGCTCTTTTGGAATTTGATTAACAACACGTGGCAAGGTAAGCTAAGATCAAAGTGTGGCTTGATAGAGGTGAAACTTGGCACCATAATCACTAAGCTTCAACCTCTCCTCCTTCCCAGAACTCTGTCCTCCCTCTTTCTTCCTAAATCTTTCTATATACCCATCTATCTTCGTATTAATCCCTGTCTCTCCCAGCTATTTAGCTATCTATCTATAAATCTATCTATCTATGTATCTATTTATCTATCTATGTATTTATGTATTCATCTATCCATATATCTATCTATCTATTTGTGAGCTCTACATGTCCGTCCATACCTCCATCGATCTATTGATCCAGCAATCTATTGATCCATTGATCCACCAGTCCCAGCAATCCATCAATCAATAGATATATATATATATATATATATATATATATCAATCAACTATATATATATATATATATGTGTGTGTGTGTGTGTGTGTGTATGAATATATAGATGGATTGATGAATATATATATATATATATATATGTGTGTGCGATGTGTGTGTGTGTGTATGAATATATAGATGGATTGATGAATATATATATATATATATATATATATATATATATGTAAATTAATCTTCCTACCAATCTTCGTCTTTCTTTTTCTTTCTCTCTCTCTTTCTCTCTCCCCCTCCCTCTCCCCTTCTCTCTCTTTCTCTCTCTCTCTTTCTCTCTCTTTACATCTATCTCTATATGTCGCTTTCTTGCTTTCCATCTATCTCACATGCTTCAAATTTATCTCTCGCTCTCCATTTCTCTCGTGTGCTTCATCTTTATCTCTCACTTTCTATCTCTTTCTCGATAACCACACGTCTTTCACTATCCATCTCTCTCTCTCTCTCTCTGCCTCTCTCTCCCCTATCGCACTCTCTCTCTCTCTCACTCTCCCTCTCCAGTTCTCCTTCTCCCCATCACCCATACATTCATCTCCCCCTCTGTCCTCCTTGCTATCCATGCATCAGCCACTCTGCTCGTTCGTCCGTCCATCTATCCGTCCATTCATCTGAACGGGTGCCTATTTGTGTCATGGCCAATGGCGAGTCTAACAGATCAAGACAGCAAAGGAGTGTCAATAAGCAAATAATAATAGTAATGATAATGATACATTTGCGTAACACCCTGAGAGAGCTTATTCAATTTCTACGAACTATACACTGATTAAATAATAGAAGGCAACCGCTTGAGTATCGGTATGAAGAGCAGGTGCCTACCGACTCATTTTTTAAATTTACACAGTCGGGAATCTCATACTAATAGTAAGATATAAAAACTAAATTAACATGCTAGAGACAAGAAACTGCAATCCTGGGTATTCTTGAAGTGCGACATCTGGAAATTTTACAGGAAAAGGAAATACTTAAAAGCCGATGGTGGAAGTAGCAGATGATACATCGCCGGCCAAGCGAGCACCGCATTAGTGCATATACTTATGACACGAGCTTTACCAATAGCATGCTATATTGATGGTGCTCCAGAGGCTAATTAGGCCGACTTATGGAGGGCCTGTGTGTGCATACCGTGCCAAGGAACCGTATAGAAGAACATGCCCACCTTACGGTGAAATGCACTTCGAAAAGTTGCAGGTGCAATCGGCATGTGTACTTTAACTCGGCCCTTGCAAGTGTCATACATGGCTGCCGCACATGTGTGCGTCTAAGGCAAGCCTGCATCTATCACAATTATGTCATGAGGAGCTCATGAGCTCAAGCATTTCTAGCCACGGCATGGTTAAGAACACAGGTCTGTGCAGGGCTTCATATTTTTGCACATGTATCTTACCATATTGGAGCAGTACCAAAAACTAAATGGTCGGTGGCAGCAGCCTTGCGAAAAGGTCCCTGGTGGAAGAAAGTGCCCCATGTAGAGAAATTGGACCGAGCTTCCAAGCTCTGCATACGTCCTGACAAGCTCGGTGTCCATAAGTTCGGGTTGAGCATGCTTAGCTATTAGGCGAGTCAAATGGAAGCATTATAACCTTGACTAGCACTGATTTGAGCTGTAGTGCACACAAAACATCAGTCACTCAGTTTCCTGTGAGCTTGTAAGGTGGACCCCATGATTACATGATTGCCAGGACTTTCCGAATTAGAGATCTCATCTGGATAAAATTGTAACACTTTCCAAGACAGAACAGCTGTGTATAGGAACAGAAAGGGAATTCGGAACCAAAGAAGTTACCCTTGGAAGATTACATAATCACAGTAACTCAAAAGTGCATGTCGGGTGCCTCAAATTCATCCCTTCTCGTGGTCGTCAACAGTCCCCCATACGGCCAGTGTTGCTTTCATTGCTTTCCATGTATCTAGCTACCTACCCACAAATAGATTGCCGAGTGGCTGTCTCACCGAGCTCATAGTTATATTCAGAGAAACAGCAGGCAATGCCAAGTTCTATGCATCGTTTTTACAGTCATTTAATGCAGTTTGAAGCTCATGCAGGCACTACTTTTAAAGTGCACTTAGCAAGTGCATGAATAGACATGCGTAAATTGCATTTGCTCTTGTGAGCTGATATGGGCGCACTGATGCACAGACCCTGGCAGGCACCTGCTTACTCACACAGGCATGCTCAGACACCACACATCCATCCCCACACACGTGCACACCAACCCTTCACACACACCTCATGCATAACCTAAACAGGCTTGATTCCTGTGGATTCTAGACAGAACAAAGTTCAACTGTTTTATATAATGGCATTGGACCTCCATTCAAGAATAAATTGCAATATTATGAAACATACAACACTATTATCTTGCTCAAGCTTAAATAATAATGATAATATATAATATAATATAATAATATAATGATAATGTAATGTAATATAATAATAATAATGTAATATAATAATATAACATAATATAATATAATGATAATAATATTTTATTTTATAGCACCCCAAGTTAACTTAATCTCTACCCCCTGTTTTAGGCATGCTACCCCTGAGCCAAACCAGGATGGTGGTTAATAATAATAATAACAATGGTTGTTTTGTTGTACAGCACCTAGCTGGCTGGACCAGGTGCTCGTTACAGCACTTTGTTGTAGGCATAGCTAAGCCCTTCCCAAAGACCATTTGCCATAAACAATGCACATCGTGTTTTGGAGTACATCATGTTCTTTATGAGTGCTCGTTGTCTTGCGCATGTTTTGCTGATATCTACTCTTTGATGACTAAAAACTTTCTCTCAAATTATAGTATGACATAAATAACAACAATAATTATTTGAAGATCAAGTCTTAGCCTAAAACTGAAAAGTATAGCCCACCGAATCGGCTCATCCTGTAGCCTCTGTATGAAATCTGAGTGTCTTCTTCGAAAATGACCACTACATATGCACATCTGCACTTCAGTCGTGTAAGCCAGTGTTCACCAACGTAACATTGCAAAACTTGGCTTTATAAAATATAAACACCACAGTAAATCTATACAATAAATTTGCGGCATTCCGACTTTGCTTTTGATAATACTACTCATTGGTTTTTCAGCCGTTCCACTACCACGGGTCTCTTTTGTTGAAAGAGCTGTGGTGGCTCCCGGTCGATCAAAACATTCAGAGTAAAATTCTTACTCTGACCCACAAGGCCCGCCATAGCTTGGTTCCTTCAAGTCTAGCTGAACTGCTGTACCAGCTTCAGCCTCCTCGAGCCCCAATTTTTATGCTTAAATGCAGTTGAAAACAAAAGCTTTTGCTCAGCAGGTCCTGGTCTGCGAAACTCACTTCCACAACTCTTAAGCACCGACATCTACTCTCCTCTCCTTCCTACCTTCCCATGCGACAGTTTAGGGCCAGCAGAGCTAAAGCTTCTGTCGCCAACTTCCTTTAAGCAGAGGAATGGAGTAGCTAATTTATTGTCCATACAGGACCTGAGGGCACGAGGAGGCTGAGACTGATGCAGCAGTTCAGCTAGGTATAGAGGAGTCAAGCCGTGGCATGCCTTGTGGGTCAGCATAAGAACTTTACTTTGTATCCGTTGACCGGCAGCCATCCTAGCTCTTTTAGCAAAGGAGATACATGGGAAAACCTCTGGGATTTGCATGACTTTGCTCACATTGAATGCTATTATGTGCCTTGCATACTACATACTTATGCATTGCTTGCACATCAGTATCTTTTGTGCTGCCAAAAGAAAACTTACCCACGGTTTTCGTAAGCATCTCGGCTCACCCAACACCTGGCTACTCGGCGGGTGAAAAACAGCTGGCCAATGTGCGGTTACTATCTGTTTCAATACCATAAGGGCATTTTGGTTTGTGCATTGGGAAAGCCCATTTACACGGAAGGCCTTTTTGGAATCGCTTGAACTGTGTCTGCCTCACCAACATAACAAGTTAGAACAGCCTTGGATTGCCAAAGCCCACAAAGCGCCATCCATTGGTCGACATACGTTATACATCTGCAACCATCTGTAGTTCTGCACTTGCTGTCGAGCCACCATTAACTGGGTGGTCAAAAAGCAATGTACATAAGCTGGCCCTTAAGGAAGCCATATCATTTGCAGGTACATCAGCAGCTTCTTTCCCTGCTCGTAATGAGGCTACCCATAGTGGTACTGATGCCACTACTATACCATACAATATTAGTTCATGCCAGTTTGCATCGCCATATACTGCTAGCCAATCTATACACTGGCTGAATCCAGTTGTGGCACTTCGGCTTTGTTCCAGCTGGCACAAATGCAAAAGAAAGCTAATGCCATCGGCAAACGACCACGTGTCCAATCAGCTCTTTGATGTCCTGTCCTTGGGGCATTTATCCTGCCTGAAATTCAACGAAAGGCCTGCTCAGACTGCCACTCAATCAGCCAATCAGGTCATGCCCACTTTGTAGCTTTGGGACCTTGACCATCAGGAATCCTTCTATCCTGCCTCGGTGAATGCAGAATGTGAGGCTTGAAAGAAGAACGCCTAATCAGCTAAGCAATTCTCTTCTTGTCTCATTTACATGATCGTCGCCAGTTCGATATGCAGCAGGCACTACGCACTAGCCCCCTGGTGCCTGCAACTACCTGAATGCTTCAAACTGCAATAAGAGGTTTTACCCTGCATTACCGGTACATGTCGGATCCTCTCAAGGAAGTCAGATCACGGTCTTGCCGAACTAGTGAAATTGTGCCGGTTAGAGCAGCCAGTACTCAAGTGCACACGTAAAACAGATTACCTGTTTACTCAAGTGCATACGTAAAACAGATTACCTGTTTGGTAATTTAATTTAGTTATCTTGAGCAGTAGTTTTAGCTATCTTAGTTCTATGAAGTGGTCGCGATCAACGACATGCATATGCTCCGCCAATGTCAGCTAGCTCACTTTTTCTAATGCACAGCCTTTTTGGATGCAGTGAAGCAACACGCTTTGTGCTGGCATAACTGAACTAATGGAATTGAGAGATGACAGTGTAATAGAATCACAGCACCAAATGACCACCACTCATTTGTGATACAGCCATCAGTCGGATCAGGAGCTGTGTTCCTTTCAGTCTACTAAGCTTCCCGTGGACCACTGAGGCTTTCCATATACCAAACCCTAAAAAGTAAAATATCGGATAGTAACTTCATGTTGGTAACTAGTGCATTTTAAACATTTTCCTACCCTGCCGCAGAAGCGAAGTAGTGCCAACTATCATCAGGTACTCTCAAGAGGACTAATTAGTAGCGCCCTACTTTACCCATGTGACGTCACTGGCAACAAATGTTTGTCTGTGCTGCTCCAAGACCAGATGGGAGAACTCATAGTGTGGCAATTCTTGAATATCGGCGTTCACTATTTCGTTTCTGATGACGCGAGCCTCACTTCTCAAACCACTCCAAGTTGGTGCATTTAGGCTAGAGCTCTTCATAGCTAGTTTGCTGTTCTACCTGTGCTTCAATCTCCATGGGCTACTTGCAATGTGCATAGTCGGTATCAACCGCTCTACTAACTCGGTTATGTCTTTTGCTTTCTCTTTGTTTCGCAAGACGAAGTCTGTTGGCTACCGAATTCACACAGAAAACTGCTTAGGCTTTGAGTGCGCAGCAGAGAACTCCCCACCATGACACACACTTGGTCGTTATGACTTTTTAGAGTTACAGACAGAGATTCATGTACATACATACATACATCTGGAATGTTTGGGCCCTAACATAATGAGGTGTCTCTGCCTTTTGTCTCAACTTGGTGGGATCCGACTGCACAGGCGTTGCTTAAATCACATGTGGCTATGACACTGGAGAGCTGAACTGGTTCTAACACTAGCACTGCCGACAGTATGACATATTCTATCCATCGATGGCAACACGAAAGCAATAAGAAAGCTTTGCTCTGCTCACCTGTAACAGTGGCCATGGCTGCAGCTGAACTAAAGCAGTCAATGCCGGAGTTGATAACACAAGCTGCAAACATTGTCCTCATTCGCGGTTGACCTGCCACTTACCTGGAAAATGGCTATCCATGCGTAGGCAATGTTGTCGAACGAAATGGCACCGAGGAATGGGTTTGGTCCGTCCGGGCGACAATCAGTGTAGTACTGGTTCCAGTTGATGCACGAACTACCACTACTGCCAGTGCTTGAGACATTGACCACGAATATGCTGCTGTTGACTTGGCTGACATTTGGCTCGTAAGAGCCCGTGCAGAAGTTGCCGTTTGGCCCTGGCATGGGGCCGATCTCGTGACACGAAAGCATGCCCGATATACCAGGCATGGTGCAGACGAACTCCAGACCAGATTCGCTTGGTTCGTAGTACTTCCTCAAGGAAGAGCTACACGAGCAAGTCAACAGCACGACGTTCTCTACTGAACTCGTCCACTCTTGCTGCCACTGCTGTGGCTACTGCTGCTGGCAGGAAGCTGCCACTGTCATCAGTAAATTGATGGAATGGCCTGCCTGGAAAGTGCGGCATGCCCAGCAGTGATCGTCTGTTTTCATTATTATGCAGCTAGCTAAGTGAGAAAATGCCAACTCTTTTTGGCCTCTGTGTAGACAAGCCGAGTGGCCAGCAACACGGAAGCCACTATCTTGACTGTTGCCAAGATGGTGACAGTTAAGATTATGATCGGAGAGATTGTGACCGGCAAGATTATGCCCGGCGAGAATATGACCGGCGAGAATATGAACAGCGAGAATATGACCGGCGAGAATATGGCCAGCGAGAATATCACCGAGGAGATTATGATCGGCATGATTATGGCGGGCGAGGTTATGGCCGGCTAGATATTGGCCGGCTAGATTATGGCCCGTGAGATTATCACTGGCGAGATAATGACTAATAAGAGCTGCCTGCTCCTATGCTAAGGTTGCCTAAATTTTTTAATTCTTATTAACAAAAATAAATTGCACAGCAGCCTCAAAGAATCAAATCTCGCTTGGCACTTGTTACTGTAATGAAAGCAATTCAAGATTTTCAAGATTAAAATAGGGTGAGTGAAAATGCACTCACGAGCATACAAAGGACTAATCACAAGGACACAGCAAGTGCTATATGAGAAAAAGAAACGTTTTGAGTTTCTTTTTGAGTGATGTCAAGTCAGGCATGTCATGACGTCACTCAGGAGTGGGTGCCAGGGCCTTGGGAGCATATCAGCTGAAGGCATGGTCTGCAAAGGATGAGGTCAGTTCAAGGCACTGCTAAACGACTTGAGCCAGACGAGCTGGTTGTAAGATTGTTGAGCCTGATTAGAAAGTAGCTCCGAGAGTTTGGCTGGAGAAAGATAATCAGGGGATGTAGAAGAGTAAATGACAAAGCTTCGTCGAGGTTGATACACTGTTGCTCGATGGAGAGCCAGTTCGGGTGGGTAAAAAGAGGCGAAAAATGTGGTGACTTTAACGCCCAGACGTAAGGCAAGCCTGGCTGCCGAGTTTTACTCCAACGTTAAGCGAACTATCGCAAAGGCCGCAAGACCTGCAAGTAACGAGTTGCAGAAGTCAAGGCGAGTTGATGAGCCTGTCTACTGAAAGGTTCCTTTGGGATAGAACACCTAGATTTCATGCACACGCTACAAGAGAAATACCGGCACAGCCCATTTTGGGCGTTAAGCTTTCTAATTTCTTATATTACACAAAGTTAGCCCATAGATGGTTCGTTAGTTTTTATCGTCATTTAATTTTTAAAAGTTATTTGGCATCCATGTGGGGTTGTCAGCAAAACATGCAGCAAAACCGTTGAGAGAGCTTGAGGTGCACGAAGGCTGGGAGGGATCAAAGCATTGGTACATCTGAGTGTCATCGGCATAGAAGTTAAAGCTTGTTGTGACTGGCGATTTTATGGGCAAGAGAGAGTATACGTTGTGAAAAGAAGCAGACCAAGCACTGAGCACTGGGGTACCCAATACTTTAGTGGCTCCTTGGATGTTTGTTTGCCGTTGACATCAATGCTCTGGAGTTGGTGGACGTGGTCAGATGTGCCGAATTTCGTGACAACTGGAGACAATATCCCCCAATCGTGGCAGAATATTTGATCGAGTTAGTCCCTTTTATTGTAAGTGAGATCATGCATATGAGCCAGAAGAGAAAATGAGGCAGTCAGTGCACAAAACCTGGGATTTGGGGCGTCAGATGATTTGTCGAAATGAATGCTAAATATCACCAAAACGAGGAAGGGGAGATTTCTTGCATATAGAATTGAAATGAGCTCAGTACAATCTGGGATAAATGAATAATTTGGTACCTGTGGAGCAATAGATCACTGCCATCATTGGGAACTTGCTGTTTTAATGACTCAAAACAAGTGAATCACAAGATTGCTTCGAAGGGACTGCAACCGGTGTGAAAGTGAGGGAAAAACTCGAAACAATGGTGACTACCAGTTTTGATTGATCTAGGGGTATGAAAGAAAGTATCGAACTAAGCTTTGAAGCATGTCGATACTCTTTTCGGAATTCATCAGAATTGCTAACAACTGGTTTAACAGCTCGGCTGCATTTGGTCAGCAGCCGGTTCATTCCGAAGACTGAACAGCACCACTAATTTGGAACTGAGAGTGTGTCCAATGACTAGCCACTGTGAAGACATGACAATGCACTCTGGACTGGCAGGGCAGACCAAAAGCCTAATGCGACCTTGGCAAGTCCAGGCCCCTAGCTGTACCAATTCCTCCAGCTCTTACTGGAGTAAAAGGAGCTGACACAAGCCACTGAGAGCCTCTCATCTCAGTCGCGTGGCTAGGGTTGGTCAGACCTTCTGCAAGCAGCTGCAGCAATGGCAGCTTGTGTTTAGAGCTGACTGGAGTCAGCAATCTGCCACTCAATGTAGGCATGCCTTGAGTAGTCATCACACCAGCTGTCTGCCACAGTATCCAGGGTTGACTATGCATGCAACTTAGATTATACCTGCCGTTTTGCTGTAGTGCTTTTCCCATTGCCTGTGTAAACAGAGCCAGTGAAGGGGCATAGTACAGTAAAGACTGCATGCAGGCTACACACGATGCTGAGTGTTTGCATGTGCCTTGGAGCACAGATATAGCTATGGTAGCTAGGCTGGGCCTGCCCTGTAGGCTCCCTCACTACTTTAAGAGTTTGAGATGACCATGGTGATTCCCGGAATTCACTACACGAAGCTCAAAAGGCAGCCTGTTGAAATTCAACAGGCAATAGGTGAATAGTAGTAAATATGCCCTCACTCTTTAGTATTAGCCGTGTGTGCTGTATTTAGTATATGAGACTAGATGACACGTGTTTCAGCAGAGATATCATGAGTTGATCTTGCCATCTTGGTGCATTAGTGGTTAGTCATATGTCATCACTTTTGGATCCCTAGGTTCAGATGATCAGGTATGAGAACGTTTCTATGGTCAATGCACACTCTCTGCAGCAAGCAGGAGGTCCACACTACCTATATGGAGCTACAAGAGAGAGAGAGCCTGGCAACGAGCCAACGTGTCTGGCAGAGTTCCACTCACAATGGTAGGTGAGGAGTGCAACTTTTCAGTGCACGTACACGCATGATTGGATATAAGTTTGAGCTCTCAGGACTGCCAGGCCCAGCAGCATCCTGTCTATCGTATGTTGGGTGGATTTCTGGCACCAGCCTTTAAGGGCTGTCACGGAACTTCACAATGCGAACTGCGTAATTGCTTCAGCTTATTCTCATCGTACCCCCTATTCTTTGCAGTGTTTAGTCGGGAGCTCTACAATACTGGACCAATCAGTTCCACGATGTTGCAGTTGTGCATGAGTTCCTGACTTATCTTGTCCTGGTCTAATAACTTGGCTTTCATGACATCAGTTACCTTCTACATGAGTGGCCTTCAACACAAGGAACATGATGCTTTCCTATTCGGAAGCATGATTTGCTTCTGGGCATGAAAGAAAGTGCAATGCCAAGTTGCCACAGCTTCCATGAGGACTACTTTGACTGCATGCCCTCGGCAATCACTTAAAGCAGGCATGCTTCAGCTCCCCAAAGCAGGACTCAGCAATCGTCTAATTGGCCTTAATTGACGAGTTTACAAGAAGAGAGATAGCCTCGATGGAGGTTCTAAGGAGTAGCTTTCCTTGGCATTCCACAAATAATAAGGCCATCTAGCCAATGCCGGGGCACTCACTCCTGGGATCGAGCCCAAGCAACAGCAGCAAGCCTGCAAGCTCCAGCACTCCCCAGCTCTACTAGACACCCTTCGGCTAAAATTGCAATGGCCGTTCCTGCTGCTGCTGATGCTCCTGCTACTGCTGTAGCTGCTGCTGCTGCTGCAGGTGCAGCAAGCGGTCCAACAGAAGCAAGCACTAGGAGCCCACACGGCTGGAAGTCTACTGACACATTGAGATCTGCCAGTGGGATGCGTCCATCGAGGTAGCAACGCTGCCGAAGCACGCCGGCCCACAGTTGAACGCCGAGGATGCCGAATATGAAGAAGACAAAAAAGCAGATGAACAGCACGTTGGCCAGCATGGGAAGTGTGTCGAGCAGCAACATGACTAGGATGCGCAGGTCTACAACGGATCAGCAGTACTTGCTTAGCTATAATAATAATAGTAATACTCATAATATATTTGTACACCACCCTCAGAGAACTGAATCTCTCTCTCTCTCTCTCTCTCTCTCTCTCTCTCTCTCTCTCTCTCTCTCTCGTACAATACACTTTGCAGATGCTGTAAAGAAAGCATTGCCAAATGATTGGTGGTAACATCCACAAGCAGCATGCCCAGTGTAAGCTGGTACATCCCCACAAGAGACGAGTCACAAAGACCCATCAAATGCTGTAACAAACAGGTGTGTTTTAAGCTTCTTTAACTATCAGATCAGCCAATGCGCTGAAGATTGGCATACTTTTGCGTCTGCCACAGCAGCCACTGAAAAAGTGCTGCTGTCACTGTACACTTTTTTTTGTGCAACCCTGCATGCCTCTGCGTGTGACCATGAGCCCTGCAACCGACGGCTCTGGAATAGGGCTGCAATACCAATGCTATTTGCAATGTACGCATATTAAATAGCACATCGTGAAAGTCACTAATCACACCTTTAGTTCAGTCAAGACTATGCACTTGTAGCTTGTGAAACAATTTAATTTTTAATCTTATACTCATAGCTGTCATGCTCCTGTGAGAGCTACGTATCCAAGTTTGATCATGCTTAGTACAAAGCTCTTGCTGTTCTGCAAAGAAACGACCAGCTTCGTGGGAATCAGAGGCGAGAATAAATTCTATCAATAGATGTGCGACTGGCACAGGAGCTCGTTGATGTAAACCGAGATCGCACGGCTCTAAAATCGCCCATACTGAAGTTAAGCTAGACTTATTATATTGCCTGGAAACGTCAAATGGTTTGAATAAGAGAGACCAAGCTCAAGTTCAACAAGCAGATGGCTGAGAAACAACCATCGACGGATGCAGCCAATCCAGGGATTCTCTCAGTGCTGGGCTGGAGGCGCTGGCTTTGGTGACTGGGCACACTTGTTTTATAGTCAATCATGTCCCGATCAGAAGCCGACAAGAAGCTGTCTGACTGGTGTGGTCACACTGGTACTAATTGGCTGTAACTATATATAATATTAATAATAATGCAACCCTAGGGAACACGTTTCAATTTAATTTCTGTCCTTAGGCAGAAAGTGAATTTTCCTAATCTGTTATGCCTAAAAAAATAGAAACTAGCTGTAATTCCGCAAAAAACTCTGCTTCGTGGTTAGGACATGGTATTTGAAATCCTCTGGTTTGCTGTTAGGCATGGTGCTGACATCAGGCTTGCATATAAAGAACATGTTAAGCTACTAATCGATTCGTGACGGCTATACAGACATAGCACTATAGAGTATTATTCATAGAAGTGTAACTGCAAATACGTCTTAAACTAACATTTTAGCTTATGCTATTGCAAAGGAAGAGAATAGCGATTGCCATATTAGATTGACATGGCGTCAAGAGGCTGCTTGCACCTAGCAGATGCTTTTTGCTATGCCTGAGGATAATTTATTCAGACAAGCACGAAAAAGTACACCGTGAAAGAATCTTTCAAGATATGCGAGGCTGTAAGCACACTTCGGCATGCTTGTTGGGGATCACGATAAGGCCTAGACACCTCACTTCACATGCGAACAGTGCAAGAGAGCTCGGTATGTGTGGTGAATATTGAACTGTTTTCACATTATTCTCCAATGTGTGGAATATAGTTTTCAATTTCAATAAATCTGATATTTTTAGAAGCTGGTTAGTGGAGAAAGGAGAGCCATGGCCATCCGCAGAATTTTAGCAGTAACTGACTGACCCTTAAGACGACTGCTACTTTTGCCTCGTGGACCCTATCAAACGCCGAACTGACCAGAGCGTGCCTCCAATCATGTATCGCACATTACTTTATCCAAACCCCAAGTACCATATTGCTCCGATCTCCCTGCCCCAACCCCTCCAGAGAGGGATCGGACATCTTCAGAATAGAGCAGCATGTCCGACATCAGAAAGAAGATATTGCAGCTCCAGATTCCATTTCTTTTAAATGAGGCTGAGGAGGAAAAATGGTACTTACCCAACAAGAAAGACCTAGACGATCTGATCAGGGACTACAAATTCCTAGTTCTGAGCATCTGAAATCTAGGTTAAAGGAGTGAAACTTTTTGAATGATTGCGTGAAGTTAACAGATTCAAAAACCATCACCAACTGTTCTAGAACTTCTTCCGTCGGCAAGATGGGCTGTGCTTCTGCAAGAATGTGGCCAGAGTATTTGAGGCCATGGGATTTGCAAGTAACCCAAGTTAATGGTCTTTTTGGCTTTGTAGAGTTACTGACGGAGATACATTATGCTTATTCATTGACAGTTTCTCCACGAGCATCAAAGCCGCGCGTCATAACGGGAACATGGACCCATCTCTTCCAATGGCTAACTCCGTGTACTTCAAAAAGGTCTGCGAGAGTGTCAAGATGCTGCGAGTGCTTTGGCAACAACAGCTGGGAGATTATTTAAACTTTGAAAACGGTGTCATTTTCGATGAGCCCTCAAAAAAGTTTCCGAAAAAATTAATTGTTATCTTGGCTTATGGTACATCAGGTACACTGAGGTGAACTCTAATAAAAAGGACTGGCCGCCGCGGCTGCCACAGCTCTCTGTTAGGACGAACAGCATCGAGTGGGTGCCCGTAGTAGCAGACCGTCGAAAAATACTCATGCCATTCCTGCACATCAAGTCAGGCCTCGCCAAGCAATCTGTCACGGCTCTAGATTATGAGTCAGAACCTTTAAGTACCTCTATTACGCCTTTCCACAGCTATCAAGGGCAAGGGTCATCTTGAGCTTGTATATTCGTTGAACCGCAGACAAAGGATAAATATCGACGAGTGCGACAACTTTGCCAAGAATTTTACCAGGGCGGGGGGGGCAGCTTGAAGCAGTTTCAATGCACTGGCTCAATCCTTTGTAGGTAAATGTATGGGCTGAAAAATGAGAGCAACTGGTTCAGACTCTCTTAATGAGCTATGTCAAATTGAGATGCAGAGTGTCCTTCAAATTTCATATCTTGTATGTTCATCTTGACAAATTCGATAAGAACATGAGAAGTTATTCAGACGAGGAAGGCTGGTGGTTTCACTAGAATATACTGGTCTCCAAATGTCCCTAACAAGGGCGGAGGAATTACGAAAACAGCATGAGATATAATTCCTTTGTATAGAGACAATGTTGGAAGGCTTCTTCGAAATAGCGATGTGCAGTAGAGCATCATCTCAATTCCGAACTCTTTTGAGCAGTCATTTTGTATCCCTTCTAAGATTATATGTGATGAATTTAAAATCGTTTACCGTTCTTTCTAACTAAATATGCACCACAAGACGACCCCAACTTCCCAGTTTATTATCAGAAATTGATTACTCTGAAGTTAGCCACTGTCCTCATAACAAAAGCAAAGTTTTTAGGAAAAACTTACAGTTACTAATGAAGGCCAATAGTCGTAGTTATAGTGTAATAAAACATTTGAACAGCAGCCTAAGAAAACTAAATATTTGTTCTAGGCACTTCACTTCACTATCACTGCTGGAAATAAGGGTGTCGATCGGCTTGTTATGAAAAGGGTGCTTTTAATAAAAAAATATGCACGTAGAAGAGGGCATTCCGCATGGGGGAGAAAGAATTGGCTGTGAAAAATACGTGGGTTTGAGCTTCTTTAATATTACCTAGTCAGGCGTCAGCTAATAGTTCCAAGCTTATTGGACCTTATGAAGTGAATGCATGGTCTCCAAAGGATTTTTTGCTAGATCCCTGCAAGGATTGTTACGCATTATGCTGACCTTAGAGCTGTTAGAGAGCTGATGGTTGATAATCGAAATAAACATTTTTGGATAGCGAATCTATGATTTCACTGTAGGGGCTCCAAAGGACTCAAGCATTCCCAGGCCCCTTGGGTCGGCCACAAAAGGGTGTGCTAGATGGCTTGCAGGCCAGCAAGCCTCGTTTAGCCCTCTTGCGATTGGCTAAATCGTGTGCAA
Organism: Cristatella mucedo; assembly: GCA_009760855.2. Classification (NCBI taxonomy): domain Eukaryota; kingdom Metazoa; phylum Bryozoa; class Phylactolaemata; family Cristatellidae; genus Cristatella; species Cristatella mucedo. The sequence continues at coordinate 1,948,423 of WPIO01000019.1, read as the reverse complement.
AGTGAATGTTTGGTACCTTTTAATCCAGGGTTGTCACCTAGCTGCCGTACAAAAGCATTATTCTGCAAACGAGAAGAAAGCTCCGGGTGCTTTTCGGCAAAGTGCTGATGAGTGGCCACGGTACTTCTGTCAAGCCAGGAGCTAGCCAACAGCCGAACACGACGCTACCATCATTACTTCCATGACCACGGATGCTGTAGCAGTGTGATGTATCTCTGCAGTGGCTTCATTGAGTAGCGGTAAGTCAGTCGGTGAGTAACTCAATGTGGGAAATGTATATCCTATGGCTTATGTCTTGGTTCGTAATTTCCCAGAGCTTTCTCGTGACTCGGTTGTTATCTTCCTTTCTGTTTCGAGAATGCTAGGGGGTTTACGGACCGCTAGACAGGTTAATCGAGGGATAATATAATAATAATAATATTGCACTTGATAAAGCGCCCTCAGAGAACTTAATCTCTTTCTAGGCGCTGTACATTTGCTGCAAAGTGATACGCAATAGAATAGTAAGTAAAATCATGCTTGAAAAACAAACAAAATGAATAACATGGTTAGGGGTTACATGCACTGGGTCAGCATGCAAATGTGGTTAGTGGCAGCATGAACAGTGTCAGCACGCATAAGCACATCGAGGACGAATCACAAGGACCCACTAAATGCTGTCCTAAATAGGTATGTTTTTAAGTTTCTTTTAAATGTGGTCAGGTCAGGGGATGTTCTGATGCAGGTCGGGAGGGAGTTCCAGGCTGTGGGAGCATACGAGCTAAATGCACGGTCTCCAAAGGATTTAAGGTTTGTACGAGGTATTTCTAGACTGTTGGATTCCGAAAAGCGAGTGGTACGATGCTTTGCCTGATGGGGTAGTATATCTGAAAGATAGGCTGGAGCCATAGAATGAAGAGACCTAAAAGTGAGCGACAAAACCTTGAAGTCAATCCGTTGCTTGACTGGTAACCAGTGCAGGTCGGCGAGAAGTGGAGTAATGTGGCAACTGCGACGCTCACAACAGACAAGCCTAGCTGCAGAGTTTTGCACCAGATGCAATCGCCTGATCGCACATGCTGGTAGGCCAGTAAGCAGTGAGTTGCAGAAGTCGAGACGAGATGTCACGAATGCATGGACCAACTTAGATGTGGTATCCTTATCTAAACAAGCCCTAATTTTAGCAATGTTATGAAGCTGAAAATAGGCTGATTTGACTGTGGAGCTGATGTGGTCGTCTAACGAGAGGTCGCTTTGGAATATGACACCTAGATTTCGAGCTGATTCAACTGGAGATATGCTGGCAGAGCCAATTTTGAAAGTCAGCCTTTCCAATTTCTGAATAACACTAGGTTTGCCCATAACTAGTAAGTTAGTTTTATCATCGTTTAGTTTTAGAAAATTTGCTGCCATCCATGATCGGATGTCATCAATGCATGCAGCAAGTGAGTTGAGAGAATTTGAGGTGCTCGAAGGCTGGGGGGGATCAAAGCAAAGGTACAACTGAGTGTCATCCGCATAGAAGTGAAAGCCTAGATTGTGCTTGGCAATCACATCAGCGAGAGGGAGAGTATAAACGGTGAAAAGGACCGGACCTAGCACAGAGCCCTGAGGTACTCCATATTTTAGAGGTACTTCAGATGATCTTTGTCCATTCACGTCAACACTCTGGAGTCTCCCACTGAGATAGGACCTGAACCACTGCATAGCAGTGCCAGTGATGCCCAGGCGAGATGAGAGGCGCTCTAGAAGTACTTTGTGATCGATGGTATCAAAAGCTGCCGAAAGATCGAGCAAAACAAGAAGAGACACTCTACCCATGTCTGCATTCCTAAGTAGGTCGTTGTGTACCCGAAGCAATGCTGACTCTGTGGAGTGATTAGCTCTAAAGCCAGACTGGAACTTACTAGCAAGGTGTGAGGTTTCGATATACGAGTTCAGCTGGTCTGCTACGACCCGTTCCAGTGTCTTTGATAGGAATGGTAGAAGAGGGAGAGAACTAGCACGGAGAAGCAGAGGAATTGACTAGCTTCTAGCCTGCCTGACTGGTGCCCACCAAAGGCCTATCTATTGCATTCGATCAGCTCATACAGGCGGGCGTGAGTGCTCCTCCGGTGAGTCCCCGGTGAGTCCAAAACAGCAGCAGAGATGACCACGCAGTGGCTGCAGCTCTCATGCCATTGATGCGAGGTCCTCGTGCAGTGGCCACAGCGATTCGAAAAACCGTACACGTGCTTGACTGGCAGAAACAAGTTGAACTGGCTTCTGCCTGACCTTGGAAATTATGCAAGCCCTTTTCAAGGAGAGCCGGCCTGTTCAGCAATAAGGGGCAGCCGGCTTGGTAATAGCACCCCTGACAAAGCGATTGAGAAAAACGGAGACAAAAATCCAGATGCGGCTAAGAATGTCTGTGTGGAAGCAGCCGGGTTTCGAGCCACCGGGCGTGCCCTTTCCGGCAGCAGCTTCCTGAGGTAGTACTAATTACAGCTCGGCTACCGGTAGGAGAGCCTTCGGCGTACTGCTGTTTACAGCTCTGTCAGAAACAATTAGCCAAATGGAGTCGGCATATTGTTCATTAAAACTAGCCTGCAGCATGCTATATTTTTTGGCAACTCCAGCTGCACGGTCCGATGCTTAGAATGTCACACGGAGCAGCTGGCCAGTTGCATCTGGTCGTGAAACACTCTAGAGATATGCAGGTCCCTGGTGTCAGCCCGGGCTCTTGAATTTAACAACAGCAAGAACCGTTTGGTGAAATGAGCAGAACCCAGCCTATTCATTCCGTGCTTAAAGGGCGTCAAAAACTTGTCTCGTTCCTTCATCTATTATGTGAGGCGTTAACTAACAGTCTGCCATCTGGTGTGTATTGGCCCCACCCAATAAAAAATGCACACCTGCCAATCATTGCGTTTTCGTCTTGTTTAGCTTAACAGTCGCTCGATCGTGACCTGGAGCCACACTGCCAACTCACTAAGAAGAAAAACTGACAGTATCTGCCTACAATGGTGCCCCGTTAGCCGGTTGCCTTTATAATTTTAATAATAATAATAATAATACATTTGATATAGTGCCGTAAGAGAACCTAATCTATTTCTTGGCACTTTGCCTTTGCTGACGAGAAACCTTCTAGCAGTCGATCGTTAAATTTTGTCCACCTCAAATTGGAAGCAATTAAATTAAGGTAGGCTCTTCCATAATGGATGCACGGCTCGGTCAAGCCTAACAGCTGAAATCGCTACACCAGCAGCCTCTCACGTGTGGCAAGCGAAGCCGACTGCTGCAGAGTGTATCGAGGGGGAGACATACCAATGAAAGAGCTGCCCCGCCCCTCCTCCTCCTCTTCCTCCTCCTCCTCCTCCTCCTCCTCCTCCTCCTCCTCCTCCTCCTCCTCCTCCTCCTCCTCCTCCTCCTCCTCCTCCTCCTCCTCCTCCTCCTCCTCCTCCTCCTCCTCCTCCTCCTCCTCCTGCAGAGAGGGACTGGGCATGGCTAGCAAGCAGCCACAGCTGCCACGGCTAGCAGCCACTTCTCCCTCGGCCACCCAGTGCATGACAGATGGCTGCCGTGAGGGTGGGGCAGTAAGAAAGACTGGTCGAGAAGCAAGTGACAAGGAGCAGACGTGGGGATGCTTCTCGGCATAGTGGTGAGCAAGGCCGGAGAGCAAACAGTCTCGCGTGCACACAGAAGTAGATCGCACTCGTGACCAGAGGCTATTGTCCCCCCCCCCCCGACAGCCGGCCTGCCAGTGCATGCAAGCAGGCAGCAGCTCCTCGCTCGAATCGCCAGCTCAGTGGAGCAGCAGCAGCAAGACGTTGCAAGTTTGGAGCTTGCTACCTCACAGACACTGAGCAGCCAGCACAGCAGCCGTGGGCAAAAGCAGCACTGAGGTCGACTTGACAAGATAAGCACGATTCATGATTGCAGCCACTAGAACCTGCTGATGCTGGGCAGCTTAAGTGAGAATAGGAGCAGCCCGAGATTCCCTAAACATTTGCTGGTGCAACTAATGGCACTTCAGCAGCCCAAAGTGGTCTGGCAATGGAGCAGAGCCGGCCTACTCACTGGGTATCCGATTGATGGCTCTCAGCGGCCGAAGCACCCGAACCGTCCTTATGGCAGAGAGGTTCACCTCTGATCCTTCGCCCACGCCAAGCTCGATAATTCTGCAATGCACAAACGCATGATAAATAAATAAATAATAAAAAAACCTCACTTGGGCATACTAGCGTAGCTGCATTCTAAATCGCTACAAGCACTAAGGAGGAGAGCAACAATCTCACTGTGCAATGGATTGCCCTTAGAGCGCACATCTACTGGCAGTGCCGAATGTCTGAAAGCGCACTCTTTGTCGATGACACAAACTTATTATCAGTTTATCCTTATCAGCCTTGGCCCACAGTGTCTCGAGACAGACTAGCATATTAACGGACATATATACCATTGCACTTGTGAATGGTAGTCATGTATAAGCCCAAATCAACGTACATGTACCCCATGTGTGTGTGTGTGTGTGTGTGTGTGTGTGTGTGTGTGCATGCATGCATGCGTGCGTGTGTGTTCGTGTGTGTGTGTGCGTGTGTGTGCGTGTGTGTGTGTGTGTGTGTGTGTGTGTGTGTGTGTGTGTGTGTGTGTGTGCGTGCAAGTATAAGCAGGTACTTGAAACTTCGCATGGCATGCTAAGACCTCTGACACATCGATCGGAGCACTATACTTGCATACCTGAAAGCCTACTCGACTGGCCAAGTTAATGCCACTAGATAAGATCAAGCGTTGGTCGTAACGTCACCTATCTACCCACTTTATTTCTTAGGACTTCAAATCTACTACTTTTCATGTAGGTCTTGAATGCTAAGGGTTAGGAATATCTCCAATGCAAAGTGCAGAGTATAGTACACGGTAGCAGTTTGATAGCAGCTCTCCAGGCGCAGCTCGGGCTACTATAAAGACCATTCCTGAACGAATGATCGACGTTGGCACAATTATCTCATTTAAGGCCATGTGTCACGTGGACCAGCACTATTGTAAGCTTACAGGAGAGCAGGAGAGCAGGTGCAGAAGTTGGCCTGATGGAATAGACATGTGAAGTTGGCAGACTGCTACCACTCACCACTCACTATTTCTACTGGCTTTTGCTGTTGAATGACATACATCAAGCTAATACTGCCTAGAGAGTATTGGCAGGGGGCTGCTGTGCTGCGCTGGGCTGCGCTATGAAAGCAGTCCTGCTGCAAAAACGAGCCTGCTTGTCATCAGACTGGGCAATCGACTGCAGCCTATATGGCTCACCCACAAATTAATAAAAAAAAAGTAGCAGATTGCCTCACTAGGCTGCGTAATCGTGTCGGGTCAACTAGTCGAATACTATCCTTTATGCATGCACGAGTCACAGGAAACACGGTGGTTTCAGCCACTCACACCCAGGCGGATGCTTCACTAGGATGTCTTACCTATGCGTTTTCTTGAGTTGCTAGGGCTTATCACTCCTGCCGGCTTTTTCCCTGGACATTTAACTTGTATTCCTATACACAGCCATTGGCTCATTTGAGATGCATCAGTCTTCTCCAGTTTCTTTCCCGTATAATGGACGCATGATGGTTGAGTGCCGAAATCCACACCCACTCTCCTTCTCCTCCCCACTTCGATAGCAGAGATGGGTCATAAACATAGCATGGCTACCAATGAACGCATTCTGTCCATCCGGTAGCTGCTTTTTATTGCGACCACCACCCAGCGATGCTACTCTCTCCTATCGCAGCACGGTGCTGGCATTCTGCCAAGCACATAGCCAAGCTTGAAGCCAGCTAAGAGATTTCAGCTCTTCTACTTATGCACCTGCACTTACTTCCTTAGCAGCCATTGTTACATTCCGCCACGATCCAGCAGTGTATTAGCCAAATTTCCAAGTAGCCAACAAATTTGCCATTAAACGACTGTGCTGCATTCATCCTTTCTGTCTCAGATTCTCTGCAGGTGTGCATTCCATCTGTGCTCTGATCACCAAAACGAAAGACCGCCTAGCCAGTGAGACCACCAGTGAGTGCCACTGTCTACCTCCAGAAGGGTAAGAGTGCCACGGCTGTAAAAGCAGCACACATGTCGGCAGTCAGTGCTCTGGCTACACGGGCTTCGTTAGAGCAGCAGATGCCCTCTGAGTCACCCAGCAACCATTTGCATCGTTCAGTGGTCATTAAATATAAATTGGCCCCTCAAAGACCAGATCCCTTTGTCTAGCCAAAAATAATGCCTCTTAGCCAATGAGTCTTAGACCAGCTGCAGGTTGCCCACACTTAACGACCTTGGTGGTCGGCTCAAGTCCACCAGCAGCACCTGATTCTTTGTTGCACGAATGAAAGCAACGAACAAATGCAAGCTGAATGCACAGCCGCTGAGGCTCTTTTGCTCTGAGTAAAGCGAGGCCACTGAATCAGAAGATCTGTACTCTTCTTAAATAAGCCAGCTGGTGCACAGACTCGCCCACTAGCTCCTGCTTGCTTCTGGCACTACCCAAAAGGCACGCCCTCACTGCAGCAGATTTTCGCTTCGACACATGTATTGCTTAGCTTTGTCTGTCTGTCTACCTGTATAGGTGCACTACTAACCACCATGTATGGGAGGCTTAAGCACCCACGGCCATGGCTGACATGCTCAATAATAATGTATTTAAATTCGCAGAATGTACTGAGCTACAATTTCTTCGGATAAGACATGCATTGGTTTCATCTTATCAGCTTTTCTCTACTGCAGCATGGCAGTTATCCTCATTCTTTTCTTCTACTTGGGCATTTCGAATCCTTGCAATGCAACTTGTTCCCAGAAACTTTGACAAACACGTGATTCCACTCTTGTTACATGTGCTAGTGCACTATCACTGCTGCTCCCAGCCAAACGATATTGTACCATAAAGCCACGAGATATAAGCTAGTGTATCCAGTGAAAGCTGGGCTGGTGTGTGGAAGTTAGTTCACGAGTGTAAGTCGAGAATCAAACATATAGGAAGGATAACCTATCGAAAACAGTGGATTAACAAGCCAAACGACCAACCAGGAGGCAAGAACTGTCACAAAATGGCTGTTGACTCTATAGTAATAGATTTAGCACAGGTTATGATACCCATCGATATTCATAACACCATCATTAAAAGATTTTTATGCCATTAACTATTGTAATCTTCATAGCCTCTTCTGTAGGGGCTCTTTTTAAGACGTATAGGTGATATTCAAACGATCCAGCTGGTTACAGCATGCTATTTCCGAAAAAGCATGCCTATATATGACCTTTTGCACATTGGCAACAACTCTTTTGGTAGTAGTCATGAGGCACCGAAGGAAGTCGAAAGCAATAGCAGTCGTTCATGAAAAGCAGACAGGGTAAGTAGGGGTATGCCTCGCGTGTGGCAGGCAGAGAAACGTGGTGACTCCATCACGGCTGGCAGCAGCAGAATCAGCCGAACTCATTACCCTCTGCTGCAAGAGTGCTTGCTCGGTCAATCGAACGAATGGTCAGTACGAATGTGGGTTAATTTCTGGCCACACATTAGTGCAGCTGCAAAATATCTGGAATTTCACCACGTGGCCGCTGGGAAACAGCACATTCTTGCCAAATAGAACAGTGGCTCGAATAAGCTGGTTTCGTGTCGGCCATCATGCAGGTAGGCTAGTGGCTCCTTTTATAGAACTTTGAGAAGGAGAGCCGTGACAGATGCAGTAGGCCCATCTGCTTTTGTGCGCCATCACAGAATCAGTCTACTTGAAAATGTTGTCCTGTGCTATAAAGAGCACGATTGAGATACTCGTATCATGGCAGACAAATTGATGAGATCAACATGAGGTACATCCGAAGGTATTGTATAAATCTTGCCGGCCGTGATCTGACCGGTGGCAGCTGCAACAGGAAATGGGGACCAAAACTCTTCGGCATAGATGCAACTCGTAACTTCCTATTGCCAAAAGTATATGGCTTAACGTTACAAACTTCTAAAAACCTGTTAATGCAGCTGAGTTATTTTTGAATCCTATTTACTTTGTATGCCGCAAGACCGTCAATTCACCGGAACTCTTGAAATCCTCAAACATATGCTGGCTTACCATGTCATTGGCTCTGTCTCGAGAAGAAGGCTCAGCCTGTCTACATTGCCAATATCAGCCTTGCTATGCTTTGATAGACCTCTTTAGACCCCAATGCCATAGAGGCTATAAGTAGATGACAGATTTTAGTAAGACTGAATGAATTAAAAAGAATCAGCCACTGCTCCGACTTTTAGCCCAAAATCAGCAATCCCCTGGCACAAAAAGCCAGCTACTACCGAATCTGGAAGCCTGCTATAAGCAGTTGTATCACGCGGGAAGAATTTTGCTATGCAAGGTTAATGAAGAGTAGCATCATGACTAGTTACAGAGTTTCTTCGATAAGCATCTACACATCGGCTTTGGCACTGGTGAGTTTTCTTAGCCTTGTGGTCGGCTGGCTTTGCAAAATCCTTCATCAGTAGGGCAAACTCTTGAATAGTGTTACTCTTCTGCAAAGAACACATCTTTCCTGAACTCCCATAGCTGTCATCACTTTAATTTATACTTCTATCGTTCGTGCTTCACTTCCTGAGCTGTTTAACAGTATGGTGTCAAGCCTACATAGAGGTGTGTGCAGATATACTTCTTTATATATATATATATATATATATATATATATATATATATATATATATATATATATATATATATATATATATATATATATATATATATATATATATATATATATATATATATATATATATATATATATATATATATATATATAATATAAATGTCTATATATCGTCTATCCAATCTTTTATTCATAAGACACATATTGCATAGATATACAGGTTTATGTATATCGTAGGTGTGCAGTACTGTATGTATGTGTATACCATTTATAATAGCTGTTCGAGCTTGTGTGTAAAAGCTTTGTGTGTTTGGGCCCATCTGTGTGTGCTCGTGTGCGTGTGATTGTGTGCATGGAGTGGGGTGGGTATTTTTTCTGCCCTATTCCGTACTGGTTGCAAATTTTGATTCCAAGAAACGGTGGCCAACAGAGCTCTTCACACTAAGGAAAAGTGGAATAGTAATAGTAAAATTGGGGGACCAGCTGAAAAACTAGGTGGAATCGGCATACAACCAAGGACAATGCAATTCGGTGGGAACAGATCTGAATCGGCATCAAACAGGTATTGCCGTCTGTAAGAATTGCGGAAGTCAGCCTCACAGGCAAGGATCAACCGAGAAAAAGCCTGCCACCAATAGCCTCTAGGTTCGAGGCAGGGACAGCACCTTGGCATTGTCCTGAGAGCTGGAGCTGGAGGGTGTGTGCAGGCTTACACTGCTGCAGCAGTTCGGTTAGGCGTAGGGAAGGCGGAGCTGGAGCACTGTTGGCCTTACGGGTCTGATAGAAGTATTTTTCAGAGTATCCACTGATCGATTTGGAACCAGCAACCAGCACAGGGGCCCTAAGCATGGAAACACTGGGCACAAAATTTGCCGTGGAGCTAACAGCGCGAGTCCGAGTCCTACAGCATTGAGGCCAGTTGGCAACATTCGTTGAATTTAAGCATCAGCCCAGCAGCCGTAATTAGCACTAGCTCGTGTGTTTTATGATGTCCTCCCAAAACAGAGCTTCAGCAGCCAGGCCTGTAGAGAACCAGAAGCCAGCAAGCAGTCTTCCAATGTGTTAAATAATCGCCAAACCCTGAGTCAGACTAAACGTGATATCAATGGCAATCTAAAATCGTTGAAGAGGGCATCGGCTCGAATTCGAGGTGCGAACTGACTCCCATCTCGATATCTCACTGCTGCATCTCAGATTACAAGCACAGAGCCCCGGATAACGACCCTGTTTATACTGTAACAACATCTGCCAAGAGAACTGCATTCCTACTCAGCTTTGAGAAAGCCGACCGACGTCTGGGATCATGTGCCAATATGTCAGGGCAGCAGATATACAGTCAACGAAGACGGCGATGAAGTAGTACAAATCAAAAGCAGCTGGGAATTGCTGAAATTGTGCGTCTTACTGCTAATCCTGATTAGCGGTAACATGCATGATGAAATGATCATTTTATCATGCTTCCTTTATGGCATATGTAAAGTGCCTGGAAGTTCTCTGATGGCCCTATACAAGTATAGTATTACTATTACAGTAATTATTATTGTTAGTATATGTGTGAGAGGTAGTACACACTGAAAGCAGCCAGTAATCAAGAATAGACCCCTGCAGGACTCCATCATTAGCAGACCTGCTAGATTGAACCTGACCGTCACACACACACGCGCACACACACACACACACACACACACACACACACACACACACACACACATATACACGCGCACACACACACACACACACACACACACACACACACACACACACGCGCGCGCATTCACACACACATACAAACGTTAGCTCAGACAGTTGCAGTTGAACTACAGCAGAGCCAGCCTCGAGGGTCATGGATTAAGTTGACATTGTCGTCAGAAGGATCACATTACTACATTTGACCACATTAACTGTAACAGCTATATGAGACTTCAAACTCTCATTCAATTTAATAAGAGTAATACTAACAATACATTTGCATAATACCGCTGAAGAACCTAAATTAATTCCTGTGCAGTCACTTTACAAATACTGTAAAGGAAAGCATGGCCACGTGGTTAGTGGTAACATTTACAGGGTCAACAAGCATAATATGGTTAGTGCTAAAATGCTCTACCTCCTTTTGATGGGCCAAACTCTACTGCCTAATCTGTGCTTATACTTAAGATAGGACTTGGCACATGCATCCAGGTAACCTGGCAAGCCACCACAACCCCATCAATGCCTTATCCATTCAATGTGTTTCGCATGGGGGAGGGGGATAATAATAATAATAATAATTCACTTGATAGTGGGAGTGTGTCTGTATTCCAGATACTTCCATGCATGCAAAAAGGGCATGGTGGCCAGTGGCTTGCTCAAGTTAGACAGCTCTCGCAGGCTTTTCGTTTGGGTCGAGCAACTTGGTGATGTAATCTTCAGCCTGACCCTGCAGCAGCCTCAGCTTCAGCAGCAGCACCTTTTTGCTGCTGCTGCTGCTGCCTGCACTGTGCCACACCAAAGGGAATACTAATGCCGCTCCTGATACCACTACCACTGTAGCTGCCACTGCTGCTGCAGCCACGGCAACTGCAGCTGCCACATCCGATCTCAGCAGCAGCAGCTGCTGTTGCTGCTGCTGCCACTGTAGCTGCTGCTGCCATTGAACCGACTCATTTATCACCCATTCGAGTACTGAGTGAAGAAGCAAGCGCCAGCCCCAGCTATGGCAAAGTAGATGCCTGTACTAACTGACGAGGCTAATGTAGGGAGTTCTGTTGCAGGTGGCCTTTTAAACAGCCTAACGAACGGTAGTAGCAAGCTCATCCGGCACAGATATCCGGCTGGTAGCAAACTGCAGTCAATTCGATTGTGCTGCCTGGGGGGAGGGCACCTCCATTTACCAGGCATACCATGCAGCTCTGACTCTTGATTCTAGTACCACCTGGATTGGCCGATTTGCAGTGTATCTGTCAGTTTTCCTCTTCCCGTATGCTGATCCACCAACCTACATATCGTACTAGAAGAGGTGGCCCAAATTTCGATGGCATGCTGTGGCGTGATTGGGCGAGAGCAGGAAAGTCGAGCACGTGATTGAGAATCGGAAGTGCCTCCCTGGAGGACCATGCAAAAATGAGACATTCTTGACGCTCATGCTCATGGTGCCGTAGAGCCGATTTTCACGACGCTCTCTCTGAAAGAGATCCGTAGCAGTGTGGCGGCTTCAAAAGATATGGCTAGCATTTCGAAAAGTTTAGGAGCGAAAAGTTGGTAAGCGTGCTTGAGTCCTTAGGTTCATGCTGATACTGATGCTTGCATGAGGAACGCCAGTGACTGAAGCTGTCATGCTAATTCTTCCAAACGCCATGTAGATACGATATTGCTACTAGATTTTGTTAAAAGTAGTATAGCTGAATTATAGCGACTAGTCCTTCTGGTGTACTGCAGCTGCACATGAGCCTGCTTATATCACTTAATGGCAACATTGTGTGCTCGTGCATTGCAAAACATTGTCTAATGTATATATCAGAGCCGTGACTAAGGGCATGAGCAAGATGCTTTTGTATAGCACAACAAACGTACATCCTTCCTCCCTGTGTGCCTTGAGTGCTTGCCTTTGCATGATTTGGTGCATTTCGCTCGCCATAGATCCTACTGGCCGGTGGCACCGAGTGTCTTTTTCTATGCTTGTGCATGCTTGTCTAAGCAGGTCTAACCTTGCTTTTCAATGGCTCGTGGTTATTGCTTCTCATGCAGCAAGTTGCAAAGTGTCGGAATATAGATTCATTTATCTTGGGGTTTAATACAAAACATATGTTGTTAATAGTATAACTAATCCTTTCTGATGATACAATATTAAAACACAAGCTTGCACTAGTTCTGGGTAGAGACTGGTATGTATGATTCCTAATCTGAGAAATATACCTGAGCACGTCGACCGCCACTCGGCATAGCTTGATGCCAGCTAAGCAATCCTCAGATGAGTAGGCTCTTTTATAAGCTCTCACAGTTGGCCAGTAAATAATCCTCAACTCCTTTTTACAGGAAAGAGCTGGACTATTAATACTCGCATAGCTCAATTTCGCATAGCTCATGTATAAATTATAATACAAGTAGGTTTGCATCCCGCATACTGTTCAGAGAGAGAGAGAGAGAGAGAGAGAGAGAGAGAGAGAGAGAGAGAGAGATCGCCATTTAGTAATAATTTCTACCTAATTTGAGCAGCATCGTCGATTTTTCAATGACAAATTCTGCACAGTCAATGCTGACAGTGAATGTTCTCGGTCATTGCTAAGTTGGAGAACTACAAAAAGGCAAGAGAAAAATCTCCGCCTTGAACAAGGATTTGCAAACCTTATCATGACAGATAAAGTGTACGAGGGAAATGGCCGGTGATGAAATACAAGAGATCCGGTGAAAGCCACTAGAGTGCATTCCTGATTAAACTTGAAATTTCTTACCTCGAGAAATATACGGTGAGCACTTCTAACAGACGTACTTACCAACCCTAGTTATTAACACGTACAGCCAAGCGTTGTACAGCTGCTAAGCCAGCACCAGAGTCTCGTCATAGCTCAAGTTCCTGACTCGAAGAAAGCCACGTGTATTTCTATTGTCGCAAGAAAAAGCAAGTCAACAGGCTGAAAGCCGATAAATGGGTGGGCGCCATCTGGACTCGGTCAGGTGCAAGTCTACACCGTATGCTATCAGTTCATATCCGTTTTAATCAAGAAGTTCCAGCTGAGCATACAATGCTATCAAGTCCTCATATTTTCTAAGAAGCACTGAGCATTGCCTGAAAGCTAATTTTTTCATCAGCCTATACGGCATTAGATGGCACATGCATTGCAAGATAACTATTAGGGTTAATGAAAAGCAGCTCAAGTCATGTATGCCATAAGTGAAGTTGATCACAATCAATCTCATATGGAGTACCATACGGCAGGATGTACACATGGAAAGCACATGAAAATATTACTCACATGTGTGTATATACAGGTGTGTAGCCAGCTATATACAAGTGTGTGTAAGCCAATGTGCACGTGCCGCCACAAGTTTAAGCGACCGGCCTTACCTGCCCGAAAGTTCATGGCTTTCACTGGTAATTTATCTTGCACTGCTTTCAGAGTGCATTACTTTGCATGCCCTACGGCAGCTGTGACAGATAAACACGATACGCTTCAGTATGTAATTAAAAAATTATTGAGGCTTATAAGAAGTGGAGCAACCAAGATTTTAATCACTCCCTTTATGCCAGTTTGTTGGAATGCCATAATCCTTGCCCTCATTTTAGGAGCATTATCTCACCTGCATTGGCATAGGGCGTCAAGTAAAATAGTTTTCGCAGACAAAAGCGGTTAAGCAATTTGATACTTGTAGCATTTGCAGTTAGGTCCACCAACTCTGGTTTGAGGCTAATTCCAATTGCGTTACCATGTCAGAGAGGTACTTTCCATTATAATTTGTTTATCCTTCTCCTCTGTATGCGGTTAGAACTGATTTGCTTAGCACGGATTGAGAAGGGAAGTAGTATGGTTTGCTGCATCTGAGTCAGTCCCAGCTGAAGTCATCATAATCGTTAGAATTACCCCTCTATCCCGCTCTCGCCTAAACCTTTGACGGCACCTGCATATATATATATATATATATTTTATCTCAAGTTTATATAGCACATCAAACTCATTTATATCGCTTAGTTTTGAAAGTAGATTTTTGCAAAAGAATGCGATTACCTGGCGAGTGTAGGCAAGCCGCGAGTTGTTAATGAAAATGGTTTGCTTCTTTTGATGAAGCAATTTCTTGCTCAGTATTCTGCACCGAAGGAAATGCATTCCTCTTATTCGTGGGGATAAAGAATCGGCCTAGGAGATGTCCCTTGCCTGTGTCGCCAGGCTCGAAGCTAATTACAAATCCCAGTGCTCATTCAGCCGACAGCATACCAAAGACTACTGGATCACTCATAAATCCACAGCAGAGCCGCAAAACCGCCATTGAGGTAGTTTACTAGGGTCTCAGACATTTCCAGGGCAAGTTTCTTCGAGGCAGGACTGTTCAACTCAGATTTGAAAAACCTATGACATATGGCCAAATAACGAGGAGAAAGTCTATTCTAATTCTTTGACTCGAATAGGAAAGGCTAAAGTAAAGCCATGAAATGAACATCCGTGAGCGAAAACACACAATATTTGAAAGCCTGGGAGTTATGCCACACATTGTCTCCTTGCCTTGGCATGGGTCTCCCTCGACTTAATAGCATCCTAAACCAGCATGTGTGCGGCAGATGTTTAAACATTTTCCGAGATCCTGTGTCTGGACTCTTACAGGCAGGGCAGAAATTTCTCGTCTAATCAAGACAACTCACGACCTTCATCTCAATTTTCTCATGTAATTTTACTGCTTTATGCATGTTCGTTGTGAACATTCCCAACCACTAACAAGGTATCAACCATATTAAATGAGCTTTGGTGCTACCAGGTAGGTGCCTGCAAGAAACTGGGGCAATAGGATTGGTAACTGCAGCAAATTGAATTAATACATAAAGAATTTATACGCTTACATCACACTAGATGTTTTTTCCAGAAAAACCTCTGCGTCGTCCAATCCTTTACGAAATTATCAGAGAACAAGTCTATCCTTAGGAGGCACGCTGCGGCTAAGTAAGATAATCCAATATCAGTATTTAAGTGTGAAATTGAAATTTATAAGAATGTGTACCAAAATATGTATATACACTCATATACATGTATTTATGTAGCTATACACATGTTTACATATACACATGTATACCTACATAAATATATATCTGCTTACGCCAATACCAAACTATCAATTGAAAACGAAATGAATGGACCTCGCGTTGCGAAAATTCCGTGCATGCATGAGCAGAAACTTAAATTCGTGTTTTTCCATACGTATCTTGATACATTTTCTTTCTTATTTATTTCTTTTGTGGTGATTTCTAGATGAAGGGCACTGGCCTGCTAATAAGGAGTGCGATGGGGCAGACCTGATCATATGAAGCTAAGGCGACTGTCTGACCTCGACTCACAGGGCTAAACACCTTCGCTTGATAATGGCCGGGTAGCTTCCGAGTAGTAATTCGCCTAAATGACTGTCTACAGCAGCACTCTCTCTCTCTCTCTCTCTCTCTCTCTCTCTCTCTCTCTCTCTCTCTCTCTCTCTCTCTCTCTCTCTCTCTCTCTCTCTCTCTCTCCCTCTCTCTCTCTCTCTCAACCCAGAGCCCGGGTCTGCAAGATGCTAGCGAATAAAGCTTTAAATTTTCGGCCCGAATGGAGCAGTCCTACCAGGTTGGACTCGAATGGAGCAGTCCTACCAGGTTGGACTCGAATGGAGCAGTCCTACCAGGTTGGACTCGAATGGAGCAGTCCTACCAGGTTGGACTCGAATGGAGCAGTCCTACCAGGTTGGACTCGAATGGAGCAGTCCTACCAGGTTGGACTCTCTGTACTTCGGCAAGTGTCTCGAGCATGGTGTCAGACTGCCAGCCTTTAGAAAGTGCCGACCGTTTGAACGTCACAATTCAACCACTGATTGAGCAACTGCATCGAGATTCTGCTGAGGAGGAACGAGTGCCTCTGCTCTGTGAGGCGACTCTGCATCGGCAACTCGAAGAGTTTATGCACGCGAGCTAGCTCTTTTATTAAGGAAAAATACATTTCAATATCGCGTTCTCTAAACTAGCTTCGCGAGACTCGTTAGATATCGCGAATGACAACACGAACTTACATATGAAAGCCCTCGATATCCTCTGGGATATGCGCTTGCACCTGGCTGCTAAAACCGGATGGTCGAGGGAGGGGCAGTCGCGATAGACGGCGGGCAACAGCACGATGCATGCTACTGTGACTGAGTACCCAGCTACTTGGCTTGAGGTGGGGTGAGGAGCTCGTGAGAGAGACCTCTTCAGCACTACCTTTGCTAGTGTTTATGTGCTCACGAGCTCGTGTACGAGTGCGAGCACACGTATGTCTTTCCCGTGCGACATGGTGTGCTCTCTCATGTGCCCACACGTATTTGTGCCTGTGTTATGTTTGCACGTGTGTGTGTGTGCTTGTATTAGTAAATAATTAAATAAGTATAATTTATTTGTATAGCACCCTAGGAGAGCCTAATCTCTAATCAGGCATTTCACATATGCCAAGGGGCTCGAGCCCACGATCTTGGCCAGACCTTGATCGGGGCGAGCACTTTAACCACTGGGCCAGACAAGCTCGTTGCAGTGATCGCCGTGACTTATGCACCAGGGTTACTAACGAACTGTGCACAGGTTAAATTGGGCCGATTTCAACAGTGCTTGAGAATAGTAGCAATGCCTGAATTATAATAGGCAGGAACCGGATGTGGCATGTGAATCTGCGGTTCGACGTGTGCTTGTCATTGCTGCTAAGGATCTTGAAGCAGGAGGGCATGGAAAATTGTTCAGCCGTGACCGAGTGGAACCTATTCCGTTTGGCTTATTGGAGAGTCTGTATATGCATAACTAAATTGGTGTGTGATGTGGAATTGTCTGCCAGCCGAAAGCAGCTGCCAACCAAACTACCCATCGACTTGTCCGGCTGACCCCGAAACCTGACCTCCAAGCTGCTTGTTTCTGCTCGGTTTGGTATCGGTATAGATGGGCAAGGTAATTGGCTGCAAAGCAGTCTACAGCCAAGGAAGCCGAGACGGCCGGCCAGCAGCGGCCATCCTATTCCCGTGCGGTGCAAAAAAATGAGAGGATAGTGGTAAATAAGCCAAGCCAGGCCAGCCAGCCAGGTCGCTGCAAGAAAGGAAGGCCGTGCTGTGTGGGTATCCGAAGTGGTGGAACACTGGGGGAAGCGCCTCGGAGGCCGGAAAGGAAATATCTGCTACCACTTTTGGGCTCTTAATGACCAAGCTGTGGCAGTAGCAGCCGTCCAAGAGCGACTTCTATCTCCGGTGGCACGACTTCTGAAGCCTCGAAGGGGATAATTTGCGACCAAATGGGTCGCAACCTGTTGGCGCCAAGGAAAAAAAGTCGTCGCCATCTGAAGAGCAGCCAGCCTACGGTGCATGACAGTCTTCTCGGCGTGCGATTCTCTTATTGTAGTTCACTTGGACGGCCAGCTGGTATCATACCTGCTGGCCTAGCATGCATTCTGCAGATGTCTCCGGCAAGCAATCTAGCCTTGCCACAGGCGAGTCCCTAGTCACACTGAGCAGCGAGAGAGGATGAAGCGAGGGGAGAAAGTAGACAAGCAGACGTCTGCACTTGCACAAAGCCGAGTCTTACCACGATGCCGCGACCAGTCATCTGAGATAGTCGGTGAAAACTTGAGCGAAACGTCGCAGCAAATCTGGTGCAGCTATGAGTAAACTGCTAGCCAATTGAGCCTACGTCAGTTTTCACTCACCCGCCCCCCCCCCCCCCGCCCCTGTGGGAAGGTCTGGCTCGGCAAGTTGCCAGCAGCTAGTCACGTGGTAGACCACACAAGGATCTGTCCACGGCTGGCTGTGCCTGGCCGGCTGCTGCAACTTGCCAGCAGCTGGTCATCTGCTGGCATGCTAGCTTGTTCGGAGTTCTATGCACCAGTGCTTCGTCTGATCTCAACTGCATTTGCTTCCGCTGCTAATAGGATAGCGGCTGTGCAAGCAGCAGCTATCCAAGTGTGGGCTGGATCTGCAAGTGTCCATAGGGCAGGCTGCAACACTCATCAGCCAGCAAAGTGTGTCTGTGTGTGTGTGTGTGCTTGCGTTTGTGCGTGTGTGCACGTTTGTGTGCAGGTAGGCGTGTCTCTTCCCCTTATATTGTGCTGATAAAAAAATACTAGCTATATTAGGAAAATAAATATGAAATATGTATAGTGCAGTCAGAGAACTAAATCTGGTTCTAAGCAGTTGTCATATGCGATCTCTAATCTTCGAGCACCCCTCACTATGTCGTTCATTCCCTAGTTCTCCTATTTATCTCCACGTACGTGCATCTCTCCCTCATGTCCTCTCTCCCTCCTTAAAAGGCAGCTGATTTAGCAGCCTCGTTTGTATAGCAGCAGAAAAGCCTTGTAGGCTATCATCACCTCTTGCAGTATGCAATACAGACTTTCCTGATGCTGGACTCGAATCCACAACCTGGATTACGAAGAGCAAGCACCTTACCATCTGGGCAATGACAGGGCTCCTTTCCTACCCCCCCCCTCTCTCTCTCTCTCTCTCTCTCTCTCTCTCTCTCTCTCTCTCTCTCTCTCTCTCTCTCTCTCTCTCTCTCTCTCTCTCTCTCTCTCTCTCTCTCTCTCTCTCTCTCTGTTTATATCCCTCTCTCTCTCTCTCTACCTCTATCTCTCTGTTTAATTGTCACCATTGCCAGAAAACAGTACCTAGTATACCTGGAAAGTCAATTGCACTTAAAACATGCAAGCCAGTGTTGACATTGTTTAGGGAATAAGGGCTCAAAACCACAAGTCTAACCAGAGCAGTGCGTTTGTGCTACAGCGACCATGCTCTGCATGCTCTGCTGTGATAGCGATGCATGAGCTCTGCGTGCGACTGTGGCTTCTGGTGGAGACTGCAGCCGTGGCTTAGTGGTAGCAGTGTGCTTCTGACAAGTACCGAGGGCAGACTGGATGCTGTTGTTTTAGCATGCAGAAAAACAGCTACAGGTTTTATTCCATGCGAATGAATGGAATAGCATGTGAGTAAACAAAAGAACTGAATGAATGGCAGGGAGCCGCAGCGATTTATCGGAAAGAGACTGCAGGAGAATGTGGGAGAATGGCATCGAGATGAGAAAAGCTCTCGCCGTCAGGTCATTGAATTCGACCGACTGGTAACAAGTTGAATGGGTGCCTCGTTTTCGAGTTCGCAGGCAGGGCATGTGAATGCACGCACACGGGCACGGTTGTGTTTGTTTGCCTTTGTTTTGGAAAATCACTGAGCGACGTCGTGGAATAAAAAAAATCGATCTAGAAGGTGGCTGCCTTACGTAGGACGACGAGGGTGTCTAACCAAGACAGGAGTGTGCATTAAACGGCACATGGACGAAAGCATACGCTGCATTACAGTGAAAGGTAGCACGGCCTGATTAAGAGCTCGGCAGGCAGCTAGCTATACAGCAAGGTCATGTGACAGCAGAACTGTCACGCTAGGTGGCTTACCCAGCGACGACGATGAAGAGGTCGAACCGGTTCCACGCGTCTGCCAAGTACGATCCAGGCCCATATAATCCCATGCTGAGCAGCTTGACGGACATCTCGGCCAGGAAGAATATGAACACGCAGTAGTCGAACGCTTGCAGCGTCTTGCAGCGAACCGTGCTGCAGCCGCGCCCGTCGGTGCACGGCTGATACATGGCAAGTGTGGCACAGTTAACAACGATGACTGCGACCACGATCCTCTCAAACCAGGTACGAAGGGGCAGTCAAGGAAGCTTGTCGCATAGCAGGGTACAACTGCAATCTACTACTCGGAAGCGAAGAGTCCTAACTTCTTATCAGGCACCAGGATCATGCTGTGGCGTCCACGCTAGAATGCTTCCACGCTATCGTGCTTAGTTGCAGCTCACTCGTTGCCTTGTCGACTAGGCCGGCGTCGCTAGTGGCCGGGCTCACAGCATGGCAAACAGCAGCAGCAGGAGCAGCCTCAGTCGTCCTGCCACATCTTCATCGAAGTCACTTGCATAAAGTCGATTTTTACTTGCTAAGGGCTGTAGTTAATCGGCCTTTTCAATGGGATATGTTTTGGATCACTGGAGAAGCAGCAGCACTTACCAGGGTTGGTCAGAAGCGTCTCGAACTTCGGCAATGAAGGGGCAGATAATTCAAGCGGTGCTTGTCTGACGCGAAGCATTGAGCATTCATGCGAATGCAGCCTAATTGTGACTCATTAATTTCATTTCAGACCTGGCGAAATGTAATCAAAACAGCACCGCGACACACGGCTACCTTTCCAGAAGCACAAAATGGATGCATTACAAATTGAACACTCGAAATCGTTCAGCTCAATACGTTATAATTGATTCCATCTCTGCCAGTCTTCCCGGGCGTTCTTTGTGCAAACTCCCACGGCCTCAACTCTTTTTTGCTGGTTCGTAGATCTGCCTCTTTCAGCTATCGTCCAACGCTGGCGTGTACCAATCGGTGCCATAACTATGGAAAGGCAGCACGCATGTCAGGCGGCACAGACCTTGGGCTGCGTGGACAGAGCTAGCCATTGGGGCCACTGCCAAGAGCTGCTGTCTCAGCACAAGCCTTCGGTGCCGCATTGGTGCAGCAGAGCGAGCTGGCGATCGGATCAGTGGAGAAGCTGGACATTCAAAAGAGCAGAGTGTAGAGGACGACGAAATTAGAAGATCTTACGGTAGCCAGCAACTGTTTTGCAGAACATTTACTTATTTCGTTCCATAGCAAGTACGAGGTTGAGGAAAAAGTTCGTTCGCCGTGGTTTTAATTATAATTTAATGAAACAATAATTTACTGAATTTAATAGTGATTTGATGGAAAACGCGACGCGTGAACCTTTCCTCAACCTTATATTTATTCAGCATCAAGAAGTTCAGAGTACAATTAAATCATTCCGGGTTATATAAAGGGAACGTTTGATGATGATTCGGTGGTGTTTAAACACCAGACGAGGGTTGAAGGAATGAAAGTGGTTTGTTGCATGACGAATTGCCACTTGAATGAGGCGTTCGAATAGACGCTTGACAAATATTCAATGTTAAGTTCAGCTCATAACAATACTAGTCGATGTTTGAGCTCACGACATGACTCATGACTGCTAAGTTGCCAAAAACACTGCCATTCTACATAGCTTCTTTATGATTATGATTCACACAGGCTCAAGAAGTGCTGCATGCCACTCGTGTATGTCTCAATATGTACTAGCTTCCACAGGAAGGTTTTGATTTTCTTCGTTAAGCATTTAAAGAATGAGAAACCTGTTTACTTTGGGTTTGAGTCAATACATCTTAGCCGCAGTCAGTTGCTAGGGAAAGTAGTGCTGCTATCAGAAGCACTGTAAGTTGACGCCATGTGCAGCTGGCGTTGCTGGCTACCTGCTTTCTATAAAGCAATCACCAAAACACTTGAAAGGATATTGCCAAGTGAGGAGCCGAAGGCACCAGTATCTTGCCGGGTTTGTTTGCTTGAGGCATCTGTAAACGGTCGCAGGAAAGCCGGGAAACGGCAACTGCGACTCCTCGTTCGACGATAATCCATCGGTGCTGGCTCGGTCACCATAGAATCCGGCATCCCGATTCGAGCACCTGGCCTCGTCGGCCGACTCATCGCTGCCAGGCGTCTGCATTTGAAGGTGCGTGTGGAGCCCATGCTGGCCACGTAGCGGC
This sequence comes from Cristatella mucedo, assembly GCA_009760855.2. Taxonomy (NCBI): domain Eukaryota; kingdom Metazoa; phylum Bryozoa; class Phylactolaemata; family Cristatellidae; genus Cristatella; species Cristatella mucedo. Next base: position 1,926,516 of record WPIO01000019.1, on the reverse strand, counting down.
CCACGTTCGTGCGGCGAGCCTTCGGGCGGCTCATGCATCTCAAATATTCGCCCGCCGTTTGATGAGCTCCATCGGCGGCTCAGTCCATCTAGAACGAGACAGCACGGGAGCGTCTCGGAAGCCTGCCGGAAGCCTGAAGTGCTGGTATGCTGCTCTCATCTACAGCCAATGCTCTGGCTCTCTATGCTGTGGCTGTGAATCAATACTGCCCATTCTAGTCCATGAAATTGAAAGCGCAGCTCTATAGAAGCGAAGGCTAGAGAGCCAGCCGGTCGGTAGGGAGCGCTCTGATTGGGCAAATGAGTAGGTGTATGAGCGAGCAAGTGCAGAATACTATAGAAATTTTCCAAGGTATTTAAAATCAGAGAACGTGCAGTACATTTTAATATTTAAAACACAGACGACGAGTTGGGAACTATTTCTTGCATATAGAATTGCTGTTTGCATGAGAAATCCGTCGCTCTTACTACAGCCGTTGCGACTGACAGCTTGACCGGACTATCGCGGTTCATTCTTTCGATATGAAGCACCTCTGAGTGCTCGAAGAGTGTGAGAGAGAGCAAGAGAGAGAGAGAGAGAGAGAGAGAGAGAGAGCGAGAGAGAGAGACAAAGAGAGAGCGAGATATATACATATATATATATATATATATATATATTGTATATTTGCAATGCCGGAGACAGTGCATGCATATTTTCTACAACTGCCAGTAATTGCTCGAGAAGGGATCAAACGAATTGGAGCGATCCCCAGTGATGTGAGTAAAGCATGCAGGTTGAAACAGCACGAAAGGATTAGCAGATTGGAGAGTCTTCATTACTTACAGCCGTATTACTTCGAGGCTATCAAATCTGGGGTTCATAATTATCAAAAGTATCATAGCTTTGCGATAAAGTTAAAACTTGAGCTGGCCAACACAGTACCTTCGTGCATCTTAGCGGACTATGGCAAGCACCTATCGGCAAGATCGAGCATCAACTGGCCTCAGTTGTGCCAGAGCCGCTCATATAGTAGTCACGCGCTTAGTGCTGCACTTCTCTAAAGCAGATGTGGGCCACAAGATAATAACCCTGTGCACCCAACCCAGAGAGCAAGGTTTGTCAGTGCTTCCTTTGCAGCTTATGTAAAGTGCTTAGAAAGAGGTTGAACTCTCCGAGAGCCTACGCAAATGTATAACTGCTGATATAATTATTATTATTGCTATTATTATCATTAGGTCTCGGTCGGCCAGAATTTTCCATGTTCTGCTGCAAGGCAGCTGAAGAAGAGATGCTTTGCCAAGACTCGGTAAGCATTTTTTCAAACCCTCTGTGGCAGCTCCCGAAGTAAAGTTCCTTGCTAGTAACACGTGGCATTAACGGCGCGGGCCATTGTGCATGGGAGATTAATTGATACTAGTAGAGCCGGGAAGCCTTGAAGCTTAAGTAGGAGCTGCACTGACGCAGACTGCACGTAAGCAGACGGTAGCCGAGCACGCTAGCAGCAATGGAGAGCGCACCAATCCCCCACCGTTCCCCATCCGCTCGCCGGCAGATTAATATGTAAGCACTACGAGCCATAGCCTGGCATACTGCGAAGCCAAATACTGACTGGCCTCCACTGCAGATGTTCAATGCCCACAGTCCAAGCCATAGATTTCGACTTATCTAATTCCTAATCCTTAAAATTACTGATAGAAATCACGATCGCCGTCATAATCTGTGAGATTTAGCAGGCACGCGTTTCAACATGATGCCTACTTCCAAGTGCCACCTTGGCTACGAGCTACGCTGTCAGGATTACATGCATCCACTAACAGCCAGAAATGAGCCAAATATGTCAAGAATGGACACGGTTGCTGCGTAGATGGCTACCAAGAGCGTCCGCTTGAAGACACGGCAAAGAGCCCGTCTTCTGGCGCCTTTCGTTGGATACAAAGCCATAGGTAGAACTCGATAGGAAACGACACAAACCATGTCGGATGTCAGTTTTCTAGAGCGGCCTGCAAGAGAATATATGGCAACCCGCCGGTCCAAAGCCAGTATGCAGCTCATAAAACACTTATCAGCAATCTGCCTTGCTTTCAAGCTTGCTTTAAACCATGTCTGTTGAGTTGTCCTCTTGCTATCCCTGCCGTTGCTCACTATTTGGCACCCCTCATTGAATGCCGGGAGATCCTATTCCGAATAATTTTTTTTTTATTTTGGAATCGCAGCGGCTCAATGGATAGAAGCGTGGATTCTTGACTCTGAGGCTCCCTTTTCTCAATTGAAGCTAACCGTAACAAGGCGATCCACATTTACAATCTAGCGCCAGGCTCGAGACAACACCTATACAATGCTCAAGAAATATTGCCAACTGCTCACAGGAACAAGTGATAGGTTGAATTTGAGGAGTGCCAAATGAGTGACCTGTATTGCCCATCGAAGTATATAATACACACACACCCACACACACACACACACACACACACACACACACACACACACACACACACACACACACACACACACACACACACACACACACACACATATATATATATATATATAATGATATATATATATATATATATAATATATATATATATATATATATATATATATATATATATAATTCCTTCGTATAGCATACTAAGAGAACTTAATCGCTATCCACGCGAAGGGGAGCACCGTACCCCTGGGACACACCAGGTACAGCATCATTCACAAGAAAGTGGCGAGCCGTATTAGCCTAGTTCTATGATACGGTAGCGTTCCCGGGGTAGACGTGGGCCCGGGACCAGTGTACTCATTCCTCACCGCTTGCCACCAAACGTTTCGCGGCATTAAGGACTGGAATCGCGTGCATCCGGCTCTCTCACCTGCCTGACACTCATCGCTGCAGCAGCAGGCGTGCTGCCTCGGATGTCGCACCGCTCGTTCAGCAACCACTACTCTGCACGATGTAGCGGGCTGGGTAGAGGAATCTAGTTGCCGATCAAGAGCCAGCTACACAGTCTTTGGTAATGTGCAATTCCCAGAGGACACCTTTTCTCAGCGCCCAGCTACTTACTCGCCCTACGCCTACTGACGCACGCGAATCAACCACTGCAGCGTGGGTGGTAAGCTTGGCAGAGGCAGTCGTTACAGGATGCCGACTTTGGATATGCGGTGGCGGCGGCGCGCCCGTGCGAGAGATCAGCAGAGGGCTAGCGGGCTTTCTGGAGGCGCGCGCCGTGCCGCTCGGATGGTGCCGCTTCGCTCCCCGAAGTTCATGTAATCATCCAGCTGTCTAACACTGCCCAAACGTCGTAGGAGTTCATCAGCTTTGGAGTGTGGCCCCCTGCGGATCGGGTCGAAGCAGGACGACGGCTACGAGAGGTGCTCGCCGCAGGCCCCAGGCCCGAGAGCTACGGAAGGCTGGAACAATAGAACCGATCCGGAGCTCAGTGGCCCGAATACCTAGTCGCTCTGCTCGACACACCCCCTCCCAAAAAAATGAACCGACGCTACTCACACCGCTCCCAAGCATACTTAGTCTCTCTGCTCCACAGCACTCTGCTCCACCAAGGAAGCTGTCCAATGCCGGGATTGGCGAGCAAAATCCAAGCCTTGCTTTTTTTGTGCTGCACACACCCCACAATGAACCTAAGCCCACTCTCCCCCCCCCCCGCACCGATCCTAAGCATACCCACCGCCTTTTCATTCGATCCCAGCTCAGCCTGTCCGCAGCGGAGCGTTCTTCGCGCGACTGACGTAGTGTGCGCTCCGGCGTCTGAGCCGAGCTAGTTTCTCGCCCGCCACTCTCGTTCGCAAGCGCTGCTCGCTCGCTTCACGACTGGCGCTGCGAGCGAGTGCGTCGCCGAGCGCGTGCGCTCTTGGGGGCCATTCAAACCGCGCCGGAGGCTTGGCGACAGCACAGCCGTGGCCGAAGCGGGGAAGGAGTGCTCGCTGCGCACTTCTCCTCGACCTTGTCACGTACAGTAAAATGTGGCCGAAACTAGCTGGCTCCGGCGACTAAAATGTCATCGGCGAATTAAAACTGCCCCGCCCCCAAGCGCGTTCAGCCTCGGTGAAGGGACGACTGGAGAATCTGGGAGCTGGGGGCCTAGGGAACAAAGCAGCCTGAGGCCAGCGCGGGGAGAGAGAGAGAGAGACCGACAGACAGTCGGAGAGAGAGGTAGAGGAGGACCAAGGGCCTAAAGGCAACATCTGGCGCTAAGAGCGGAGCCAAGCGAGAGATCCGAAGAAGCTGGGCAGCGCTGGGCGTGACAGCGAGGCTCTCGGTGCGCGCGCAGCGGCCGACGGTTGCGCCCCGAGCCCTCGAAGCCGCACAGGCGCCACTCACTGACCTGACGCGCGCTTTTGCCACGGCCTCCGTCCAGCCTAGTCCCCGCCTCGGCGCAAGCGAGCCGGTCGCAAGAGACGCCACCGCCGCTGCCGCCGCTGTGGGACGCGTGGCGAGCTGATAGGCTCGCCTCTCGCCGCGCCGCCGCCGCCGCAGCAGCGGCAGCTCGGCGGCGGCGGCGGATCGCTCACGCGGGATATTGCGTTGCCCGTCCCGCGGCGGCGCTTCCGTCCGCCGGCGGCAGCATGCAGGCAGCTACGTCGGACGCGCACTGGACAGAGCCGCGGCTGCTCTGAGTCACAGGCGGAGGCGGCCACCGCGACGGCCGCCGCTGCAGCTGCTGGTGCTGTCGCTGCAGCTGTCGCTGCTGCTGCTGCCGGCGCGACGCAGCGGGCAGCCGTTTCGCGGTCGCCCTCCCAGCGCGCTCGCGCGGCGAAGAGCACTCGCAGGCGATCGCCTACCGTAATTGACCGCGCTCGCGGCAAAGATGAAAATCAATTTAGCAATTGGCTGAATACCATTAGGGACCATACACTAGACAACGACGCGAACTCTGGTGGCGCGAACGCGGCGTCGGTGGCCGCCGCTGCCGCCTCGTTATTTCAGTAGGCAGGCGATCCTCTGCCTCCGCCGCCGCCGCTCGGCGGCGGCGACACAACGGCTTTGCCGCAGCAGCAGCGACTCAATGTATGAGCGCCGCAGGATAGCAGACAGACCGCCGGCGGCGGCGGCGGCTGCGGCTGCGTTCGGCGGCGGAAGAGACGCGCTCATACCTTAATGGTTCGCAGAGAAAAGCGCCCCGCATTCGGCACGCGTCGAATACGCGCGCGGCGGCGCGGACAAATCCAGCTGCGCGATCGTCTCGCGCAGCTGGCGCGCTCTGACTAACCAGCCGGCTACTCTGCGAAGGCCGCCCGCCCGCCAGTATTTACGTCACGTGACGAACGCTGGCACGCTCGCGACCGTTTGGGCCGCCCGCGCCGCGCCCAGGGCGGCCTGCCGCCGTGGACCCGTCGCGGATGCCCGCAGTAAGCTGCGGGAGGCTAGCTACGGCACGCTCTCTACAGCGACCGAGGCTCCGCTATGCGCCTCAGCGGGGCGACGCTCTAATTGGAGCTCCGAATTAGCTAGTTTATGCCGAGTCCGTTGCAGCGCCGGCTGCCGCCCGCCAAAATAAAAATATATCAAGCTAGATCGACGGGTCAATCTGAGGCCGCGTTGTTAAACGGCCGTAGAGTCGACTGCTCTTCCCCCTAGCGGCGAGGCCTCGCGAGCACATTGAGGTTTCGCGCGGGGCTATCGTAAAAAACTAATAAAAAAATTGAATTCATTTGTATAGCGCCCCAAGAGAACTTAATCTCTATTCATGCGCTTCACATATGCCACGGGGCTCGAGCCCACGACCTCAGCCAGACCTCGATCGGGGCGAGCACCTTAACCGCTGGACCAAACCAGCTCGGCACCTTGGCGGGTAGGATCTGGCGCGTCGGCGAAAACTTTCCCGTTCGACGATATCGGAAGTCAACCGCTGCTATCCTCTGAGCGAGCAATTTCGACGAGCCTTCTACCCAAGCTCGCGCGCGCAGCAGCCCGATTGGCGCAGCCGGAAATGCGCCAAGGTGGGAGTGGGGGGCGCCAGACCTTTAACCATCGAAGAGGCAGCCAATCGTAAAAAGGCGGAGGAGCTTTCGGGACGGCTCGTCCGCCCGGCACGCCCCTCAGTCGGGTTCTCGCGGGAGGCCACGGCTCGCGCCGGCAGTCCTTTCAACGCGAGCCGCCAAGAGAAGGAAAAGCCTCTTTCAGAGTCGTCGAGAATCCTCGGCCAGCGCCACCGGACCTGAACGGAAGCAGCATGGGGAAACAAAATACCAGCCAATTTAGCCGCCTCCTTTTTGCGCGGCGACAAAAGAGCCTCAAAAGCTACCGCCGCCGCCGCCGCCGCCGCCGCCGCCGCCGCCACCGCCGCCGCCACCGCCGCCGCTTGCTGCGGCAATAAAGAATCGCCCAGCGCCGGCAGCTTTGAACCCGCGACCTCGGAACCGAGTTCACGAAAAGCGACGACCGCCCTACCTAGCGAGCCGTCGCGGCATGCCAAGACGATGAGTGGCGCACTTACTCGCCTCAGTAGACTCACCCTTCCCAGTTCGGTCGCCTCGCAGACCGATGGCGACCGGCGGCGAGGGGGGCCGGCGGTCGGGCGGGCGACCATCTAACTTCGAAAAGGAAAAGCTGCATGCACGTTCGCCGACGATCGAGAGACGCCGACGCATGGACCACGACGTCGCCATCGAGACCGTCGCGCAGTCGACGCGGCGGTCAGGCGCAGCAATCGTTGACTGCCCATCTCGCCCACATTCAGTCACGAAAGCGGCTCTACGTTGGAGGACGGCACCCTCCTCCCGCCCTCCCGACGACTCGGGCGCGGCGCGTCGGAGCGCGGCGACTGCACGCGCTCCGTAGGAGCGACGCTACCGCTGCGCGGATTCCTCACTTGCAACGGCTTTCGCGTGCCTTCGCTCATTGCTGACAGCGTTGCCTGCGGACTACTTGATTCGCACGAACGCAGGTTCGCCGCCGCGTCTCCGCGCAGCTCTCGCGCCCGTAGCCGTCTGCTTCGGGCGAGCGCCTGCCGCCTGCCCGCCTGCCCGCCGCGAGGCTTCTGCTGCGCGCTCGCCAGGCCTCGTGCCTTGCGTCGAGCACCTGATGTTGTCGCATTCTGAGAGTAGTTAAAAATGAGGAAGTCAACTCGCCAGGACATTAACGCCAGACTTGCAATGCTGACGGGCACATCCTAAGAGCACAAGGATGATGTAGCAGCTTAAAATCTGGGCTGCAGTGAATCGCCAAAAGGCAGAACTCAGCTAAAACTGACCTGTCACAATCAGGCTCTTAGTTTGTAAGCGCTCTACTTGAGAGACAGTATCCGCGACGATTACATACTCAGTCGATCAGCGATGATCAAAAGCCTGCTCATTACTATTTGGTCTAGCGGTCAAGGTGCTCGCCCCGACCAAGGTCTGACTGAGGTCGTGGGCTCTAGCCCCGAGGCATGTGTGAAGCGCCTGAATAGAGATTAAGTTCTCTTGGGGCGCTATACAAATGAATTATATATTTTTTTGAATTTTATAATTCAATGAATGATTCTACGGTTAATTTCAATCGTGAGAGTGCACGTTATTGCTATATCCACACGAATGAATACATTACCTCGTCTGATATTTTTTAATTTCGCTTATCATAGATGTACCGTCGTTGTAGTACTAAAAATATCATAAAGGACACGGCGTAGGCTTGACGTCCGCAGCATGTTTACTGGACCCAGGGATTCACTCGTGGACAAACTCTCCTGAATTTAACTATCGCGGTTGATTCTGCACCTTTAAACATCACATGGGAATCTTATACATGATTTCGGCCTGCTCGCTGGCTTTGCGATATTCGCGTTATTTAAACTGAACTCATGTGTATAGCGCCCTAATAGAACTTAATCTCTATTCACGTGCTTCACATATGCCACCAGGATCGAGCCCACGACCTCGGCCAGACCTTGGTTGGAGCGAGTTGTGAGTTTATTACCTTGGGCGATAGGTTTCTCCTTAGCGCAAGTCGACTGAATGGAACTCGTGAACTGACCGATCCGACTGCATTCACCTAATTCAGTCAGACTGCTGCTGCGACTGCCTCTTCTGAAAGCTATTCTTCCTTTTAGATTTACTTCATGCCGGTGTCTCCTTACACTTTTCTCTCTTCTAGAAACTTACTTTGTTAGCTCTCTCCCATTCGATCTCTCTCTCTCTCTCTCTCTCTCTCTCTCTCTCTCTCTCTCTCTCTCTCTCTAACCTTCTTTCTATCTCTCTGTCTACCCATCTGTCTATCAACCTATGTAGTTTTGAACGTAGGTCTGCTGGTAAGTGAGTGGGTCCCATGAACAGACGTAAGTGACGTCACGCTTCGGTCATATTGATAGCATAATTATTATGGTACAGCTGTGAGAATCTTCTTAACAATATCAGGAAGATAACTATCTAATTTGCATATGCAGCTATGACAAGCCCTCTAATGGTTGAAATTTAATTTGACGAGCGCATTTAATTTTGAAACAGCGATGAGCCTGTTTCTGACTCACGTGTTGTTTAATGACGTATGTACATGCTCCGGGGATTATCTCAGTAGAAAGTCTTTACCCTTCAAATAATTTCTGAAATACTCTAAAAGAATTCCATTAAAGTTCCTTGAGCATCTTAAAATATTATAAATAACTTTCCACAGTTTTACGCAAGCGTGCGGCAGCGTCTACCTATTTATATATCTATCACTTTCTCGCTATCTCACTCTCTACTCAAATGCTTGTTTTCCCTCTGGTTTGCCATATTCTTTCCCAGGTAACGTGGAAAGGCAGGTGCGTACGTCCAAACAACACTCACTGGGTGGGCGGTGAGTAGAAAAGATGCCAGCAGCAGCTACTGCCCCAGAGTGGTCGGAGAAAGTAGTCGGAAAAAGTATCAGAAACAGCTCATTCCCAAAATCGGCTGTTCTTTGCGTTCCCTTTGATTTTTCCAAGACAAATTACGGGGCCTTATGGTAATAAAAAAATTGTGCGATAAGTATACGTACTACCAAACTCACGGCGGCTACGGCTTACGTGCGAACCGAGAGCTTGCAATTAATCCGCTCGCTCGCCCTAGTTTTACCACGTGACCATAACGTTATCTCAGAAATAGCGTGTGGTTTTTCATATAAAACGATAATCTTATTGTCTTTTAGCCTGATAATAATTAGTAAAATGAGTTTCTTTTAATGCATTTTGCGCTTTGAACCTCTACGGAAGCTTCAGACTTGCCGCCTAGCTAATGCGGTGTCGTTTAACACATTAGGGTAAACTTTCTGCGGTCGCAGGAATAGTAGAGATTTTAACATGGTAGCCAGAAACTGTAAGCCCTAAACCATTAACTCTGGACCCTTTATATTAAAACCCCACAGAGCAATCCCTGGAAAGTCGATTGCACGTTCACTAGCTTCTTGCTGCCACCATCTACTCGAGACCACGCTTCCTTTGTAGCATATGCGAAGCGCCTAGAAAGTAATTAAGTTCTCTGGGCGCTATGCAAATGCATTACTATTATTATTATCGACAAAATTTGGCGTCATGTTTGTCGTGGCAAGGTGCTTACCTTGCCACGGCAAGCATGACGCCAAATGTTTCGCAAGCGCAGTCACTGGCGAACCTTGGCTCAGTTGCGCTGGCATTCACTCGGCCGGCCGCGTGACACCTACGAGCCTCGCGGTGGGTGTGGAAGTGACGTAGAGGAAGTGGCCGGTCCATTCAGTTTCCCTCAGTGCTGCTGCACGTAACAGAGCCAAAGAGCTGCTCCGAATTCTTAGCGACCGCCGCGCGACCGCCTCAGCTGCGACCCGCCGCCACCGGCCGCAGTTGGCGCGCCGGTGACGGCACGCCAACTGCTGCCTCCAGCGACGTGCCGGGACCGCGGATACCGTGCGGTCCGACGCCGTTGTTTCGGCGAGAACGTCGTGACATGGATATTCGAAGCGGCACTCGGCGTGGCGCAATTGCCCCAGCGACAGACGACTGAGTACGCCGATGCGAAGCCGCAGCATCGCTGCGTTCCTTGCATCCGTTCAAATACTTTGTCAAAATTAAAGTGCACAGAGGTAAAACGAAAAAAATACTGGCTGATTTAAAAGCCTCTTTCGTATAGCTGCAAAAGAGCTTTAAAGACTTTCACCACCGCCTGCAGAGGCAATAAAGGATCGCCGACAGCAGGACTCAAACCTACGACCTCAGTACCGAGGTCGTGAAGAGCAACCGTCTTACCTAGTGCACCATCACGGCTCACCAACTTCAAAGTACTTCACGTACTTCAAAACCTACCACAACCTGGTGGTTGCCTAGGGTTAGTGACAAGCACGGTATCAAGCGTGCAAAAACCAACACAAATATCGTGCCTAGGCCTGCATGCTAAAGCAAGCATAAAGAAATGCGTGGCCACTAGTGAGACCTCTGGCTTTTAGCATGAGCTGAATCGTGCGAAGGTACGCACGCATAGCACACCAGAATAAAAAGAGAGACAAGTTCGCTGGGGTGAAAGAAGAGCTTGCCAGAACAGACGAGTCTTTAGTTGAGACTTGACAGATGCAAGGTAATCGCAGGTAGCACCGACAGCCTGAAGCGAGCTCGAGACTTTCGGCACATTCGAGACAAAGGCGTGCTTGCCAAAGTACTTGCGATGTTGTGGGAGAGCCGGCTATATGACTACATGCTGAGGAGTGGGTGATGTAAGAGAGTAGCAGACTGGAGCAGCAAGGAGCAAGGAGCTCTGTCTGACAGGAAGAAGCTCGCATCTCACCGATTATATCAGCGGCAGACTTTCTCTTATAGCCAAGCTAGTACTTCAATTCTCACGTTGAAAAAAAAGTAGTACAGCTTACTTCATTTGGCTACGCTGCTCGGCGGCAAGAGTCTGACGTGAATAAATCCTCCCGATCTGCTCACCGAGCTGTGTGGCCTTTTAGAACGCCTGATTCTTAGCTCACCTGTGAGTTTCTAGAACTCACCGTAATTAATATAAGCAGCCCCTGCATTTTAGGAAGTTCGCAGCGATCGCTGGCAAGTTCTTCATTTCGCACAGGTATTCAAATAAAGGCAGGTTCACTTCTATCTAGGGCTGTCTCGAATTGTCGATTTTCTCTATTCAGCTGAACACGAATAATTGACGAATTACTCAAAATTTAAAACATAAGAACATTTCTTAGCACAATAGATTAACTAGATTAAATAGAAGTAAGCATTTAACCGTAAATACATATATGATGTTAATGAAAGAGTCCACTCGCTGTAGCGGTCGTATATGCTTAAAACAGATGTGAAGTGGCCACTATTCGCATTTGATCCGACCGCTACTGTTCGACCGAATACCGAATAGCTATGTGGTGGCCCTATACTGGTCCCATGAGCGAAATCGAAGTGAATTTTCCGTGCAGTTCTTTTTCAACTGTTTAGTACATATGCAATTCTTGTGTTTTTAAATAGTACCATTGCTGCTTTATTTTCTTTTTTTTTTAGTTCTTCCTGCCGCGTTGGCTTCTGTCTCCTCTCATATATCACTCCTGCATTTTTAAGGTGCAATTCACCATGTTGGTGGCGATCGTCCGGCTTTAAGTAAAACCAACGGACAGCAGCACAAAGGAATCT